>CM035130.1:120356434-120923934 GCA_020205605.1 Panax ginseng | reverse complement strand
TAATTATATTTTTGAACATCTTAATTTTCTATTTTAAAGATCCTAATTTAGAAAATCCTAGAAGCTAAAGTTGTAAAACTTTAGGGTTGAAACCTTAAGGTTAAACCTAAAAGGGTCAAAACCCTAAGGGTTTAGTAAATTCCTTGTATGCCATTAAAATTTCATGTACAAAGTACAAAGTACCCTTTACTTAGATATTTAGTTAGAAGATTTGCAAGATCTACTGAGTCATCACTTGAGATTATCCAATGTGCTTAAATTCTATATCAAATCTTATCCATATCTTGCCAACTTGCACACTTGGATTCATTACATCTTTGATATAAGAGATCTAGGAGAGAGAAAGTTCACATATTAAGCTCATTAGCTATCTAACACCAACCCACTCTTTCTCTCACCTAAACCCACGAAATCATTAAGTGATTCAGTCACTCTTCAAGCCTTTAGATCACCAAAATCAGTTAAGGAGATCAAGGATCAAGGATTGGACAAGAGAGGTATAAACCCAAACTCAACTTAGATCTTGTATGCTAAGAAAATAATTGTGTTTAAATGTTTATATTTGTGTTATATGGTGTTTTTAGTTGATCTATGATGATCCATTGTGGATCCATAACATCAAAAGGCTTTAAAATGGAGTTTTTGAAAAACTGCCCAAGAACAGTTAAGAGGTCTGACAATCAAATGTCAGTCGCTCTAGATCTTTGTGTATTTATGATTCTTGTTGTTTTATTGTTTGGATCTACAGTTTGCTATGTTGGCTTTCATCTGCAAGTTGTAGTATAACCATTTGATGTCTGGAATTGAAGTTATTTTAGGTCAAACATCGTTGACCGAGGTTGACCGGATGAATTCTGGGAAAACCCAGAATGTTCAAAGTCGAGTCGGACAAGTTTTGTAGCGAGTAGATCTGTCAGTTGTGTTCATTTTTTTTTGAGGTGTTGTATTCATGTTGTAGTTTGTCTGATGGACTACAGATCTGGGTCCTTAGATCTCTTAAAACATTAATGGATTTAATATATGAAGTGGTTAAAGTAGGCCACTTAGTCTGTTTTTGTATTTCTGGGAATTTCCAAAAATTTTTGAATAAGCTTTCTGACAACGTTTGACTGAGATTTATCTGGAGTTTTAGATGTTGTTTAACTGATATGTTGTGATGTAAATGTACCTTGACACTAGTACTACATATTTGAACCATCAAACCACATTAAACAAGACCAGATCGTATATAAAATTGAGCTTGAAAGTGACATGTTGAGTTTCTGGGTTTTTGGAGAAATCCAGATTTGGTCTAACAGCTTCTTTGAAAGCCTAGATCGTTATGTAATGTGGTGTTATGACCCAAATGTTGATTGATATGAGTAGTATTACATGTGTACTATGTTTTGGAACTTTAAGTTAGCCCAGAAACCATTTTGTCTGAGATTAAAAGCTGGTCAAACCTTGACCCTCGAACACTGAGATTGTCAGTGTTCTTGAGCCAAGAACACCAAAGGCAACAGTTATGTGTCGCTAAAGGCTTTAGCGACGGTTGCTATTTATTTTTATTTTCTGTATTTCCGGAAAATAATTAAAAAATAAAAATAAATTCTAAAAATTACCAAAAATGGTTTTAAAATTATTTTAAATTATGAAAATATTTTCTAACTATTTGGAATATTTTTCTTTAATATTATAATTATTTAAATATTAAAGATATTTAATTTATTTAATTAGTGTATTAAATAAATTAGAGAAAATGATTTAATATTATTAAAAATTATTTTAAATAAGAATAAAGTGTTTAAAAATATTTTGGATTATAAAATATAACTTTTAATATTTTTGGAGAATTTTCATTAATAAATTAATATTAATGATATTAGATTTATTTAAATATTATATTAAATAAATGAATTAAAAATGATTTTATTGATTTAAAAATCATTTAAAAATGAGAAAAATGATTTAAAAATATTTTAAGTTATAATTAATGACTTTTAATATTTTGATGATAATTTCATTAATATTTGATTATTAATGGTGATGACTTTAAAATGATTTTAATTACTTTAAAAATCATTTAAGTAGAATATTGATGATTTAAAAATATTGTGAGTTATTAAAAATAACTTTAATATTATGACAAGTGTGTTATTAATATTTTTATATTATTAAATATTAATAATGATAAGATTATTTGATAATTAAAAACGATTCCGATGTTTGAAAAATTATTATAAATTATAATAATTGCTTATAAATTATTTAAAGCTTCCGAAAAATATTATAAATGATATTTGACTTATCTAAATTAATATTGAAGCTTAGAAGACCAAGTTTAATTGACAATAGTTGTGTTAAGTGTCGGATAGGATGACCAGATCACCGAGAATGGATCGAAGTCTAACCAGACCAAAATAGTTAGACTTGATAAATGTTTATCTAGGTTATAAACACTGATGTGGCTATGTGGTAATGTGCCTAGGAGAAGTTTGATTGTGAATTATAGTGTTATGTGTTATAAAATGATTGTGCTAATTGTTAGATCGATATTATTGGTTATAGGTCTTTCGAAAGCAGATAAGTTTATTGTGTAGCTGTAATCAGCGGAAGAGGCAAGTTCCCTAACCCAACCTTGAGTTAATATTGTTTAATTATTATTGGTGGTTAATTTTTGCTAATTAGACCACGTCCAAGGATTTATTGTTGATTATTCGCAGTTAGTGCATGCTTAATAATTCAAATTGAATTACTGATTCGGAATATATATACATTCGTAGAATAACTGTTGTTGGATATACATATTCGTAGAAGCTAGAATTGACAGTACATATAATTCCTATTTATTGTCGAATTATGTTGAGAAATGGCTTAGCCAATTATTCTGGTTAGACGAACATTTGTTAGAACTTGATAGGTTCGAGAAGAGAATTAAATTGTTATTGACAGATCGATGCCAATTATTTCGGCTAGATCGAGAAGTAAATAGAATTGAAATCACAGTATTTCGTTGTAAAATCAAAATCTTTATTCTAAGATTGAGAAGAATAACCTTTTATATAAAGGGAATATTTTATCGGTCGAGTATTCAGCCTTTGCGCGCGATTAAGTATTATGTATAATATAGGGTATATTAAAGCTGATCACTTTATATACTTGGAAAGGGGTATGATTTAACCTTTATGGTTATCTGATACACCTGGGTATACCAAAGTTTAACTTTGATAGTTACTCAAGAAGAGAAGTTCAAGATCCAATGGATCGCTCAACATAAATCTGGAAAAACATTCCACTTTGCTATTTCGTAGAATTAATTCTTGATTATTCATTTGAATATTATAGAAAACCTTGAAAGCATTGTACTATTTCATTATCGAATTATTGTTGCGTAGAATGTGAGAAGGTTTGATATTGATTTCTATATCTTTATTGTATCTCTTAACTTGCGAAGCAAACTTGTTGCTCACCCTTGCTATAAATAAAAATTTTCAGCTAGGGACGAAGTTGCAGAAGGTGTTGCAAAGAAGAACAAAGGAAATGGAATAGTTATGAATTAGTTATGATGAATAATATTATTATTATATTGTATTGTATTGTAAACCCTTTTTATGTATCTAAAGGGGTATGTCTGTAATGTTAAGGTTAGTAGACCTGGGACTTATGTATTAACAATCTATGTTAATGAGTTATGTATTCCTATTTATATTAAAATGGGTAGTTAGATAGTATTATATTGTGGATCGTGAACACCAAATTCGGGGGTCAGGTAACCTGGATTTGGGGGTGTCACAGGTTGGTATCAAAGCTATAGGTTATAAACCTTATGTGGGGTGGGGGAAAACCCTAGGATTATAACCCTGAGCGAGATAGAGAATACTCATTTAGAGTACTAAGTGAGGGATTGCTGAAGCGTATCGATAGTGTGATAAGTAGACACATAGTCTGAGAAGTGTGTACTGGTAAAGTACTAATCAAGTTGTTTAAACTGATTGTAGAATGTCGAGAGGAGATAAGATGAGTACAGAGATGCCAGCGGCTGTCGCACCAGTGTCAGTAGCCGAGGTGCCAGCGCAGAGCGAGTCAGTGGAAGAAGTGAAGAAAGATGAACCAATGATCAATCTCGGGAGTGATCATGATGATTATCCCGAGATGTATCTAAGTGTAGATGAGGAGGTGGAGTCTGAAGAAGCTAAGGTGGAGTTAAAGAATAAGATCAAAGTTGGAGAACAAGATCAGCTAACTGTAGAAGTCCAGGAACTCCAAAGTAAGGTATTTCTCTTGGAGGAGTTGTGGAAGACAAAGCGGGCGTTACGCGAAATGACTGATGAACGGAACGAGCTGAAGGCCCAGGTGGAGAGGATGAAGACTGAAGGTGGTGGATCATCTGAAGGAACCAGCAAGAAAGACAAGAAGAAGAGAAAGAGGGCCAATGACAATGACAACTCTGAAAATTCAAACCCGAAGAAGAGGGAAGCCTGTAGCAAGTGTGGGAAGACTCATGTGGGAGAATGTATGATGTGGAAGAACTTCTGCTTCAACTGTAAGCAAGAAGGAAATATTTCTTTGCATTTTTTTAAGCCGAATATGAGGAAGTGTTTCTCATATGGAAGAATGGGTCACAGATTTAACAAGTGTCCCAACAAGAAGAAGACTGGTGAAGGGAGTGGTCGGTAGACAACTTAGATATATGTAATAGTATCTTTTGGTAGAAGCTTATGATAGTAAGTGTTATAATATCGAGAATGATGTTTAAGCATATGTAAATATATATGTTTGAATGAATGAAATCTTTATTTTCTATATGAAGATAAGATTAAGATTGAGTTGTGTGTTCTTAAAACTCATACTTATGGTAAGCTCATAACTCGTGATTATATGAAATATTCTGAACCCCTCAGCGAATGGACGCCAAAGGTTTGACTAGGATAAGTTCATACACTCATATAATTGTGGCAAGTTACTGAACTCCTAAGTGTGGTAAGTTTGATGAACGAGGTTTAGATATGTGAATTTGGTAAATGGCAACTTTTTGTGTAAAGTTGGAGAATTGTAGCTTCCTATGTAAAGTTGAGTATGTTAATCCTAGAATTATTTTAAAAGGGATAGTAATATGTGTTCAGTATTATATGTACTATGTGTTATTTGAATAAATATGTGACTACATGAGAACTATGTGTTGAATTCTTATTGTGTTAAGAATTTGTTTAGAAAAAGAAAATTTATATAAGATTTTTATCAGATCATGCTGCCTAGACGATAGAATCGAAACCAACGAGAAGAGCAGTCGGTGAGTAACGAAGGAGGTCAAGTTGACCCAATGCAAAACTTTGCAAATATGATAGCTGAAGCTATGGAGAATAGAACTTCTTCTGCAAGAGGAAAAACGAGGAACCAGCCAGCTGACAGATTGGCTAACTTCAAGGACTTTAAGGCAGTAGGACCACCTAAATTCAAGAGAACCACGAATCCGATTGAAGCCCAAACTTGGGTAAAGGAGATGGAGAAAGCGTTCGTCATTGCGCGAGTGGAAGAAGAGCAAAAGACAGCTTTTGCAACATACTTAATGAAGGGAGAAGCTAACTACTGGTGGGAGACTAATCAGCAAGAAGAGTGATGCAATGATGGTAGCGTGGACAAGATTTAAGGAGTTTTTCTTTGAGAATTACTTCTCACTAAGTATGCAAGCTCAGATGGAAGTTAAGTTTTTGGAACTTAAGTAGGAGAACATGTCGGTATTGGAGTATGCTGCTAAATTCAACAAATTAGTAAGATTTTCACCTCATCAGGTGGACACCGAAGCAAGAAAAGTGAGAAGATTTGAGAACGGACTGAAGCCAGGGATATTCAATAAGGTAGCGGTATTGCAGATCAACACGTTCGCGACTTTGTTGAAGAAAGCGTTAATTGCTGAAGGAGGAAGCGAGGCTGCATCTCGATTTTATCAGGAGAAGAAGAAGAAGACCAATGATGGTGGAAGCAGTGGTGGTAGTAATCAGAATAAGAGGAAATGGAGTGAGAATATCCAATCGGGTGGAAAGACTAAAGAGAATAGGAAAGGAAGGGAACCATGCGCGACTTACGGAAAGAACCATTCTGGAGTCTGTTTAAAGAAGAAAGGAGTTTGTTACAATTGCGGGCAAGAGGGGCACATGTCACCCAATTGTCCCAATCCGAAGAAAATTTAAGGTTGTTTTGCATGTGGATCAACTGATCATATAGTACGGAACTGTCCGAAAAGGAATGTGGAGAAGGAAGGTGTCAACAACGGACACAGTGGTGGAACCTTGGCGATTCGAGGACCTGCACAACTAGGAAGACCAACAGCCCGTACTTTCAACATGATGATGAAAGATGTAGTGACTACTCAGGATGTGGCAGGTAATGATTTCGTTTAGAAATTTAATTACGCAAGTAATCTTGGTTAGTTATTGCTGTAAATTGTTTTCTTTTATAGATTCAAGTCGCATGTTAGAATTTGAAACACAAATTAATACTGTGTTGTAAAAAATGAATTGATGATACAACTTTAAAAGATTGTAGAGAATAAGAAAGCGGTGATTCCGAGGATAGAATCCTTTTAAGGAGGGGTGAATGTGATAACCCGGGATTTCGAATAATCCAAATTTCACGAATAATTTTTTTTTTATATATTGACTGTTAATATTGTACTATGTATCTGTGATACGAGTATCGAGAAGTAGTCAATTTGTGTATTGACTGAGAAAATAGAGTAGAGTTGTGCTTAACAGAGAATAGAAACCCTAACCCTAAGTCCGGATAGGGATTTGATTGGAAATATAATTAAGATAATTATACTGATGAGTACGTGTTTGTACTGTATAGAATGTTAATCAATGATTGGTTGGGTAGGGTACAATATTTGTAAACCCTAATAAGGGATTGGAAACTCTAATCTCAAGATTTAAAACCCTAACACGTAGTTAGAAACCCTAATCAAAAGTCGGGAAACCCTAATTTTTAATTTGGGAATCCTAAACCCTAATTAGGAAACCCTAATCCTAATTAGTAAGCTCTAAAGTGATTAGTATTCTTTAATGTGATTAGTAACTTTAATATAATTAGGGAACACTAATTATAGTTTTGAACATCTTCATTTTTTATTTTAAAGATCCTAATTTAGAAAATCCTAGAAGCTAAAGTTGTAAAACTTTAGGGTTAGAGCCTTAGGGTTAAACCTTAAGGGTCAAACCCTAAGGGTTTGGTAAATTCCTTGTATGCCATTAAAATTTCATGTACAAAGTCCAAAGTACCCTTTACTTAGATATTTAGTTAGAAGATTTGCAAGATCTACTGAGTCATCACTTGAGATTATCCAATGTGCTTAAATTCTATATCAAATCTTATCCATATCTTGCCAACTTGCACACTTGGATTCATTACATCTTTGATATAAGAGATCTAGGAGAGAGAAAGTTCACATATTAAGCTCATTAGCTATCTAACACCAACCCACTCTTTCTCTCACCTAAACCCACGAAATCACTAAGGATTCAGTCACTATTCAAGCCTTTAGATCACCAAAATCAGTTAAGGAGATCAAGGATCAAGGATTGGACAAGAGAGGTATAAACCCAAACTCAACTTAGATATTGTATGCTAAGAAAATAATTGTGTTTAAGTGTTTATATTTGTGTTATATGGTGTTTTTAGTTGATCTATGATGATCCATTGTGGATCCATAACATCAAAAGGCTTTAAAATGGAGTTTTTGAAAAACTGCCCAAGAATAGTTAAGAGGTCTGACAATCAAATGTCAGTCACTCTAGATCTTTGTGTATTTATGATTCTTGTTATTTTATTGTTTGGATCTATAGTTTGCTATGTTGGCTTTCATCTGCAAGTGGTAGTATAACCATTTGATGTCTGGAATTGAAGTTATTTAAGGTCAAAAATCGTTGACCGAGGTTGACCGGATGAATTCTGGGAAAACCCAGAATGTTCAAAGTCGAGTATGACAGGTTTTGTTGCTATTTATTTTTATTTTCTGTTTTTCCATAAAATAATTAAAAAATAGAAATAAATTCTAAAAATTACCAAAAATGATTTTAAATTATGAAAAATATTTTCTAACTATTTGGAATATTTTTCTTTAATATTTATAATTATTTAAATATTAAAGGTATTTAATTTATTTAATTAGTGTATTAAATAAATTAGAAAAAATGATTTAATATTATTAAAAATTATTTTAAATAAGAATAAAGTGTTTAAAAATATTTTGGGTTATAAAATGTAACTTTTAATATATTTGGAGAATTTTCATTAATAAATTAATATTGATGATATTAGATTTAATTAATTATTATATTAAATTAATGAATTAAAATGATTTTATTGATTTAAAAATCATTTAAAAATTAGAAAAATAATTTAAAAATATTTTAAGTTATAATTAATGACTTTTAATATTTTGATGATAATTTCATTAATATTTGATTATTAATGGTGATGATTTAAAATGTTTTAATTACTTTAAAAATCATTTAAATAGAATATTGATGATTTAAAAATATTGTGAGTTATTAAAAATAACTTTAATATTATGACAAGTGTGTTATTAATATTTTTATATTATTAAATATTAATAATGATAAGATTATTTGATAATTAAGAATGATTCCGATGTTTGAAAAATTATTATAAATTTTAATAATTGCTTATAAATTATTAAAAGCTTCCAAAAAATATTATAAATGATATTTGACTTATCTAAATTAATATTGAAGCTTAGAAGACTATGTTTAATTGACAATAGTTGTGTTAAGTGTCGGATAGGGTGACCAGATCACCGAGAATGGACCGAAGTCCAACCAGACCGAAATAGTTAGACTTGATAAGTGTTTATCTAGGTTATAAACACTGATATGGCTATATGGTAATGTGCTTAGGGGAAGTTTGATTGTGAATTACAGTGTTATGTGTTATAAAATGATTGTGCTAATTGTTAGATCGATATTATTAGTTATAGGTCTTTCGAAAGCAGATAAGTTTATTGTGTAGCTGTAATCAGCGGAAGAGGCATGTTCCCTAACCCAACCTTGAGTTAATATTGTTTAATTATTATTGGTGGTTAATTATTGCTAATTAGACTACGTCCAAGGATTTATTGTTGATTATTCGCAGTTAGTGCATGCTTAATAATTCAAATGGAATTACTGATTTAGAATATATAAACATTCGTAGAATAACTGTTGTTGGATATACATATCTGTAGAAGCTAGAATCGATGATGAGATAATTCGCATTTTTATTATCGAATTATGTTGAGAAATGTCTTAGCCAATTATTCAGTTAGAGCGAACATTTGTTAGAACTTGATAGGTTCTAGAAGAGAATTAAATTATTATTGACAGATCGATGCCAATTATTTTGGCTAGATCGAGAAGTAAATAGAATTTGAAATCACAGTATTTTGTTGTAAAATCAAAATCTTTATTCTAAGATTGAGAAGAACAACCTTTTATATAAAGGGAATATTTTATCGATCGAGTATTGGCTTTCTTGTATGATTAAGTATTATGTATAATATAGGGTATACTAAAGCTGATCACTTTATATACTTGCAGAGGGGTATGATTTAACCTTTATGGTTATCTGATACACCTGGGTATATCAAAGTTTAACTTTGATAGTTACTCGAGAAGAGAAGTTCAAGATCCAATGGATCGCTCAACATAAATCTGGAAAAACATTCCACTTTGCTATTTCGTAGAATTAATTCTTGATTATTCATTTGAATATCGTAGAAAACCTTGAAATTGTTGTACTATTTCATTATCGAATTATTGTTGCGTAGAATGTGAGAAGGTTTGATATTTATTTCTATATCTTTATTGTATCTCTTAACTTGCGGAGCAAACTTGTTGCTCACCCTTGCTATAAATAAAAATTTTCAGCTAGGGACGAAGTTGCAGAAGGTGTTGCGAAGAAGAACAAAGGAAAGGGAATAGTTGTGAATTAGTTATGATGAACAATATTATTATTATGTTGTATTGTAAACCCTTTTTATGTATCTAAAGGGGTATGTCTGTAATGTTAAGGTTAGTAGACCTGGGACTTATGTATTAATAATCTATGTTAAGGAGTTATGTTTTACTATTTATATTAAAATGGGTAGTTAGATAGTATTATATTGTGCATCGTGAACACCAAATTCAGGGGTCAGGTAACCTAGATTTGGGGGTGTCACAGTAATCATGGCCAAAATAATAAGAATGGACATTTCAAGAAGAGGAGATTCAACAATGATGGAAAGACGTCAACACCAGCACCCGTTGTTAAGGAAGGAGAACGACCACCTATCATATGCTTCAAATACGGGGGGAGGACACATCGGTCCAAAGCGTATGCGATGTTTAGTCAAAGCATGTTATACTTATGGAAGAGGCGGTCACTACTCTTGGATTTTGTCATTCACAGAAGACAAGTTCAACTAGGATGGAGGCACCTAAGGACTTCCCAGAAAAGTCTAAGCCAGTAGTGCAAGGGAGAGCGTTTGTCGTGACCTCTTAGAAAACAAGGAACTGGAATGAGGTCATCACGGGTAAGGTTATTATAAATTCTAGTGAATTTTATACCTTATTTGATACCGGTTCTACCCATTCTTTTATTTCTCCTACTTGCGCTCAACGTTTAAATTTGACTCTGGAGAAATTAGACTTTGACTTATTTATTGAAACTCCATTGGGAGAAACCTTCATTACATCCACTATTTAGAAGTCCTATTTAGTTCAAATCGGTACCCTCACGTTACCTGTCGATCTTATTTCTTTGAAAATACTTGCATTTGATGTGATTCTAGGAATTGATTGGTTAACTACTTATCATGCAAAAATTAATTATTTTCGTAAGGTTGTTTGCTTTTATATTCCTAACCAACCTATTATGCGAATTCAAGTAACCAAACCATTAAATCAATCACTATCATCTCAAGCCATAAAGCTATTCATTTATTAAAAAATGGATGTCAAGCTTTCTTAGCTCATGTCACGGATCTAAACAAAAATACGTCAGTTTTGAATGATATTTCTATTGTTAATGAATTTCTTGACGTATTCCCTGAAGAACTTCCTGGCCTACCCCCAGAACGTGAAAATTAATTTTGTATCGACCTTGAACCAGGTAAAAAACCCATTTCCAAAGCCCCATATCGAATGCCTCGTATTGAACTTCAGGAGTTAAAGACCCAACTGCAGCAATTGTTAGACAACGGTTTTATTCGTCCTAGTATGTCTCCTTGGGGTGCTCCTGTTTTATTTGTGAAGAAGAAAGATGGGAGTATGCGACTTTGTATTGATTATCGGGAGTTGAATCATGTCACCATCAAAAATAGGTATCCATTACCACATATTAATGACCTGTTTGACCAGTTGCAAGGCACCAAATTCTTTTCAAAGATTGATCTTCATTCCGGATATCACCAATTAAAGATTAAAACCGATGACATTCCAAAGACGGCTTTCAAAACTCGGTACGGGCATTATGAATTTCTAGTCATGTCATTTTGATTGACTAATGCTCCTGCTGCCTTCATGGATATGATGAACCAAGTATTCAAGGAATATTTGGATCACTTTGTGGTCCTCTTTATTGATGACATCCTTATTTATTCCAAAATCAGTGAAGATCATGAGCAACACTTGAGGCTGATACTTCAAAAGCTTCGTGAATATAAGCTTTATGCCAAGTTGAAGAAATGTGAGTTCTGGCTTGAGGAAGTAGCATTCCTTGGGCACGTGGTATCAAGTCATGGAATATCTGTTGACCCTACAAATATTAAAGCTATTCAAAGCTGGGAGCAACCTAAATCAGTGACCGAAGTACGTAGCTTTCTTGGCTTAGCTGGTTATTATCGGAGATTTGTAGAAGGGTTTTCTTGAATCGCTACTCCCTTAACTCATCTGACTCGAAAAGATACAAAATTCGGTTGGAACGAGGAATGTGAGAAGAGTTTTCAACAACTCAAGAGAAGACTCATTTAAGCACCTGTTCTGACAATACCATCTGGCTCGGAGGGATTTGTCATCTACAGTGATGCTTCAGGCAAAGGGTTAGGACGTGTTCTCATGCAACATGGGAAGGTTATAGCCTATGCCTCTCGATAACTCAATGAATATGAGAGGAATTATTCTAATCATGATCTAGAGTTGGCAGTTGTTGTCTTCGCACTTAAAATTTGGAGGCATTACTTGTATGGGGAGAAAGTGGAGATCTTTACGGATCATAGAAGCCTCAAATATTTCATCACTCAAAAGGAACTCAACATGCGACAACGGCGTTGGCTTGAACTGTTGAAAGATTATGATCATACCATCCAATACAATCTTGGAAAAGCAAATGTGGTAGCTGACGCATTCAGTAGAAGATCATATGCGAGTACGAGTGCGATATTGTCAACGTAAAGGCCCATTCTGTATGACTTGCAAAGGATGGAGATAGAGATAAAGACTCTAGGGACCCACGTGATGATGACGAATACATGAGTAGAACCGAATTTAATCGATAAAGTTAAAGCTGCTCAAGCTACAAACCTGGAGTTGATGCATATGAGGAAGAAAGTATAAGAAGGTGCTATGCCGGAAGCAAGAATCGATGAAGAAGGAATACTTCGAGTCAACTCCAGACTTTGTGTTCCTACCGACCTTTATTTAAAGTATAAAATCATGATGGAGGCGCACAACACACCGTTTACAATCCATCTTGGGAGTACCAAAATGTATCGTGATCTTCGACATACATTTTGGTGGAACAATATTAAGAGAGAGATAGCGTTGTTTGTCTCAAGGTGTCTAACTTGTCAACGAGTCAAGGCGGAACATCAGGTACCAAAAGGTCCATTGCAACCACTTGAAATTCCAGAATGGAAGTGGGAGCACATTACCATAGATTTTGTTACTGGTCTTCCCAAGGTTTCTCAAGGCATAGATGCAATTTGGTTCATTGATGATAGATTGACCAAGTCCGCTCATTTCTTACCAATACAAGAAACTTATACACTTGAACGTCTTGCTCGTATGTACATAAATGAGATTGTAAGACTGCATGGTATGCCAGTATCCATAGTTTCTGATCGAGACCCAAGATTCACTTCATGATTTTGGGTTAGTTTGCAAAAAGCTATGGGCACGGATTTACGATTTAGTTCGGCATATCATCTTCAGATGGACGGACAATCAGAGAGGACTATTCAAACTCTTGAAGATTTATTAAGACTCTGTGTCCTTGACTTCAAGGGAAGTTGGGACAAGTTTTTACCATTGGTGGAGTTTTCTTACAACAACAGTTATCAAACCAATATTGGTATTGCTCCATTCGAGGCGTTGTATTGAAGAAAGATTCGTTCTCCAGTATGCTGGGATGAGGTGGGTGAAGCAACGTTGTTGGGACCGGAGTTAGTACGTATGACTATGGAAAAGATACAAATGATCCGGCAACGTATAAAAACCTCACAAGATCGACAAAAGAGTTATGCTGATCTTCATCGAAAGGATGTGGAATTCGATATTGGAGATCATGTGTTTTTACGTGTTGCTCCATGGAAAGGAGTTACGAGATTTAGAAAGAGAGGAAAGCTCAATCCTCGATTCGTTGGCCCATTTTTAATCTTCAATCGAGTAGGGACTGTAGCCTATAGACTCACTTTACTGCCAAGTATGTCTCGTGTTCATAACATTTTTCATATATCCATGTTACATAAATATGTGAAAGACCTGAACCACATTATTGAGTAAGAACCAGACGAAATAGCGGAAGATTTAACGTATGAAGAGGTTCCTGTTCAAATCTTGGATAAGAAGGAACATATTCTACGCTCCAAGGTTATACCTCAAGTCAAAGTTTTATGGAGGAACCACGATGTTGAGGAAATGACATGGGAGTTAGAATCTCAAATGAAATCAATGTATCCTTACCTCTTCGACATACCAGGTACGTACCCTAATTTCGAGGTCGAAATTTCATAAGAAGGGGAGATTGTAAGACCCCAACTTTTATGAATAAAGATGAATTTTCTATAATTATCATTTTTGAATATTATGGAATGAATTTGATATAATGTTATAGTTGTGGGTAATATTTATAAATTTTGCAAAGTACGCAAGTTGTTATATAATATTCAATTGGTCGGGCAATATTCATTTTAACAGGGAATATTCGTACGACGACACAATCATTGGTGGACCCCACAACGGAATAATTGTCGGATTGAGAAAATGACAAAAATATTTTATAAAAATAACGACGAAAGTTTTATCGTTAACTGTTGAAACACCCTGTGTTAAAAGTACAGGAATACGCGTGGTTTCATAGTAGCACACTGTATTGATTATTAATACTTACGTGAGAAGTCACTCAGTTTTGTTCAATTATTGCTATAGTAATTGCTGCATAGTATCTCACGTTATTTGATTCAATTATTATCAATATTTTGTATATTTTTAAATCAATAATTGAGATGACAGAGTTATTAATATTATTATTTGCAATATTAGCGATGTCTAGAAGTTCTGCCAAGGAGAGGTTTGGTCACCTAATTAAGCGCCAATAGGGAGAAATCTTTATTAGAAAGCCCCCTCTTTCTTGGGAACGACCTGGTCGATTAATATTGTGAATTATAATAATAATAAATGTTGTTAAAAAATATTAAAGAAAATTTTTATGAAGTATTTGTTAGACCCCCATTTACCCATTTTTCAAAATAATCGGTAGGAAGTTATAAAGTATATATATATATGTGTATGTCGTGTGGGTATGTGCAAGTGTGATTTTATAATATATATATATATATATATATATATATATATATATATATATAGGTTTGACAAAGTTGGTAGAAAGGGTAGCAATTAATTCACTCGGTGTTCTTTTTCAAAAAACGTGTGATAATTTATATATATATATATATATTATAATAAGTTTTGTTTATATAAAAAATAAAATATATTATATTTTATTTGATTATTAAATTAATACTTTAAAAAATCAGACGTCTGAAGATTTTTTTTTCTATCCGTGAATGCGAAAATTATTTCGTTTGTAATTTTTTTTCTTAAACAGTACCCCTTCAATTCTCCTATAAATATGATTCTTAGTTAGAATTGAAATCACACTAGAAATTTCAAAGAATTCTCTTCTATAATCTTGAGCGTATTTCTTTAGAGTTTAAGAAAGCTTTGAGCGTAGTTCAAGTTTTCTTCAAGTATATCCACGCCCTACCTGTCGGAGTACTCTTCTCTATAAGATAAGGGGTATTATTTCTTTCGTATTCATGAAGAGAACTTCTGTTATTCCATATTTTTTTTTATTACATTGGAATAACTTTGTATCACGCATGATCTACCCTATACTTGGTGAAATTCTTTTGTTATTTCATTCTTTATTATTATGTTGGAATAACTGCATCTATAATACAAGTACCGCATACATGGTGAAATTCTTTCGTTATTCCATTCTTTATTATTCATTGGAACATCACATATAAATGCGTTTACATATAACTTTGATTTCGTTATTTATTATTACGTTGGAACATCATGTGGTGCGAATTTCACCGATTCGGTTAGATTATTTGTTATTACATTGAATATCTTGTTTGTGCGTTTACGCATTACGGGTTCCGTTATTTATTATTCTATTAGAATAACTGGGTCATGCATGCGATTCATCACATACTTCTTTGATTTCTTTTGTTATTCCATTCTTTATTATACTCAGTTGGTTAAAGTTTTGACTTATATACTCCATGAAATTAGTGGAATATCCTTGATATTTTCACTTCATCCCGTATCTTTTCATGGAAATATTCTTCTGAGCATTCTTAAATTTTACTTTACAAAGAAGTATCATGTTGACAATTTGGACGTTATTGGTTCCTGGATAAATTAATTCTTGAACTTGTTTTATTGAATTCTTATATCATTGTCATCATCCTCATGTTTATGTTATGTTGAAAGTCATCTACGTAACTGAAGTGCATAGATGGACTTGGTATGATTATGACAGGGATTATTCGGTATAATCATGACCGTAATGTTACAAATGATGTGGTAAAAGTCCTCATTGGTCCGTAGTGCATTGATGGACAGTTGTTGGCATGATCATGACCATTGATGAATACACGAATATCCTTGGCCCGTAGTGCATGGATAATTTGTGGTTGTGATACTAATGAAAATCCTTGGTCGTAGAAAAGTGTGGATGATGTGGATTATTTATTAAGCTGAGTCCCAGCGATAAAAGTGATGAAAAACCTTTTAAATCATAAAAGATAATAGATTTTATTCTCTACATGACTCTTTTAATAGATTATTTGTTCCGCTGTAGTTAAACTTGATGTCTATTGAATTTTATCAGTTTAACATTGTTGAAGGCTAATGATAACTTATTTTGCATTATCTTAGTCATAATACTTTTTACTCGGCTAGTTGATGTCACCCTTTTACTTTCATTGTTCTATTCAGGAAATAAGAACGTAGAAGGGACTAGTCGGGGAACTGAGTTACGGTCCAGATAATAGCATTAGTAGTCCTCACTATTCTATTAAATAGTGTGATAATAAATCTAATGAGGACTCAGTTGAGTGTGGATATTGTCTAGATTACAATATTTGTATTAAAACTCACAGCATATGTTTTGTCGTATTTTACATTTGTTGTATAATATAAAGTTGTATTTGAATTTTGTACCATGTTTTTGGCGACTCAAGGTGGGTGATGTATACCTATTTTGGGGGCGTCACACTAGATTTTATATCCCGTGCATTTACTGCTTTTATATATATATATAACAACAAATCGCTGAAATGATAAACCAAGCCGGGATTGAGAAATATCATGTGTGTTTATCGCTTTTATATATATATATATATATATTTACATTTCTGTAAGGCCTATAGTTTACTTCGTGGCCTTTTACTACTTTATTTACATTCCATCCAGCCAGGAGTTTACTTCGTGGCGGTTGATCGTTTTTACTGCTTTATTTACATTCAGTCTCGCCTGGAGTTTACTTCGTGGCGGTTGATCGCATTTACTGCTTTATTTACATTTCTGATCCCCCATGGAGGTGTTTCGTGGTGGTTGATCATGTCTTTATATATATATTTACCGCTTTTATATATTTACATTTTTGATCCCCCGTGGAGGTGTTTCGTGACGGTTGATTATGTCTGTATATATATATATATATATATATATATATATATTTATAGCTTTTATATATATAATTGCTTACTGCTTTTCATGTAAACTATTACATCATGTGAGCCTAGGAATCATGTGATCATAGATTCAGTCTACTGAATCTAGATTCGGTTCCTGTGATGGACTTTTTCAGCTGTAAGCAGCTTGTAAATTATTCACGGTGTTTGAATTTCCTTAGATGGCTTTCATGCCCATGAGGAGTTCGGCACTACTATATATTATTTTCTCAAAGATGCTTCACATCTCGAAAATAAAAGCAATTAAGCCGAACATTTAATAATAAAATGGAAGTATGAAAATGTCTCAATTACTATTGAGCATAGGGTTTGAAAAACCTCTTTTACAAAACTTCACTGTTATATCATATTTAAAACTGAATTTTTCATATAAATTCAAACCCTTTGTATATAGGTGTGAACGAGGCCTCGCACTACTTCCAAATAACAGCACATTGACCCACACACACACATGCACACACACATTCATATAACAGTTTCTTGAAAAGTGGCCGTCACCGTGGTAACACAGATGTCGAGGGTGCCTAACACCTTCCCTCCATATAATCAAACCCCCGAACCCAAATGAATCTCGGTTTCACAGACTCGTTTAGCAGCGTCACATCACTGTGTCAATGTGCAAACCTTTTCTCGGTTGCGTTGGTGCAACCAGTTAAAAACACCAACTGGCGACTCTTATAGTCAAATCGTCGACATGATACATGTCAGACCTTTTTCACTTGTTTTTTCAAACAAATCTCACATAACATGAGAACACCAAAGAACAAGAATAGAAAAGGGACAAATAAAAATCCCAACGTCGACAGGTGGCGACTCTGCTGGGGAGATACCAGTAAGAGGGCTTAAGCCGCTACTACAAGCTTTTCAAAACAGTTATATGCCTGTGTGTGAATGTTACATTTATATTTTTGATGAATGTGTATGAATGTATTTAATTGCTGTATCACAAAATATCTATTTGTGATATTAGTGCTTCGTACATGTCATCATTTTTCATAACCGGTGAGACGTTGTATGTGAATGTATGTTGTGTGGTTCCTCCACTAGGAGACTATCCTGTTGGTGTTTGATTATTGGACTTGTAGGAAGACTAATTCCAATGAGGCTCAGGAAAGGCACCACCCAGATTCGCTCCAGTTAAAAGACCAGATTAACTTTTCGTCAAGTAGATTGCGATGATCTAGGAAACTTCATGCCAAAAAGCCGCGAGAGTAAACCTAAGATAGGTCAGCCTCTAATAAACCAAATACGGAGGAAAGTCTTTTCATTCTTTCTATTTTCGATTACTTGTAAAAGCATCTACTTGTAAATATCATTTCATGTCAATCCATCGTAATGAAAGATATAAAGAAATATGTACCCATGCATATTTGAAATTAACATGCTATTTTGTATTACAAAATAACTAACATCTATTTTGTAGGATAATATTCCTAACAAGGATACATCACATAGCATGTAAACATTTACATTATCCCTAAAAACTAAACTATATAAGTTTTTTGTAGGGAAATAATTGGGCCTGTTACCCGCTCAAAATCCAAAAAGGCCACGAGCCTACAGCCAATCATGTCTTCTTCTGACTAGTGTAATCCTGTTTCTCGAGAAGAATTTGATGGATTAAGTAAACAAATTACAGATTTAGCTGTTCTGCTTAAAGAATTGCATCAGTCAACTCAGGGCCAATACAACAAAAAGGATTATCAGCGACCACATATCTGCGACCTCCTTTGGTTGCAGATGAGTATTAGCGACCGCATGCAGTCGCTAATATTAGTCACATGTAATCTGGTCGCTGGATGGACATCAACGACCAACAATAGTGACCGACCTATTAGCGACCACAATCAGCGACCGTATCCGTCGCTATTCTGACTCATGCTAAGTCAACTATTAGATGTGACGTGGCACACGTGTCAACGACCGGTAATTAGTACTCTGGTCTAGCTCTTCATGGATCATCCAAATTAGTACTCTATAATTAACAAAAGAATAAAACATATATGTTACATGTGTTGATACTGCTATGACTTGGGGAATGTAACACCCCCTTATCTATACTCACATGGTATCCGATATGGTGTTTACAGTGAAAAAACATAATGCATTTAAATCTATGCACTCATGGTATCTGATTAAAATATTATATTAAATAGTGGGACTATCAGATATAGTTCTCATAGATCCAAGATTCACAATATCCCATAATAGATGGTAATTCTTTAGAGAACTATTACTATGTTTGGATACCCTTACTTGGATATATGAACTGTATCTGTGACTAGAGTCTATATATCCGAAATTTAGAGTACCAGTAATAACATAGACATTCCATATTACTAATACCCTCACGCAAATGTATAGTTTAAGCCGAGCGAATTTATACTATCGTATCGATAGCAACTATTTATCCAAAATCTAGAGTATCAATAACAACATGAATAGTCCATGCTATTAATACCCTCACTCAGATAAATAGTTCCCAAGGATCTCAACTAGATTTGAAGAAGTCTAATTTTACATCTATATATGTAAGAAAACACGGTTGCGAAAATAAAAGATGTTATATATATATATATATACAAGGTATCCAAATAGACAAGAATATAATCTAATCTAAGCAGGGACGCTTCCCTTTATCTACTCCAGATGTTCCAGGTTACCATCTAAAACTGCAAAGGGAATAATTCGCAAGAGTGAGCTATGACATGCTTAACAAGTTATGTATTTATAACAATATATGATTTAAAGAAATACAACAATTCAAATTTCGCCTGATAATTGTTACCATTTTTGGATTTCTATTTATTTAAACCATTTTTGGAATTTTTCTTTATTTCTGTCAATCACACAGACTTAGAAATTTTGTTCAGATATGAGATAGGGGATCAGCCTATTCAATATCCTAGGAGTATACATCTCATCTTACCAGTGCTCAAACGCACCCAACATTAGTATCAATATATTATTGACCAAATCTCGATCCTTTACAGGATACCCAACTTCAGTATAGGATGTCTTACCAAAACAATTTGGTTTGGCACAACAGTTTATGCTCAATAAATATTATCATATGAATAATCAATTCAGTTTTTTAGTTATGCTGAAACTATAGCAATAACTTTACAACAATTAGCAATTCAAGTTTAGGTTTGGTATAACATATCAAAAGCAATTCAAGATAGTAATCTTGTTTATCGAATACATAGGGTTTAAGAAATTTGCCATAAAGAAATAAGTGTAGGGTTTAAGAAACTTGCCTGAGCGTAGATCAGTCAAGTTATGCTATTCAATCGCTAATAAATACCTACGATGTTCATATATATAATTCCAACACGTTAGTATTTATAATAATACTCAATTATATCATTTACATATGAACAGATTAGATTAAATAAGTTTTTGGTGTTTAATACCTTTATCGAATATCAAATAAGTTGATAAATAGACTAAATTTTATTTATAAAATTTTATTATATTTTTAGATAATTTAATTATAATACCTTTTTTAGAATTTTTAAGGTATTTAAAACATTTATCTATTCTTTAAATAATTTTAAATCATTTACTTCTATTTTAGATATTTAATAATTAGTTAAAATTTATTAAAACATTGATCATTATTTATAAATAATTTATATTCATTTATTATAATTTTTATATAATTTATAATATTTTTCCATAATTATTTAATATTTATAAATAATTATTCCAATTTCTTTATTAATAAGTTAATTATTAATAATATCTAAATAAAATAAAATAATTATTAAATTTATGTAAAAATATCAGAATTTAATATATTTATTTTTATAATTTTTAAAATTGTTTTTATATTTATTTATTAATTATTTCTAATTTATTTTTGGAAAAACATTTTACATCTGTCATTTAAACTCCTTCATGTGATGTAAAGTGTCGTTTGAGGTGTTCTTTAGTTCTGGGCAACAGTTCGGTCATGGTCGAGTGACCAGTTTGACCACTAATTAAAATGCTACTGATAATGATTTTTGGTTTGGTCAAGAGTTGATGTTGTAGTACTCATACAGTAGTATAACATGAATCAAACTTTAGGCTTTAACCTACATATAATAAGAAGTTATAGAGGCTCAAAGTCACTTTCAGAGCTGTTCTTGAGTTTCTGGGTAACCTGAGCGATGAGTAAATGGCTTACGGTCAATGGTTTTTTGGCTTGAATATCTTTGATTCTGTGTATTAGATGTGTGTGGTGTTTGTTGAAACATGTAGTATATATGTTAGGGTACATATATATAACATTAACATGAATAAAGCATAACTCTAAAGTCTCTAATTATGCTGGTCAAAGTACAGCCACACGTTGTTCTTCGTGTTCTTCAGTTTTCTGGGCAACCCAGAAAACTTGGTCAAGCTCGGTCAACGACTTTTGAGCATTAATTCCAGTAATCCAATTAGTTGTTTTAGCAATTTGAGATCATAGATATGTAGTAAATATAACAGGGTATAGATCTATAACAACACCTTACAAAAACAACAACTAAAAAGCGATTAAAAAGCTTGGTCAAAGTAGCCGGTACGACTGTTCTTGAGTTTTATGGGTAACCCAGAAAACTGCAATCCGTGAACGGTCAACCCACTTTAACTACTTATAACTTGAAATCTATGGTTCAAATGAACCTGTTTTCTTTTCCAAATTAACGACCTACTAACATGCTATAAATACCAAACAATTAAGAGACCAAAACATAAACACATATGAATCTATAGGCCCTGATATTCGGCTGTCAGACTTAGTTTTCAAAATTTCCAGCTTTCTTAAAACACTTATTTAAGGCATCTAGATGTTATGAAAACATATTCTACCAATCTAACATACTTTCTAACATACTAATACATAATTCTAAACATCTAAACAACAAAACTAACACGAGATCAAAGAGCTAATTATGAATTAGGGTTTACACCTTTTCTTGAATGATTTTCGATTCTAGCTTCTGATGTTGTTGGTGCTAACACCCAGGCTTGATTTGGTTAGTTTACAAGTGTATCTAGGCTTAGGAATTTCATGAGTTTGCTCAGCCCTAAGGTTCCTATTTATAAAATTCTTCAACTTGGCTTTTTGGTCATTTTTGAGTAACTTGCCTCTACAAATATCCGATCTAATGACTAATGTCATGCTTGGGAATTACAAGCATGTCATGTGCAGCCTAGGGACTTGAATGGTGACTCCTAACCTACTTGTGAGCTAGTTAGGTTTTTTTAGTAGCTTAATTTTGTCCAAATCTTCACTAATCTTGATTAGGGTTTTGTTTTTAATGATTAGGATCGTTAAATGATGTTTATTAGTACCTAATTGAAGTTTACTAACCATGTTAGGTGTTAATATAAGCTAATTAGGGTTAGATTAGCTAACTATGGTTAGGTTTTACTAATTAGGGTTAGGGTTTTGCTAATTAGGGTTAGGGTTTATTAATCTAGGGTTGTTAACCTAAATTTCTCACTAATCCTAATAAGCACGACAAAGCGTTTTTTCTGTGTAAGCATGATAAAGCAACTTGTAAAAATATTTATGCTGAAAAGTTCGATTACGGGAAGAAAAATTTAAGCACGAGGTGTCAAACACGATGTTTTTCGGACAAAAAATTATTTGTTCAAATTTGTTAAACAAAGTATATATTAACACATAACACATTCAGAATGGAGAAATTTTATTTATATAATAGGATTTTATACATACGAGTCTTATTAGGGTTTTGGATTTTTACATTCACCCCCACTAATAAGCATTTCTTCCTCGAAATTACAATACAAGTTAAGTAAATAATTGAGGATACTTCTCGCGCATTTTATCTTCAAGCTCTCATGTAACTTCTTCAACGTTCTGATTTCTCCAGATCACTTTAACCGATGCTATCACTTTATTTCTCAGGACTTGCTCTATACGGTCGACGATCTGCACAGGTTCTTCTATATAAGAAAGATCTTTTTCTATTCGGATTGGATCATATTGTATTACGTGTTTATAATCAGGTTTATATGGTCGTAATACGGACACATTAAACACATTATGGATATGATTCAACTCAGGAGGTAGTGCTATTTTATAAGCAACTTCACCCACCCTCCTTAAAATTTCAAAAGGTCCAATGAATCTAGGACTTAGATTTCCTTTCTTGCCAAAATGTATCTTGCCCTTCCAAGGAGATACTTTCAAGAATATGTGACTTCCACCGTTAAAGTTTCATTGTTGACGATGTAGATCAGCGTATTTTCTTTGTCGATCTTGAGATGCTGGTAATCGTTGACGAATAATTCTGATGGTTTCAGTAGTTTGTTTGAATTATTTCAGGTCCTAGCATTTGTCTTTCCCCGACTTCATCCCAACATAAAGGTGTTCTACACTTCCTCCCATATAAGGATTCATAGGGTAGCATACCTATGCTAGCATGATAACTATTATTATAGGCAAATTCAACTAAGGGTAACTGATCTTCCCAACTTCCTTTGAAGTCTATGATACAAGTTCTTAACATATCCTCTAATGTTTGTATGGTTCTCTCACTCTGTCCATCAGTTTGAGGATGATAAGCTGTACTTAATCTTAATTGTGTTCCTAAGTTTTTCTGAAGGCTTTTCCAAAAATTAGAGGTAAAACGTGGATCTCGATCTAATACTATTGAAACAGGTACTCCATGCCTAGAAATAATTTCATTAATGTATAGTTTGGCAAGGTGATCCAAGTTATGAGTAATTTTAGTAGGTAAAAAGTGAGCTGATTTAGTTAAACGGTCCACTATTACCCAAATGGTATTAAGACCCTTTTGTGTAGCTGGAAGACCAACAACAAAATCCATAGTTATATATTCCCACTTCCACTCAGGAATTGATAAGGGTTGAAGTAAACCACTCGTCTTTTGATGGTCAGCCTTAACCCTTTGACACGTGAGACATTTGCTTACCCATTCAACTATTTCTCTTTTCATATTCGACCACCAAAAGTGTCGACTTATATCTTTGAACATTTTAGTGGTGCCAGGATGTATTGCAAATTTAGAATTATGAGCTTCATTCAAAATTTCATCTTTTAATGCTTAGTTTAACGGAACCCAGATTCTATCTTCATATCTTATTATTCCATCCATATCTATTTTGAACTTGTTATACTTGTCATGAGTTATATTAGGCTTTTATTTCCGACACTCTTCATCCTTCTCCTGTATTTCTTTGATTTTTACAAGCAGAGATGAAACTCCCTCTAAAATGTATAATTTTTGGGTAGAGGTAGTTGAACATTCCACCTCAATTTCTAAATTTTCAAAATCTTTTATTAACCTATCATTGGTGGTTAATATATTCAGCTTTTCCTGATTCTTTCTACTTAACGCATCAGCTACGACATTGGCTTTACCGGGATGATATAAGATTTCACAATCAAAATCTTTTATTAGTTCTAACCATCTTCTATGCCTTAAATTTAGTTCCTTTTGTGTAAAAATATATTTCAGACTTTTTTGATCTGTATATATCTCGCACTTCTCCCCGTACAAATAATGTCTCCAAATTTTTAGAGCAAATACTACCGCGCCTAACTCTAAATCATGAGTAGGATACCTCTTCTCATAATCTTTGAGTTTTCGTGATGCATAAGCTATCACTTTCCCATGTTGCATCAACACACACCCTAAACCTCTGTGTGATGCGTCACTAAACACTACATGACCTCCTGTATCATCTGGTAAGGATAACACTGGAGCCATGCTCAGTCGCATTTTCAACTCTTGGAAACTTTCCTCACATTTATCTGTCCAGACGTATTTCACCGTCTTTCGAGTTAAATTGGTTCATGGGGTTGCTATTTTTGAAAAATCTTTTATAAACTGTCGATAATAACCCGCTAAACTGAGAAAACTTCGTACTTCTGTTGGAGTTATTGGTTGTTCCCAATTCACAACCGTTTTGATCTTAGTTGGATCAACAGATATACCATCTTTGTCAATTACATGACCTAAAAATTGAACTCTCTTCGACCAGAATTCACACTTGGAAAACTTTGCATAAAGTTGTTCCTTTCGTAATATTTCCAAAATGACTCTCAAGTGTTCAGTATGCTCTTCCCGTATTTTCGAGTATACCAGAATATCATCGATAAACACTACAACAAATTTGTCCAAGCATGGTTTAAACACTTGATTCATTAAATCCATAAATGTTGCAGGTGCATTTGTCAATCCAAAAGACATTACAAGAAACTCATAATGTCCATAGCGTGTCCTAAACGATGTTTTTGGCACATCCTCCTTTCTTACCTTTAATTGATGATAACCTGTTCTAAAGTCAATTTTTGAAAAATATTCGGCCCCCTTTAATTGGTCAAACAAATCATCAATCCTTGGTAAAGGATACTTATTCTTAATAGTTAACTTATTTATCTCTCTATAATCTATACATAGCCTCATAGTTCCATCCTTCTTCTTTACAAACAATACTGGTGCTCCCTAGGGTGAAACACTAGGTTGTATGTACTTTTTATCTAAGAGTTCCTGTAATTGTATAAGTAACTCTTTCAGTTTTATAGGTGCCATTCTGTACAGTGCCTTAGAAACTAGTGTCGTTCCCGGTGCAAGATCAATGACGAACTCAATTTCCCTATCTGGAGGAAAACTTGGTAAGTCATCTGGAAATACATCGGGAAAATCCTTAACTATAGTTATTTGATCTAGTTTTACTCCTTCCTGTCGAGTATCAACTATATAGGCCAAATATCCTAAACAACCCTTTCTAAGTAATCTTTCTGCCAGAACTATAGTCAAACATCGAGATTGGTTAGGTGAATAACTACCATTGAACACTACCTTTCACTTCGAAGTAGTCAAAAAGTTTATATGCGTTTGAGGACAATCAATCATCGCGTTATGGTTAATTAACCAATCCATTCCTAAAATTACATCAAATTCTCCCAACTGGAATGGTAAAAGATCTACCGCAAAGTTATGTCCTTTTATTACCACACTATAATTCTTGTATATGGTTTTAATCGGAATTCTTTCATTATTAGCAATTTCTACACAAAATGGTTTGTCAAAATTTTCACAAGGTACATTCAAATTTGTAGAAAAAATTTTAGACACAAAAGAACATGTAGCATCAGAATCGAATAACACATATGCATTTAAAGTGTTGATAGAGATGATACCAGTCACCACATCCTATGAAGCAACAACATCCCTCTCCAACATATTAAATGATCTCGCGATAGGTCAATTCTGAATCCCAAGTGCAGCTACAGTTGATTGATTATTCTCTGGTACTCTATTCCCCTTTCCTCCTTGGTTATTGGGTTTAGCACAATTCTTAGAAAAAATGGTCCAACGAACCACAATTAAAACATTTATTTTTATTTGGAAGAGGACACTGTGGAGAAAAATGTCCCAATTGTCCACAATTAAAACATTTGTTACAATAGCATTCTCCTTTATGTTTCTTACCACAAGTAGGACAAGGATTAATAATATTATTACTAAAGTTGTTATTAGTATTTCCTATCTTTTTCCCTGGGTTGTTAGAAAAAGTATTATCCCATTTTCGCTTGTTATTAAACCCACCTGAACTTGGTTCTGTCCTAATTTTCCCTTTTTCATTCTTACTTTTCTTGTCCTGGTGAAATTTAGCAAGACTTTTATCTCACATTCAGCTATAGTAGCTTTCTCCAGTATTTTAGAGAAAGTCTTTATTTGGAGTACTGACAACTTACTCCGAATCTGAGGTTTTAAACCCTCCTGAAACCTACGAGTCTTTCTAAGTTCAGTGGTTACTTGATGAGGAGAAAACCTGGACAATTCATTAAACTTAGCTGTATACTGGGTTACAGTAAGATCACCTTGTTTTTAAGTCCAGAAATTTTATTTCCATACGTCTTTCAGGGATTAGGAAAAATAGTTTTCAAAGAACAACTCTTTGAATCTATCCCAAGGAACAATTTCAGTTTCTACCCGACATTTGGTTGATTCCAACAAATAGTTAGCCTCACCCTTCAAGAAAAAGGTTGCAAAAGTTGTCTTTTGGTTATTATTAACATTGGTTACTAGGAAAAATTTCTCTATCTCAGACATCCAAATCTGTGCATCTACAGGTTTTGATGTACCTTTAAACTTAGGTGGTCCAACTAATTTAAAGTCTTTAAGAGTTGTATTTTGGTTCAGAGGTCTATTTACAACTCCTAGCATAAGGTCTACTAACTTCTGGGTAGAATTATCATCATTCATTTCTCTTTGGGGTCTTATGGTTGGTGGCATGATTCTATATAAAACGATAACCGAAATTCACATAAGAATTTGAATAACACAACATAATGCTTATTTTATATATCAATACGGTCTTACACAACAACTTCATACTACTATCTTACAAAGTACTGATTACAATACAAACATTGAATGCTTCTTTAGTATACTAATATAAAGCATTCAACCACCTATGCTACTCTCTAGAATTCATTAATATCATCAAAGGAATCCTAAATCATGTGACAAACCACAGATCGATCGATGAGATAAGCAGTTTTCTTCTCTTCTACTGAATATCGAGCTACACGGCGCTGTAAATCATTAAAAGTATCTCGGACTCCCAGAGATGTTTTAAGAAGTCTTGATTGAATTTCCTTTCTGCCCCTTTGTGCATGGTGTAGTTGTACTTTTAGTCGTTGACTATGTCCCTCTCATCTTTGTAGCATTCCCTCAAACCATATATCAAATTTAAACTTCATTTTATTATTCTCATATTCTGTTGTCTTCATTAGTGATGCCATTGCTTCATCATGCTCTTCAATTCTCATTAATTGTCCTGCTACTGGATCTTCTTCTTCCTCAGCATCTAGCAGTTGTTGATCATGAAGCAATTATTCCTCTTCTGCATCACTAGCTATAAAAGACTCAATTTGCGATGGATTGATTACTATCACCATTTCTTCAGCATTGGAATTGGCCATCTATAAAAGAAAACTCCTTTAATACTGGTATAGAAATTTACATAACAAATATTTTTAATGTTATATTTTATGTCTACATTAAAATCTTTACGGACTCGAAGACTATATACTAAGATTTCTCTTCCTTATATCTATAGCCTTGAAGCTTTTATACCAAAATTATAACACCCCCATATCTATACTTCCATGGTATCCGATATGGTGTTTACAGTGAATCAACATAATGCATTTAAATCTATACACCCGTGGTATCTGATTAAAATATTACATTAAATAGAGGGGCTATCAGATATAATTACTATAAATCCAAGATTCATAGTATCCCATAACAGATGGTAATTCTTTAGAGAACTATTACTGTGTTTGGATACCCTCACTTGGATATATGAATTATATCTGTGACTAGAGTCTATCTATCCGAAATTAAGAGTAGAAGTAATAACATGAACAATCCATATTACTAATACCCTCACCTAGATGTATAGTTTAAGCCAAACGAATTTATACTATCGTATCGATAGTAACTATTTATCTGAAATCTAGAGTATCAAAGACAACATGAACAGTCCATGCTATTAATACCCTCACTCAGACAAATAGTTCCCAAGGAACTCAACTAGATTCAAAGAAGTCTAATTTTACATCTATATATGTAAGAAAACACGGTTGCGGAAATAAAAGATGTTATATATATATATATATATATATATATATATATATATATATATCATAATATTAAGATTCGATTACATGATTCTTATAACGAGTTCTTATTACAAGATATCCAAATAGACAAGAATATAATCTAATCTAAGCAGGGACGCTTCCCTTTATCTACTCAAGATGTTTCAGGGTTACCATCTAAAACTGCAAAGGGAATAATTCGCAAGAGTGAGCTATGACATGCCCAGCAAGTTATGTATTTATAACAATATATGATTTGAAGAAATACAACAATTCAAATTTCGACTGATAGTTGTTACCATTTCTGGATTTCTATTTATTTTAACCATTTTCGAATTTTCTTTATTTATATACATCACATAGACTTAGAAATTTTTTCAGATATGAGATAGATAGGGATCAAAACCTATTCAATATCATAGGAGTATGCATCTCATCCTACCAAAGGCTCAAAACGCACTCTAACATTAATATCAATATATTATTGACCAAATCTCGATCCCTTACGGGATACCCAACTTCAGTATAGAATGTCTTACCAAAACAATTTGGTTTGACACAACAGTTTATGCTCAATAAATATTATCATATGAATAATCAATTCATTTTTTTAGTTATGCTGAAACTATAGCAATAACTTTACAACAATTGGCAATTCAAGTTTAGGTTTGGTATAACATATCAAAAGCAATTCAAGATAGTAATCTTGTTTATCGAATACATAGGGTTCAAGAAATTTGCCATAAAGAAATAAGTGTAGGGTTTAGGAAACTTGCCTGAGCGTAGATCAGTCAAGTTATGCTATTCAATCGCTAATAAATACCTACGATGTTCATATATATAATTCCAACACGTTAGTATTTATAATAATACTCAATTATATCATTTATATATGAACGAATTAGATTAAATAAGTTTTCGGTGTTTAATACCTTTATCGAATATCAAATAAGTTGATAAATGGACTAAATTTTATTTATAAAATTTTATTATATTTTAGATAATTTAATTATAATACCTTTTTAGAATTTTAAGGTATTTAAAACATTTATTTATTCTTTAAATGATTTTTAAATCATTTACTTCTATTTTTAGATATCTAATAATTACTTAAAATTTTATAAAAACATTGATTATTATTTTTAAATAATTTATATTCATTTATTATAATTTTTATATCATTTATAATATTTTTTCATAATTATTTAATATTTATAAATAATTCTTCTAATTTCTTTATTAATAAGTTAATTATTAATAATATCTAAATAAAATAAAATAATTATTAAATTTATATAAAAAAATCAGAATTTAATTTTATTTATTTAATATAATTTTTAAAACTATTTTTATATTTATTTATTAATTATTTCTAATTTTTATAATTTATTCTTAGAAAAGTAATTTTTGTCTGTCGCTAAACCCTTCAGTGACAGAAAGTGTCGCTGTAGGTGTTCTTGAGTTCTGGGCAACAGTTCGGTCATGGTCAAGTGACCAGTTTGACCTCTAATTAAAATGCTATTAATAATAATTTTTGGTTTGGTCAAGAGTTGATGTTATAGTACTCATACAGTAGTATAACATGAATCAAACTTTAGGCTTTAACCTACATATAATAAGAAGTTATAGAGGCTCAAAGTCACTGTCAAAGTTATTCTTGAGTTTCTGGGTAACCTAGAACAGTAGTCATGGTCGGTCAACGATTTTATGGCTTGAATATCTTTGATTCTGTGTATTAGATGTGTGTGGTGTTTGTTGAAACATGTAGTATATATGTCAGGGTATATATATATAACATTAACATGAACAAAGCATAACTCTAAGGTCTCTAATTATGCTGGCCAAAGTACAACCAAACGCTGTTCTTTGTGTTCTTCAGTTTTCTGGGCAACCCAGAAAACTTAGTCAAGCTCGGTCAACGAGTTTTGACCATTAATTCCAGTAATCCTATTAGTTGTTTTAGCAATTTGAGATCATAGATATGTAGTAAATATAACAGGGTATAGATCTATAACAACACCTTACAAAAACAACAACTAGAAAGCGATTAAAAAGCTTGGTCAAAGTAGCCGGTTCGACTGTTCTTGAGTTTTTTGGGTAACCAAGAAAGCTGCAATCCGTGAACGGTCAACCTACTTTGACTACTTATAACTTGAAATCTATGGTTCAAATGAACCTGTTTTCTTTTCCAGATTGAAGACCTACTAACAGGCTATAAATACCAAACAATTAAGAGACCAAAACATAAACACATATGAATCTATAGGCCCTGACATTCGGCTGTCAGACTTAGTTTTCAAAATTTCCAGATTTCTTAAAACACTTATTTAAGGCATCTAGATGTTATGAAAACGTATTCTACCAATCTAACATACTTTCTAACATACTAATACATAATTCTAAACATCTAAACAACAAAACTAACACGGGATCAAAGAGCTAATTATGAATTAGGGTTTGCACCTTTTCTTAAATGATTTTCGATTCTAGCTTCTGATGTTGTTGCTGCTAACACCCAGGCTTGATTTGGTAAGTTTATAAGTATATCTAGGCTTAGGAATTTTGTGAGTTTTCTCAGCCCTAAGGTTCATATTTATAAAATTCTTCAACTTGGCTTTTTGGTCATTTTTGAGCAACTTGCCTCTACAAATATTTTATCTGATCACTAATGTCATGCTTGGGAGTTACAAACTTGTCATGTGCAGCCTAGGGACTTGAATGATGACTTCTAACCTACTTGTGAGCTAGTTAGGTTTGTTTAGTAGCTTGATTTTATCCAAATCTTCATTAATCTTGATTAGGGTTTTGTTTTTAATGATTAGGATTGTTAAATGATGTTTATTAGTACCTAATTGAAGTTTACTAACCATGATTAGGTTTTAACATAAGCTAATTAGGGTTAGATTAGCTAATTAGGGTTAGGTTTTACTAATTAGGGTTAAGGTTTTGCTAATTAGGGTTAGGGTTTATTAATCTAGGGTTGTTAACCTAAATTTCTCACTAATCCTAATAAGCACGACAAAGCGTTTTGTCAGTGTAAGCACGACAAAGCAACTTGTAAAAATATTTATGACGAAAATTTCGATTACGGGAAAAAATTTTTAAGCACGGGGTGTCAAGCACGACGTTTTTCAGAGAAAAAATTATTTTGTCAAATTTGTTAAACAAAGTATATATTAACACATAACACATTCAAAACGGAGAAATTATATTTATATAACGGGATTTTATACATTCTAGTTTTATTAGGGTTTTAGGTTTTTACAAGGAAAGCTAAAAAAATAGACAATGTATTGAAACATATAAGTAAGACAGTGACAGTAACAATATCGATATATACCTGGTCGCCATCCTGATGTTGTGATGCTGCTGCTACCACCACTGCATCCGCCAACTCATCAGGACTTAGAGACTGCAGATGCCCACCACTACATATATATGTTTATGTTAGTAACCGATATATTTAATATATGTATTAAGGCCATATCAGTTTTTCATTTTGGTTATTACGCATACTGGCTATCAAAGCTTCATTCTAGTTTTGCTAGTTTAGAGGCAATAGAGAGAACTGAGAGTTGAGAGAAATTGAGAGAAAGCTTAGGATTTTCAGCAAATTCCGGTGATCGTATCAAGAAGTACACGTTAATTGAAGGTATGTTCACAACCTTAGAGTTATATATGTGTGTGTATATACATGTATATGTATTTCACGGCAAAAATTTTCTCATGTTCTCTTATAATCAATTGTTGAATGATGGACATATAAAGTTGATAATTGTGGTTATACATGTTTGTAATGCTGGAGTAATGTTCAAACAAGGAAATTGCATGCTAAATTGTTCGACAGTAGGATATCAGTAGAAATTTTGTCAGTATATATATGTTTTCATATGTAACTATGTGGGTATCAATTTTAATGGCCAATTTGTATGTGAAAATATAAATTGAAACTTGTACATGTTAGTTCATTGAGATATGAATATAATGTAATTTAAATGAGATGATTTGATCATGTAATGAATTTACAACGATGATTTTTTGGATGAAGATCAAGAAAGTTGAGTTTTTCATAAAAACATGAAAATTGAGAAATTAAAATAGTTTTAGTTACTGTTAAATTGTGCTAAGTGGTTGAATAGGTTAGCAATCATGTCTATGCATGTGGTATATTTATTTTACGTGTTAATATCACTGTTTGATGGGTGAAATTCGTGTTAGTTGGCTTAAGAAAAGTGTCGTGGCTCTATTCTGCAAAACTGAGTTCTGCAAGTCGTGGCAAGGCCGTTAATTGTGGCATGCATGGCGACATCCCCATATAAAATTCAGCGCTCTCATGAAAGTGCCCATTTTAGATTAATCAAGTTTGCTTGTTCTGCAGACTTTGGTTGTTCGTTGTAGCTTAGCTTAAGGTTATGGAATGTGAGAATCATGTAGCAACAAGCTTAAATAGTGTTATGTTATGTGGATTATGAATTCAAAATTGTAAAAAATGATTAGTGAATTAAGAATGCGTTATGTGATAATTTGGCATACATAATGAAAGTTAGACAAATATTGTGAAGTAAAACCCTTAGAGTTTCTGAAATGTAAATGGTAATGATCATGTTATGGTATGTTAGTATATCTAATAGATAATGTGGTTCTAAACCAATGTGTAGGTGAACGTAAGTTTAATATTGTAGCTTACGCTCGATGCAAGTTTTCTAACTCTATATTTACATTGAGCAAGTTTCCTAATTCTTTACTTTCATTAAGCTAGTTCCATTATTACATTATGAAGCTTTATTCATTGATTGAGCAAGCTTTCTATTTCAACTGTTGATTGAATAAGTCAATCGTCCTAGTTCATTCGACCTAACTTTAACTCTAATGTTATTTGAATTCTCATTTTGTTGATTCATTCTAACTTATTTATAGTTAAGCAAGTTTTCTTAAGTTACATTCTTGTATAATGAACACAGTTTGAACTCTCGTCTTTATTTTTGAACTATTTTTATTCTTTGCTTGAATTTAATACCATGTTGGGCAAGTTTATAGTTTCTAGCTTGCTACCAGTTAATGTATGGTCAGTAATTCCATTTCTAATGTTATAAGACTCTAACCTTAGCTTATTTATTGTTCAAACAAAGGTTTACCATTTTCATCATTTTGTTAAATACTTATGCTCAATAGTTATTTCAAGCATGAGTTTAACATGTATAGTCAGTTCATTTATGATTCTCAATTGTTCTATGTTATGTTGTTATTAAACATCTGTTATGATTATCAAACACTATTAATTCAACTAGTCCTCTAGTTGATGTTCGTTGAACTTCAAATTGCCCTTGAAAGCTTATCCAAACCAAACATTCTTTGGTGCGGACTTGTACTCTAAATATTGAGATGAACAACCCTATTATTATTAGGGGATAACTTACGCGTAGCTTTAAAATGTTTGTGCACAATATATTGTACAAAGGGTTGATCCCCCTAAGTACGAGGAGTCCTTATAGTCTTATGACTGTTAAAGTTGGAGTTGAAGGATTACTCACAACCGTGGACATAATTCATGGTCTTATGACCCTCAGTTATATTTATTCCATATTTTGGATTTCGGTTCCTGATTATCATTGTTAGAGTACTATCTAGTTTTGATGAGCCTATTTGTTGGCAGTTATTATTATTATTCTCTTGTTGATTCATTGTTATATTCAGTGAGCAATCGTTTTGCTCACTCTTGCATTTTTATAAACTCATTGCAGCTAAAGTTGATAAGGTAGATGAGCCTTCAATTAGCAAAAGAAAGGGAAAATTGTACAAGTGATGCTGATTTGTACTTCTAGTTATTATGATAACCTTAGACTTTATTTTAATGAAGTTATGTAATAATTTAATTCTGCATTTGAATGACGTTTAAAGGTTAGATTACTTGGGATGTTTTTGAACTTAATGATGTAACCCTATTTAAGAGGAGGTTTTATGATTCAAATATTATTTTATTTGGGTAGATAGTATGAATGTTTGAATAGTGAGCACCAAATCTTGTGGGAATGAAGTACCTAGATTTGGGGGTGTCACAGGTTGGTATCAAAGCTAGGTTATGAACCTTAGGTGGGGGAAAAAGCCTTAGTAAGTTACCTTTGAAAAGATAGTGATGATAAACTCTTATCGAGTTTTAGGAAAGAAAAAGTTATAAAACACTTATGTGCCTATGTGATTTCAACTTGTGTGCTCGTGAGTGTTGAGTAGTAATGATTAGTAATTTAAACTTAAACTTTGGTGTACAGGATAACTAATATAGGAGGATCCAGTCAGGCTAGAGAGGAGGAGCCTCGAGATATTCAGGTGATTTGGGAACAACTCATCGCCACGGAAAGCAGGTTCATCGCTTGGCCATGAGTTGTTGAAAGAGAGGGTACCTGATGAGGATGATGAGATAGAGACGGACGAGGAGGACCCCGTGGAGATGCCACGGTCGGATGAGGAGGACGAGGAGGAAGAGCTTCCACTTAATTCGATAGTTGCCCGTATGTACGACGAGGTGTATAACTGCAATGTGGAACTTCAAGATACTATCGAGGAGTTACAAGAGATAGTAGCTTAACAACAAACCTTAATGGCATAGAAAGATGATGAGATCCAAGATCAAGAAGAATGACTGAACAACGTTGAAGAGAAGCTGGTCCACACCGAAGGAGAGAACGAGGGAATGATGGAGAAGATTGCAGAACTGGAGAATAAGCTAAAGGAGGAATCTACAAAAAGGGCAAGAGACGAAGACGCGTATAGTGAAGTTTATGAACGAGCCAGAATAGCAGAGAGGGACGCACAAGCAAAGAGGAGAGAGATGGAAGAGATGAACAACGTATTCAACACCGTGGTCAATCGAGCTCAAGATCGAGTCATGGGTTATCCGATTCAGTTCGAGACGCTACCATCATACGTGTTGGATCGCCGAACAATGTTCCGAATTATGGAAGAAGAGCGTCATAAGGCTACGCAGTATCTTAGTAGGACATTGTAGAGAATGTAATTGATAAGTGATTAGAAAATAAATGAAATGAAAATCTCGGGTATGATATAACTAATGGGATAGATGATGATGATGTTGTCCTAAAACTATTATAGTTCAGGAAAGTAATGTAAATAGCAGTGATGCTATTGTGTTGATGTTTTTTATGATGAATGAATAAAAGTTATTATTTTATTCAAAGCGTTATGTGTTACATGATAAACTTTTATGATGTGCAACCTAAGTATATAATACTTAAAAAGGTTGAATAGAAGCTAATGGGTGTATTTTAACAGAAAATGGCCTTAAGACGTCAACCACCACGACGGAGAACCACTAAGGAAAATAACAACAATAATGTGGAAGGAAATCCGGTTCAGCAGCTAGTGACGTTACTGACGGGTGCTTTGCAGAATCAACCTCAGAATCAAGGTACTACGTTTAAGGACTTTAAGGCGGTTGGACCACCAGAATTCTGTGGGTCCATGAATCCAGTTGAAGCACAGACATGGATCATGGAAATTGAGAAGGTTTTTGATGTGGCTAGGGTAGAGGAGAATCAAAAGACTGCTTTTGCAATGTTTATGTTAAAAGAAGAGGCTAGCTATTGGTGGGAAGCCAACAAAACTCGGGAAGGACCAGGAGTGATGAACTGGGATAGGTTTAAGGAGTTGTTCTTCGAGACTTATTTCCCAGAGAGTTCGAAGAGTCAGCTAGAGGTTCAGTTTTTAGAATTGAAGCAGATAAAAATGTCGATGTCTGAGTATGCCGCGAGGTTTAACGAGTTGGTGAGGTTTGTGCCATATCAAGTCAGCACAGACGAGCACAAGGCGAAGAGATTCGAGTAGGGACTGAAACCCTAGTTGTACAGTAGGGTTTCCCTATTCCAATTAAAGACATTTATAGCAGTGATGGAGAAGGAAATTCTTGCTAAAAGTGCAGGCGAGGCAGTAACAAAACATAATCAAGAGCAGAGGAAGAAGAAAGGTGAAGGTGAAGCTAAGAGTGGTGGTAGTAACGGCAGAAATGGCAACAACAACCTGAAGAGGAAGTGGAGTGCGAACAGGGGAGCTAGAAATCAGCAAAGAAACCAGCAAAATAAGAATGCGCTACGTGTGGAATGTTTCACAAGGGTGTGTGCTTGATGGGGAAGTGAGTATGCTTTAATTGTGGCCAGGAGGGTCACATCGCCCCAAATTGCACTCAAGCTAAGAAGAATGTGTGCTTCACGTGCGGATCTAAGGATCACTTTGCTCGTGAATGCCCTAAGAAGAGATCTGGTGAGACAAATGGGAGTAAAGAAAATGCTAGTGGAGGAGCATTGGCTATTACTGGACCAACATCAACAAACAAGCCCACAGCCAGAACCTTCAACATGACGGTGCAGGACGTGGTGCAATCAAAAGATGTTGTGTTAGGTATTATCCCAATCAATGATATAGATGCATATGTATTATTTGATTCGGGTGTTATTTGCTCGTTTATATTTGATGAATTTGCTAAGAGGTTAGAAATACCTTGTGAAGAGTAGAAATTCCCTTTAAACATAGAAATTGTGAATATGGAAGTGATTCCTATTAGATTCGTGTACAAGAACTGTAGGGTGAACATTAAGGGGAATGTTATGAAAGTAGATTTAATTTCGATAAAACTCAGTGAGTTCGATGTTATTTTGGGAATTGATTGTCTATTCAATTATGGAGCGATAATTGACTGCCAAAAGAAGTGTGTAAACCTTATAACTCCATCAAATGTAGTTTTTCATGGTAGCAAATCGCCTAGACAAATGAAATGTCTGACGATGATGCAGGCCAAAAAGTTGTTGAGTCAGGGCTGTGTAGGGTATTTAGCTTACATAGTCGATACTCAAAAGGAGAACGGTGTGAAGTTGGAGGAAATACCAGTAGTTAAGGAGTTTGTGGACGTGTTTCTGGAGGATTTGCCAAGACTTCCACCTGACCGAAAAATCAAATTCGTGATTGACTTAGCGCCAGGAACCACTCCGATATCGAAGGCCCCGTACAGAATGGCTCTAGTAGAAATTAAAGAACTAATGGTGAAACTGCAAGAACCGTTAGACAAGAAGTATATTCAACCGAATGTGTCACCGTGGGGAGCACCGGTGTTGTTCGTGAAGAAGAAGGATGGGTCGATGTGTCTCTGCATTGACTATAGTGAATTAAACAAAGTCACTATTAAGAACAAGTATTCATTTCCAAGAATAAATGATTTGTTTGATCAATTGAAGGGTGTTAGATATTTCTCAAAAATAGATTTGAGAAGTGGGTATCATCAATTGAAAGTAAGGAAGGAGGATGTACCGAAGACAGCATTCCGAACTCGGTATGGACATTATGAATTTTTGGTGATGTCTTTTGGTTTGACAAACACCCCTACAGCATTCATGGATTTGATGAATAGGGTGTTTAAACCATTTTTGGACAAATTTGTGGTGGTATTTATCGATGATATTCTGGTGTACTCTAAAACTCAAGAGGAACGCGTGGAACACTTATGTCTGACATTGGAGACGTTAAGAAAAGAAAAGTTGTACGAAAAATTCTCTAAATGTGAATTTTGGCTGGAACATGTACAATTTATTGGGCATGTAATTGATAAGGATGGGATTTCCGTAGATCCATCAAAAGTTGAAGCTGTGATAAATTGGGAACAACCAAGAACTCCATCAGAAGTGAGAAGTTTCTTGGGATTGGCAGGCTATTATAGACGGTTTATCCAGGATTTTTCCAAGGTTGTCACTCCGTTGACAAATTTGACAAGAAAATCTGTAAAAAAAATTTGGACGAAAAAGTGTGAGGAAAGTTTTCAAGAATTGAAGAAGAAGTGAAGTGTGGCACCTGTGTTGTTGTTACCAGATAATACAGGAAATTTCGTAGTGTATAGTGATGCGTCACAAAAAGAATTGGGTTGTGTCCTTATGTAAAACGACAAGGATATTGCGTATGCATCAAGGCAACTAAAAGACTACGAGAAAAGGGTATCTGACTCATGATTTAGAGTTGGCGGCGGTTGTGTTCCCATTGAAGATATGGAGACACTATCTCTACAGAGAGAAATGTGAGATTTACACAGACCATAAAAGTCTAAAGTATATTTTCACATAGAAGGACCTGAACATGCATCAAAGAAGATGGATGGAACTGATAAAAGATTATGATTGCAAGATCTTTTATCATCCGGGTAAAGCTAATGTGGTTGCAGACGCATTGAGTAGGAAGGGCAGAGAAAAGTTGATGATGTTAACTAATAAGGAGGAGCTCATTTCAGCAATGGCAAAACTAGAGCTGGAAATCAAATTTTTAGAAGAATCTGAAGAAAAATTATTCCAGATGGAAGCTAGTCCAAATTTGGTGGACAAAGTGAAAAACGCTCAGCTATAGGATGAAGAATGTAAGAAAATAAAGCAAAGTATAGTCGAGGGTAAAGAAGCGAAGTACCAGGTCGATACTGCGGGAATGCTAAGATTTGAGGGATGAATTTAGGTTCCAGCAATTCAGGATATTAAAGAAGAAATCTTGACGGAAGCACATAGCTCAAGATATTCAGTTCATCCGGGAAGTACAAAAATTTATCAAGATTTGCGGCGTCATTTTTGGTGGCCGAACATGAAAAGAGATGTTGCAGAATGCGTTGCAAAGTGTTTGACATGTCAGAAAGTGAAGGCCAAGCATCAATGACTAATCAAATTACTTCAACCGTTGTACATACCGAAATGGAAATGGAAGCATATCACAATGGATTTTGTGGTAGGTCTTCCAACGACTTAGAAAGGATACGACGCGATATGGTTGATAGTGGACAGATTGACAAAATCTGCACACTTTTTTCCAATAAAGATTTGATTTAATCTTGATCAGCTGGTGAAATTATACGTTAAGGAGACCGTCTCAAGACATGGAGTTCCAGTATCAATTGTATCTGACAGAGATCTGAGGTTCACATAAAATTTCTGGAAGAGACTACAAGAATGCATGGGAACGCAATTGAAGATGAGCACATCGTACCATCCGCAAACCAATGGGCAAAGCGAAAGAACGATCTAGACGCTTGAAGATATGCTCAGAGCGTGCATCATGGATTTTAAAGGAAATTAGGATGATCATTTACCGTTGGTGGAATTTGCATACAACAACAGTTACCACGCAAGCATTGATATGCCACCATACGAAGCATTATACGGCAGGAAATGCAGAACTCCCCTATGCTGGGATGAAGTTGGTGAACGTCAATTACTAGGACCAGAACTGGTTTAGTAGACCGCTAAAGTGGTCAAACTCATTAGAGTAAGACTGGTAGCTGCTCAAGATCGATAGAAAAAGTATGCTGATCAACACAGGCAGAGTCGTGAATTTGAATCATGGAATTTTGTATTCCTGAAAGTTTCTCCATGGAAGGGGAAAATTCATTTTGGCAAGAAAGGAAAGCTCAGCCCGAGGTTTATTGGACCTTTCAAAATTTTGCGAAAAGTGGGGGAGGTATCTGATGAAGTAGCTTTACCTCCAGAATTAGAGCATGTGCACAATGTTTTTCATGTGTCGGTGTTAAGACCTTATAAACCCGATTACAAACATGTGATCGAATATGAACCATTGTAGTTCAGTAAAGATTTGTCTTATGAAGAGATTCCTATCCAGATAGTTGACAGGAAAGAACAAGTGATCATAAATAAAGTGATACCTTCTGTGAAGGTGATATAGAGGAACCACAACATCGAAGAGGCTACGTGGGAACTCGAAGTTGATATGGTGAAAAATTTTCCTGAGTTATTTGTTTAATCTGTGTCTTCAATTTTGGGGACAAAATCTTTGTAAGTAGGGGAGAATGTGACGATTTGATTGTTTGAATTGTGATTCTGAGGACAGAATCCTTGTAAGGAGGGAAGGATGTAACGATCTGAAATTTTAAAGTGTAATTTAAGTATTTATTGAGTTATATAAATATTATTTGAGGTGTTTATTGTTAAATAAATATTTTATTGATGTGATGGTTGATGAATCTAAATGTACAAAAGGAATTTTCTAAATTAAATTAATTTATAATTTAGAGGTTTATATTATAACATGAGGTGTTATGTTGTTATGTTGATTTAATAATTTAGATGGTATGTTAAATTATTAAATGAAGTTATAATGAAAATTATAATTTCGTGATATTTGTTAAAAGGCTATATTTAATTAAAATATAGTATGTGATTAATTTAATGGGTTAATGTTGGATATGAAAATAATATGTGATTATAGTCTATAAACTAAAGTGTTTATTAAAATAAATTAAAAAGAATTAAAATTAGTTTTTGCCAAACAAGGCTTAAGTATTTTAATTCTTTAAAATTTAAATGGTTTGCCAAACAAGCCTTATGGCTTTTGATATTTCTAATTTTTGAAATTTAAATTTAATAATATAAATAAAATAATAAATAATATATATATATATATATATATATATATATATATATATATATATATGTTTATGTTAGTAACAGATATATATTAATATATGTATTAAGGCCATATCGCTTTTTCATTTTGGTTATTACGCATACCGGCTATCAAAGCTTCATTCTAGTTATTGCTAGTTTAGAGGCACAGAGAAGGCCGAGAGTTGAGAGAAATTGAGAGAAAGCTTAGGATTTTCGAAGAAATTAGGTGATCGTAGCAAGAAGTACACGTTAATTGAAGGTATGTTCACAACCTTAGAGTTATATATGTGTGTGTATATACATGTATATGTATTTCACGGCAAGAATTTTCTCATGTTCTCTTATAATCAATTGTTGAATGATGGACATATAAAGTTGATAATTGTGGTTATACATGTTTGTAATGTTAGAGTAATGTTCAAACAAGGAAATTGCATGCTAAATTGTTCGACAGTAGGATATCAGTAGAAATTTTGTCAGTATATATATGTTTTCATATGTAACTATGTGGGTATCAATTTTAATAGTCAATTTGTATGTGAAAATATAAATTAAAGCTTGTACATGTTAGTTCATTGAGATATGAACATAATGTAATTTAAATAAGATGATTTGATCATGTAATGAACTTACAATGATGATTTTTAGGATGAATGTCAAGAAAGTTGAGTTTTTCATAAAAACATGAAAATTGAGAAATTAAAATAGTTTTAGTTACTGTTAAATTGTGCTAAGTGGTTGAATAGGTTAGCAATCATGTCTATGATAGTGGTATATTTATTTTACGTGTTAATATCACTGTTTGATGGGTGAAATTCGTATTAGTTAGCTTAAGAAAAGTGCGGTGACTCTGCTCGCAAAAGGCGAAGTTCTACAAAGTCATGGCGCTAATATTGATGCTGCGATGGTATGCGACATCCCTATATAAAACTTCATGGCAATTTGCGTGAGAGCCCATTTTCGTATTAATTGAAGTTTGCTTCTTCTGCAGACTTTGGTTGTTCGTTGTATCTTAGGTTAAGGTTATGGAATGTGAGAATCTTGTAGCAACAAGGTTAAATAGAGTCATGTTATGTGGATTATGAATTCAAAATTATAAAAAAGTATTTGTGAATCAAGCATGCGTTATGTGATAATTTGGTATACATAATGAAAGTTAGACAAGTATTGTGAAGTAAAACCCTTAGAGTTTCTGAAATGTAAATGGTAATGATCATGTTATGGTATGTTAACATATCTAATAGATAATGTGGTTCTAAACCAATGTGTAGGTGAACGTGAGTTTAATATTGTAGCTTACACTCGATGCAAGTTTTCTAACTCTATATTTACATTGAGCAAGTTTCCTAATTCTTTACTTTCGTTGAGCTAGTTCTATTATTACATTATGAAGCTTTATTCCTTGATTGAGCAAGCTTTCTATTTCAACTATTGATTGAATAAGTCAATCATCCTAGTTCATTCGACCTAACTTTAACTCTAATGTTATTTGAATTCTCATTTTGTTGATTCATTATAACTTATTTATAGTTAAGAAGGTTTTCTTAAGTTGCATTCTTGTATAATGAACACAGTTTGAACTCTCGTCTTTATTTTTGAACTATTTTTATTCCTTGCTTGAATTTAATACCATGTTGGGCAAGTTTATAGTTTCTAGCTTGCTACCAGTTAATATATGTTTAGTAATTCCATTTCTAATGTTATAAGACTTTAACCTTAGTTTATTTATTATTCAAGCAAAGGTTTTCCATTTTCTTCATTTTTTTAAATACTTATGCTATATATTTATTTCAAGCATGAGTTTAACATGTGTAGTAAGTTCATTTATGATTCTCAATTGTTCTATGTTATGTTGTTATTAAACATCTGTTGTGATTATCAAACACTATTAATTACCCTTGAAAGCTTATCCAAACCAAACTTTCTTTGGTGCGGACTTGTACTCTAAATACTGAGATGAACAACCCTATTATTATTAGGGGATAACTTACGCGTAGCTTTAAAATGTTTGTGCACAATACATTGTACAAAGGGTTGATCCCCCTAAGTACGAGGAGTCCTTATAGTCTTATGACTGTTAAAGTTGGAGTTGAAAGATTACTCACAACCGTGGACATAATTCATGGTCTTATGACCCTCAGTTATGTTTATTCCATATTTTGGATTTCGGTTCCTGATTATCATTGTTAGAGTACTATCTAGTTTTGATGAGCCTATTTGTTGGCAGTTATTATTATTATTCTCTTGTTGATTCATTGTTATATTCAGTGAGCAATCGTTTTGCTCAATCTTGCATTTTTATAAACTCGTTGCAGCTAAAGTTGAGAAGGTAGATGAGCCTTCAACTAGCAAAGGAAAGGGAAAATTGTACAAATGATGCTGATTTATACTTTTAGTTATTATGATAACCTTAGACTTTATTTTAAATTAGTTATGTAATAATTTAATTCCGCATTTGAATGACGTTTAAATGTTAGATTACCTGTGATGTTTTTGAACTTAATGATGTAACCCTATTTAAGCGGAGGTTTTATGATTCAAATATTATTTTATTTGGGTAGATAGTATGGTTGTTTGAATAGTGAGCACCAAATCTTGTGGGAATGAAGTACCTAGATTAGGGGGTGTCACATTTTAGCTACAAAACATGTATGTAAACATAAAAACAAATAACTAAGCCAATAAGTTTGCTATACATACGTACCCTAGCAGCAATATGTTGCAGCTGTGATTTACTGCCGCCTTTGTACGTGTCTTTTGCCTTTTTGCCTTAAGATATACCTGAGGATCTGTTCGAGGCGGCAATCTTACGTCTCTTGACCCAGTTCTCATCTCTCCACTGGTCACACATCTGCACCCATATGGGTTGTGCGCACCACCAGGGGCTATGCTCATGCATATACTGCTCACCCTGTCCTGGATGGTCAATCTCAAACATTACGCAGGCTTTCGTCGCCGTTCCTTGTTCAGATTATCTTTAGTTCGACAAATAGCACTTACGCGAGCGAGTTGTCTAAATAACTGATGCATGTGCATCATCCCATCTATACCGCTTCTACAAATAAAACAACAATATTAATATTAAAATTGTTATATTACCATAATCCAACATTACTAAACAATATTATTTGATGAACTATGTATTATCTATCAGAGTGATAAAAAAATATACCTGAAATTCAACCCAAACTGCATCCTTATGGGCGAGAGGTGTGCTCACCCATGTAATCACTAGCGTAGACCAATTATGTAAGCATAATTGTGAAATGCACTTCACAATTTTACTATCTTGAAAATCACTACAATATACAATAATTTACATTAAAATATATTTATAACAATGGAAATATTAAACCCTTATATATACACGATGTTTAACTTACGTGCTTTTTGGAGAAGGACGGATCTGTATGAGAATGCGATCATTCGGATTAGTCGGGGCCTTCGGTACATGATTAGGGCCCCGACCCAACCCGCGCTTTCGTGCTGCTGGTTCAGAAGACATCTATAAATAAAAAATTTAGGATGTTAGTATGAGTTATAAATGAAAGGTACATAGACATGTCAAGGATATAGAGAACATGTACATATGTAATTGTATGTAATATAATTAAAACTAAACATACATTTCATAGAAAAGGACAATAATGACAATTAATTGTTTGAAATAGTTAACTACGATTACTATAAATGAAAGGTACATAAACATGACTGCAAAATAGTTAATTCCTATATGTAATTCATTGTAATATAATTAAAACTAAACATACATTTTAATGAAAATTGTTGTTTGAGTCAGAATAATTTTGTACAAGTATCGGAGATTCATAACAATCTTCTTCTTCAGATTATGTGACAGTGTCAGTCAATAACTCTTCCTTAATATCACTGTCATTTGGCACAATAACTGTCTCGGGATCCAATTCATCAGGTTCATCTCCACCCTATAACAGGATTAATTCATTGTTGTCTTGTATATTTATTATAGGAGGTCTATGAATCATCTCCTCTTGGTAGAAATCCCCGTCTATTACTTGGACACGACTGCGCGTGGGAGTATGAATTACAACTTGCCAATCTGTAGGCGGTCTATCCCTTTTCCTAATAGGACTAGGAGTGTTGTATACTTGTACTGTTTGAGTTGGTAAAACAAATGGTTCGTTGGAGTACGCCGACCTATGGAGGTCAATATCGACGATTCAATGTCTGTCAACACGTATCCCTTTTTCTGAATCAAACCAACAACACTTGAACAAGTTAATATGACACCCGTACATGCCCTTGTATGATAACTCTATGATTTCCTCCAACTCCCCATAAAAGGCACGACCAAGCTCATTGTAACAATCTCCTTGAACACACACTCCAGTATTAGTTGTTCTTTTACCGCAAGCATATGTCTTTGTATGAAATTCACATCCATTTATTTTGTAACCATTGTGAATGACTTGGTCCTTGTCTGGACCCATAGCTAGGACTTGTATATTTGGAGGAATCGTTCCCTCATTAAGAGCCTACAAAAATTCTATTGAATTAAATACATTCATAAATTAATACGATATATGTAATTCTTAATTAACTTAACTTACTTTGTCCTTTAGCCAAAGAGAAAATTTTTTATCACGACTAACTTGAATATCTTTATTAGTGATGCCGGGCTAATTTACTTTTAACTCGTCATCGTATGTTCTATACAATTTTATAAACATTAACATATATTAATATGAGATTGCAGGTTAAGATATATGTCTAATACATATGAATTTTACATATATAACTCACAAATTCATCAATCTCCTCGCAATTGAGAAGAATGTAAGTATGCATAGCATGTAAATCTTTCTGAGAAAGGAATATGTGCTTTCCTTTTCCATACGCGCGACCCGGTAAACCAAATACAGAAAGCCGACCATTTATTTCAACATTGCCCCATCATCATGTCTCGGGACTCGATTAGCCTTTGTCAAGACTTCGTCGGGAAAATAGTCTGAGACAAACGTAGATATCTCATCGAAACTGTATGCCTCACAAATCGACCCCTCGACATAAGCTCTATTCTTCACCTTCCTCTTAAGGTTTCCCATGACCCTCTTGAAAGGATACATCCATCTATATTAAACTGGGCCACCAACATGAGCTTCATAGGGTAGATGGATGTGCAAATGCTCCATAGAGTCGAAAAAACCAGGAGGGAATATTTTTTCAAGCTTACACGTGATCTCAATGATGTTCTTCTCAAGTATAGACATGTCCTTTTTATTTAACGTTTTTGAACATATGTCTCTGAAGAAATGACTAAGATCAGTTAAAGCATCCCATATTGGTTTATCAAGCAAGTCCCGAAATGCTATAGGCATGAGTCTCTCCATGAACACATGACAGTCATGACTCTTCATCCCTTGCAATTTCCCACCTGTAACACACCTTCCAATGTTTGACGCATATCCATCAGGTAGTTTCAGAGACTTTATCCATGTGCACACATCTTCAACCTGCTTTTTGGACAATGTGTACTTTGCATGCGGTTTGACCATCTTACCATTAGTAGATTCATAAGGTTCTAATCCAGGACGCTTACAAAATTCTTTCATGTCCAACCGTACCTTATCATTATCTTTTGTCTTGCCCGCAACACCCATCATGGTGTTAAACACATTGTCGAACATATTCTTCTCAATATGCATCACGTCTAGATTATGATGAATCAAATTTGTAGACCAATAAGGCAGTTCCCAAAAGATGCTTCTCCGAACCCAATTATAAGACACGCCAAACCCATCGATGATGTTAGAGGCAACTATCTTTCTGAATGGGATGACCGACAATCTCATCACATGGTCACGCATCTCCATCCCCGATAGTCGCGATGCTGGCATATTATAATATACTTTCCCTTTCTTGAAGTGTTCTCTATTTCTTCGAAACAGGTGATCTACCAGCAAGAAATGACGATGAAAATCAAACCAGCATGGATTTTGACCATTTGATAGATTGAAAGATTTTGTATGACCCATACAATATGGACAAGTCAACTTCCCATGTGTACTCCATTCAGATAACATACCATAAGCAGGAAAGTCAATTATGGTCCACATAACCGCTGCCCTAAGGTTGAAATTTGTTTTCGTGGAAACATCCCAAGTCTGTACTCCATCCTCCCACAATACTTTCAACTCATCTATAAGAGGTCTCAAGTAAACATCTAGGTTCTTTCCAGGACTCTTGGGACTAGGAATCACGAGTGAAAGAAACAAGTATGGTTGTTTCATAGACATCCAAGGAGGCAAGTTATACAAAGTAACAATCACAGGCCAACAGGAGTACGGAACACCTGAGTGGCCGAACGGGTTGAAACCATCAGTGGACAATCCAAGCCTCACATTTCTAGGTTCCAATGAAAACCCCGGATGTGCTAAGTTGAATTATTTCCAAGCTTGCCCATCTACGGGATGGTTCAGTTCTCCATCTTTGGTTGGAGATTTCGCATGGCAAGTAATATGTTCAGCTGTTCTTGAAGACATGTACAATCTTTTGAGTTGAGATATAATTGGAAAATACCTTAAAATCTTAAAAGGTATATTCGTCTTTTTTGTAGTCACACCCTTTTTATTAGGCCTAAATCGACCATGACTGCAAAACGTGCACTTTGTCTTATGTTAATTTTCCTTATAAAATAACATGCAATCGTTTAGACATGCATCGATCTTTTGAAATCCAAGACCCAACTTCTTTACCAGTTTTTATCAATAGTAGTAGTTATCGGGAAATTTTTCACCGATATGAAACATACTCTTAATGGCCTTCATGGCCATTAACACTCATGGCTCATGTTTTCTTAATGGCCCTCAAGGCCATTAACACTCATGGCTCATGTTGTGATCAGCCTTGATGTTAAGTAATGTCGCCACTGCAGACAATGGAGTGTGCTTCGTGCAACCATGCCACAACGGTTCGCTACCCTCGTCTAACAACTTAAAGAATTCTTTGGCATCAGAATTCATAGGTTTCTCTCTGCCTTGTTCCCAATCAAAATTCGACCTTGCAATATCATGAACCATGTCATTCATATGATGGGTGCTGCTGCCTGGATTATGTACTTGTGCGATGCCACTATCTCTTCTCTGCCCATGTGCCCACCAACATTCTTCGTAATTGTTCATGAACCCAGAAACAAGTAAATGATAGTTTACTATGTCTCTGTCCATATAATATACATTATTACACTTTAAACAAGGACATCTTATCTTGTTCTAACCATTAACACATTTCGGGTGACTATACACATAATCTAGAAATACTCGCCAACCAGCTCTAAATTCGGTTGTAGCACCTATCTGGGCACTTGACTTTTGTCGTCTCATCAAACTACGGTCTGAATAGAGGTCCATGATACCACGGTACCCATGTTGACATGAATTATTGTATTCCCTTGTTAGGGATTTATAATTCAGCTCAATGCCATTTAGGTTGCTTATAAATACATATAAATGTATATGTACATATATAACATGAGTGTGCATCATATATGATTATTTGGGAATTGAACAAGGATACATGCCAAAACAAATTTACATAGCTTGAGATCGACTACCCAAAGGCATGGTATATTGTTATGGATCTTAAATTAGAATGAGGTATGGTCTTATGTCATCCTACATATTTTAACTGACACCAACCTAAAGACAATAGATTCCTAGGGGTAGAATATGAATCATTGCATCATGCATGGTCTGTATATGCATTGGGACAAGTCTAAATTACCCGACCAAAATTTCGGCAGAGTCTCCCCTATAATATGGACTATCCACATGCACGAGGGCATGCATACTTGACCATTTGTAGGCATATAAGAGCAACAAGAATGTATAAGCAATTAACATAACATCACATATATTAAACACGAAGGAAGTATAACACAACAGTGAATACAAATTTTATAAGTTAGAGTTTGTTTGATAGGTATGTAGAAAAATTTTATAATTTTACTTGTATAAGTGGCCAACTAGATTATATATATATATTTGTACTTTTCATTTTCTTACAAAACAATTTTAATTTATAACCAATTTGTAGCTTAACATATGGGTATTTTATATTTTTATACAAAACTTGGGTATTCAAAGTGAACTCATAGCTTTGTGCATTGAGAGTAATTATAACTTGTATGGTTAACTTATAGCTTTTATAATAATTTATAGTTTCATTTTAATGCACTAATGTGTTAAATATTAGTGTTTTTCCACATATGACCAAAATAACCCTTCAAAGCATTATCAATTCCAAACTTGGCTTAACAGTCCCTTAAAGCAATAACAACCTCTTGCTTAATTTATGTCTTGTAGGTTCAATTATATCACATTGTAATTATGTTATAGATTCTATTACCTTCACTTATATAGATATAATAACCCAAACTTCAAGGGTAATTTATCAAATTACACCACAAAGCTAAAAATAAGCTGCCAATGGGCAGCAACCCTAACTTCTCAACTTTTGTTTCGATAGTACTTTATTCCCCGTAACTTTGATCCGTTTATATTGAATCCTGGGACATTAGATAGATGATACACTTCTTATTGTAGAAAAATACTAGCTGAGCATCTCAAGCAACTTGAATATATTGACTAAGAGCCCAAGGAAACTGACCATGCCCAACTCGATCATCTGAATCGCCATAGTAAAGTGACCCTATTTCCAACATGCCCATTTTGCGACCTCATTACTTCTATCTCATATATCGGGTTACAAAGAATTTTAAATATGTTATATATAGTATATAAGACTATATTTAGAAGTTATAAACTCTCCATTTCAGATTCCTTACGCTGGCCGAAATAGCGCTCAAATATAGCTTGTCACACTAGCTTTTGATTTTTTGTTTTAGCCTAAAATTGCATTTCGTTCTAATTTACCTTGCCCAAACTCTTTAATCATCTACATATAGTGTAAATACACATTCCCATGACCTTGGATTCCCTTAATACTTGGGTTTTTAACAAAAACAATCCATATAGGACTTTTATCAAGCATCTTATGTGCGTTGTTTTGAAACGACAATTTCATAGCCTTTCTCTTGTCCTCTAAATCCATTTCAGCCTCCTTATAGCTCCGTACACCCAAACCTATACCCCTTCACTCTGATTAAAGTCATAATTAACTGATAACACAATCAATTTACACTTAATCAATTACTTAGTATGCCAACCCATATAAATACATACTTTGCTTAATATCAATAAATTCTTCATATATAGATTGAATTAGAAATTCTAAAGCCAACTCATGTGATCTTAATTGCCACAAGCCTTACTTAAACCCAAATACATAAAAACACAATGTATACTAGCATGAATATACCTTGCAGTGGTACAACGGTGGTGAAGGCGACGACTGGCGATGTTGGTGGTGAAGGCGACAATATCCTCCCTCTTTTCTTCTCCCCCTACTCCCTCTTCTCACACAAATTGTTTCTCACTCTTTTTTTTTCTTCTGTAATGGTTCGAGCGAATGCCTGAATCTGATTAAGTTTATGAGAATTATCGACCGCCATCAGCGACCGCATGCGGTTGCTAATTTTTAATGACGTGGACGTCTCAGCGACCGTTAGGCAGTCGCTGATATCGATTGGTCGCACAAAACAAACGCGCCAACGTTTCACACCAAATTTTGGGAGGGAAATTCATGCCAGCGACCACAGCCGGTCGCTGATATAAACTAGCGACTAGAATCAACGACGGTCGCAGATGGCGGTCGCTATTACTGATTTCAGCGACCGGACAGTGCGGTCGCTGAAATATTTTGTCGCAGATAGAGATTTTTCCTGTAGTGGGCTCAAAGATTCCTATACATACAGAATCCTCTGCACAAGGAGGAACTCAAGGTTTGGATAAAACAAATCCAGAACCTCAGTTGGATACGACCAACAAAGACCCTAAAAACACCCATCTCAAAGGAGATCCAGACACCGGTGATATCAGGAAGAAGGTCCTTCAAATGGAAGAAACCATCCGTTCTCTCAAGGGGATTGGAGCATATGGGAGTGTTTCATATGTTGATGTTTGCATATTCCCTGGTGTTCATTATCTAGAGAAACCCCTGACTTTGAAAAGTATGATGGATTAGGGGATCCTTACACACATTTAAAGGTGTTCATTGGAGAACTTGGATCTTATGCAGAAAATGAGAAGCTCAGAATGCAGTTGTTTCAGAAGAGTCTGACTGGAGAAGCCCGTTCATGGTATACCAGATTAGACAACTCAAAGATCCATAGCTGGGAAGAGCTAGCTCATGCCTTCCTTACACAGTATAGCTTCCAATCTCAGATGGCTCCTGACCGGTATCAGATTACCAAGGTCAAGAAACAGTCCAATGAGTCTTTCAGAGAGTATGCTCAAAGTTGGAGGCGCCTTGCTGCTCAAGTTATTTCCTCTATGATGGAATCAGAAATGGTCATGACTTTCATAGACATACAACAAGCTCCTTTCTATGAGAGAGTTTTAGCTGGCATTGGCAAGCCATTTTTTGAAATGATCAAAAACGGAGAGATGGTTGAGATGGGGTTGAAGTCAGGAAAGATTCAAGACCTAGCCTCTCTTAAGGCAGTTGCTGAGTACATCCAGTCCAGAACTTATGGAAACAACCCCCGGAGGGTCCATAAAAAGAAAGAGGAGGATGTTTCCTTAATACTTCAAGGTCAAAAAGGAAATCAGAATATGCCTATACAGAGGAAAAACTACTCCCATTTTCAAGCACAGTCTTCAAACCCTCCATTACCTAAAGGTGGAGAAGCAAAGCGTCCTCGAACGTTCACACCCTTAGGGGACTCGCTTGAGAATATTCTTGCTCTTCTGACTACTCAGAAGAAAATCACACATCTTCTTCCACCAGTTAACCCTAATGGGAGGGGTTTCAATGCTACTCGGAAGTGTGCTTATCATTCCGGGGCACCTGGACATGATACTCAATATTGTTGGGCCTCGAAACACAAGATCCAAGATTTAATAGACAATGGTGAGATCGTGGTTACCAAACCAAATCAACCTCATATTCGAGACAACACTCTTCCTCAATATAAAGAAGAAGAGGTCAATATGATTCGTTGGAACAGTGGGCAGAGATCCAATTTTAAAGATGAATCATCCCAAACCATCAAAGACGATTTTGATAGATGGGATTACGCAAAGTTCCAATTTGCTATGGAACAAAAGAGGAAAGCTATTTGTAAGTAAGTTGAACAATTGGCAGAACTGGTGATCCATCAGCATCAAGTCACACGCCAGTTAGTCAGCCAGGAGCATGTCGGGATTTTGCCAATAGAAGGGAATTTACATACCTAGGCCAACCTATGGAGGAGATATTTCAGATGCTAATCAACGAAGGAAGAATCACCTCCCTTCTACCTCCAATTAATCCCCGTTTAAGACGGTTCAACTCTGATGGACTATGTCAATATCATTCACATTCTCGCGATCACAACACAGAAGAATGCTGGGCACTCTGCCACCTTATTCAGAATCTAATTGACAGCGGTGTGCTACTCGAGAGTGGGATTATATGTCCTACCAAATAGAAGGGATTAGTAGAAGTTATATCCATTGAGGCCGATGAGACTGTCAAACCATTCATAATACAAGCAATTCAACTCAAAGGAGCTGACAATCCTTTGAAAGTGGCTGCACTAGAGCCAATTTCTTTACCCTTCAGACTACAGTATCCTATTGTCAGCCTACACAAAGTCCCATTGAATTATGGAGAAGCTGAAGGATCCACGTCTCATGCTACTACTACAATGTCGAAGGAAAATCCGCTGTATCTTCCTCAGAGGGTAATGAAGCCAGTCATCAAAGCAAAGGGGAAGATTCCCACGGAGAAGATTGAGAAATTCCTCCGCACTATGGGCCATAATAAAGCCAGGGTGGTTCTAAGCTTAAGAGAAGCTCCACATCAAATCTCAATACTGGACTTGGTTTTCTCTTTCGAGGATCACATGAAGATCTTATTGAAGCTTTTGGAAGAAGCCTACTTTCCGAAATCAGTGGATTTGGAAAAGTTTCAACATCTGTTTGATCACATTTTTAACAATAATGTGATATCTTTCACTGATGACGACATACCGCCCGAAGGTACCGGTCATTACAAGCCATTGCATATTACAGTTTTGTCCTCCGGTTATATGTTAGCTGGAGTTTTGATAGAGGGAGGTTCGTCTCTGAATATCTGTCCTTATTCCACTTTGGTAAAGATGAACGTCAATCTCAAGAGGATCCGAAGTAGCCATACGGTTATCAAAGCTTTTGATGGATCCCGACAAAATTCAGTCGGAGAGATTGAGCTGCCAATTAAGATTGGTCCTCATACGTTTTGCATATCTTTTCACGTCCTCAAGATAGATTTAGGATACAACCTGCTATTGGGGAGACCATGGATCCACATGGCTGGAGCCGTCACTTCTATACTTCATCAACAACTTAAATACATTGTCAACAATAGCCTTATTATTGTCAACGCTGAGCCGGAATATTCTGAACAAGGAGACATACCACTCATCAGCTTCAACTCAGAAGTTGAACTGGCTAGTTTTCATACTTTGGAAGTGAGCAACACGCAATACCATCTTATTGGAGCACCACTTCCCGTACCTAAGATTTTTGCCGAAGTAATGGCAGCTACACAAGAAATGATGTCATTGGGTCATCAGCCTAGACAAGGGCTAGGTACAAATCATTAGGGTATTAAGCACCCAATTCAAATGTCCAGTCAAATCGGGACAGCCGAACTAGGCTATTCTAACAGTTCCATTTATAGGAATCCTCATAAGCACAAGCAGATTCCTCACGCTCTTGCCACACGGTGAATATCTCCACCTGCAACTCCTGAACCTATACAATATCGGGTAAAGGTGTAGCCCATATTATAGCTATGCTATTTCCCAAACCAGTACCGGTTAAAGTAAAGGAAGTTTTAGTTCCTGATCTCGAAGTGGAAGAGAGGGAACGGAAATGTAAACATGACATCGCCCTGATGATGTCAGGCATACGCATCATTGTCCATGATGAGCATACAAATAGATACACCCCAGACGATGATTGCCCAGATGTTATAGTCATCATTCGGGAGAAGGAGGACGATGACAGCCCCTCTATCACTGCAGTCCATCAGGACTTTACCCTCGACAATTGGAACAACACTTCGTGCATTGGTCGACGAGGGTAAAATGGGCAGAAAATTCCTCTGTACTGTAGATAACTTTAATTGCTTACTTTTTTATACAGTATTAGCAATTATTTTATCAATACATGCTAATACTTTGTATGATTAAGAAGTTTCATATATTAAGTGAAATCATATTTTGTTTCAGGACTTTGAATTTAGATGTGAATGTATCTGCTGATAAGATGCCTTTTCTCCACAAGGACTGTAACTTTGATGAAAAGTTGGACTCAGACTTGATGGAAATGCAAGAGGACATCGAGATACCTCAAGAGATCAAAGAATGGGTTGAAGACAAACAAAAACCCAATCTTGATCAAACAACTTCTTTCAATCTCGGAACCTTAGATGACCATAAGTTAATCTAGATTGGTTCAGACCTCACCCTAAACCAACGGAATGACATGGTTGCGCTACTAACCCAATTCCAGGATGTGTTTGCATGGTCTCATGAAGACATGGTGGGTTTATCCACTGACAGTATCCTTCATTACCTTCCCATTAAAGAGGGATTTAAGCAAGTTAGGCAGAAGCTTAGGCGATTGAAACCTGAGTGGAGTTTAAAGGTGAAAGAAAAAATTGTGAAACAATTTCAAGCTGGCATTATCATGGTGTCTACATATCCTGAATTGATATCCAACATAGTTCCCGTGCCTAAACCAGGAGGAATGGTGAAAGTTTATGTGGATTACCGGGATTTGAACAAAGCTTGCCTTAAAGATAGCTTTCTCATGCCATTTATCCACATTTTCATTGACAATACTGCTCAATACGACATATACTCCTTTGCGGATTGCTTCATGGGGTATCATCAGATTATGGTCGTTGAGGAGGATCGTGAGAAAACTACTTTCATCACGCCTTGGGGAACCTTTTGTTATATACGGTTTGTCATTCAGCCTCATCAATGCCGGAGCGGCCTATCAGAGAGCTATGATGGCTCTTTCCATGACTTAATGCACAGGGAGATAGAGATTTACGTGGATGACATCATTGTCAAGTCCCGTAGGGAAGAAGACCACTTTGACCATCTTAAAAAGCTCTTCAACAGGTTGCATAAGTACAACTTGAAGTTGAATCCAGCCAAGTGCGCCTTTGGTGTTAAATCAGGCAAGTTGCTAGGTTTTCTAGTCAGCCACAAAGGGATTGAGCTGGATCCCACCAAAATCAAGGCCATCACTGAAATTACCATTCCTCAGACAGAGAAGGAAATACGGGGATTTTTGGGAAGAATCAACTTCATTAGCAGATTTATTTCTCAACTCACAGCAACCTGTGAACCGATCTTCAAGTTGTTAAGGAAGAACTCCTCCATGAAATGGAACGATGAGTGTTAGAAAGCCTTCCTAACAATCAAAGAGAAGTTGGTTAATGCTCCTGTATTGGTAACACAGAAGGTTCTGGAACTGGAGCAGTTCTAGTATCCAGTATGGGGGAGCAGTATCCCGTCGCCGTCAAATTGCAGTTTGTCAACACCAACAACATAGCTGAGTATGAAGGCTGTATCATAGGGCTAAAACTTTTCCAGTCAATGGGCATTAGACGATTAACTGTCTTTGGGGAATCTGAATGGGTAATCAAATAATCCATAGGAATCTATCAAACCAAAGAACTACATTTGATGCCTTACCATCAGCAATTTTTACAGATGGCTTTGGAGTTCGAAGAAATCTCCTTTCTCCACATTCCTTGCAATAGGAATGATTTTGTGGATGCGTTAGCAATATTGGCCTCCTTGTTTCATATACCTGACAAGGAAAACATGCAAAACATCACATTTTCCATGCAAAAGGCCCCAGTCTATGGGAACTATATTGGAGAAGTATCGGATGAGCTACCTCCCATCCACAACCCTTGGTATCAACATATCAAGGAGTATCTGCGAGATGGATCTACACCCGCTGAGGCGAGCCTGAAGGAAAAGAGGTGGATCCATCGAATGGCTATGAAATTTCACGTGAGTGGAGATGCACTCTACAAGAGAGATGCATGATTAGCTCTCCTCAGATGTATGGACAAGGACCATGCTCAAAGGCTCATGGATGAGATCCATGGTGGAGTATGTGGCCTACACATGAGTAGACCCCTACTTGTTAAGAAGATCCTCAGAACAGGACATTATTGGCTTACGCTCAAAACTAACTGTGATGACCACGTCAAGAGGTGCTATCAATGTCAAATTCATGGAAATGCCATCCACGCCCCTCCAAGGGAACTCCAGAATATGAGTTTGCCATGACCCTTTTAAATGTGGGGAATGGACGTGATCGGGCCCATCGAGCCCAAAGCCAATAATGGACATCAGTTTATCTTCACCATGATTTACTAATTTACCAAGTGGGTAGAAGCAGCCTCCTTCCCCAGGGTTACCAAGTGGTTAGAAGCAGCCTCCTTCATCAGAAACAATGTCATTTGTCGATATGGACAAGCAGAGGTAATTGTGTTAGACAATACTAAGAACCTCAACAACAAAATGATGGAGGAGTTATGCAATAAATTCCATATCAAACACCTTAACTCCGTCATCTATCATCCAAAGATGAATGGTGCTATTGAAGCGGCTAATAAAAATATCAAGAAGATCATGCAGAAGATTTCCGCCAATCACAAAGGATGGCCTAACTTGTTGCCTCTGACTTTATTAGCCTACAGGACTCCAATGCGTACTTCCACCGGGGCAACCCCCAACTCATTAGCCTATTGGATGGAAGCAGTGTTCCCCATAGAGGTGGAAATAGAATCCCTCAGAGTGTTGATGGACGCTTAGTTGGATGAAGACTAATGGGTACAAGATATGTATCACCAATTGTCTCTAATAGACGAAAGGCAAACCTCGGATATCTTCCATGGTTAGTTATATTAGCAAAGGATCGCCAGATCCTACAGCAGAAAAGTCCGGCTACGATATTTTAAACAGCACGACTTGGTTTTGAAGAAGATCATTGACAACCTAGATCAATCTAAGGGAAAATTCACTCCTAACTGGGAAGGCCCATTTATTGTCAAGGAGATATTAACAAGAGGCGCTCTCAGATTGCAGGAAATGGACGACGATGAATTTCCACAACTTATCAACTCGGTCATCGTGAAATGGTACTATGTATGAAGTTACCATCAAACGAACATCCTGGTTTTTGATCATCAGATCACCAGTCATTTCAGGTTCTTTAACCCTTGTTATACATAGCCTTTCCTTTTTATCCATCTGCCCCTCAGGGAAAAAACACACTTTTTAAACCAGCAGCCTGGTTTCACTTCATACAACTCCGGTTATCCCATCAGGGATTGAACCTTTCATACCTGCAGTTTATCTTGAAGACGGGATTAAACTTTTCACACCTGCAGTTTGTCCCAAGCATGATATCAAACTTTCATCTCCCCGCAATATAGCCTGCACATGGGATTCAAACTTCTCTTCGATCACAAATCGTCCTGAGGGGCGAACTACGTCGACTTGATCTCCCTGATACCTGGGAGTACGTAGGAAACCATATTCTATATGGCCAGGTCGCAATAAAAAAATAAAAAAAACAAAAATGTGACGCCCCCAAAATAGGTATACATCACCCATCTTGATTCGCCAAATACGTGGTACTAAATTCAAATACAACTTGATTATACAACAGTCGTGTAAAATACAACAAAATACATACTGTGAGTTTTAATACAAATATTGTCATCTAGACAATATCCACACTCAATTTAGTCCTCATTACATTTATTATCACACTATTTAACAGAATAGTGATGACTACTAAGACACCATCTCGGACCATCACCCGCTCCCCGACTAGTCCTTGGCCACGTTCTCATTTCTCAAGAGAACGGTGAAACAAAGGGTGAGCTCAACTAGCCCAAAGAAGAAATATTATGACTAAGATAATGCAGAATAAATTATCATTAGTCCTCAACAAAGTTGTTAAACCGATAAAATACAATAGACATCAAGTTTAAGCTGCAAGAATGAACATGCAATCCATTAAAAGAGTCAAGTAGAGAATAAAATCTACTATCTTTTATGATTTAAAAAGGTTTTTCATCACTTTTATCGTTGAGACTCGGCTTAATAAATAATCCACATCATCCCTCCACTACGGCCAAAGATATTCATTAGGGTCACGACCACAAATTATCCATGCACTACGGGACAAAGATATTTGTGTATTCATCAATGGTCATGATCATGCCAACAAGCATCCATCAATGCACTTCAGCCAACGAGGACTTTTACCACATCATTTGTAACATTACGATCATTATTACAATCAATAATCCTTGGTCATAATCACACCAAGTCCATCTATGCACTCTGTGCCACAAATGACTTTCAAAAAAATAATATAAACATGAGGATGATGACAATGATATAAGAATTCAATAAAACAAGTTCAAAAAATTAATTTATTCAGAACTAATAACGTCCAAATTGTCAAGATGATACTTCTTTGTAAAGTAAAATTCAAGAATGCTCGTAAGAATATTTCCATGAAAAGATTTGGATGAAGCAAGAATATCAAGGATATTCCACTAATTTCATGGAATATAGAAGTCAAAACTTTAACCAACCGAGTATAATAAAGAATGGAATAACAAAAGAAATCACCATGCATGCGGTACAGATGCATAGGCGAGGTATTCCATGAGAATAATAGATAACGGAACTGAGTCAAAGCGTAATACGACCTTAAAAGATGTTCCAATGTAATAATAAGGAATGGAATAACAACAAAATCACTATGCATGCGATTGCAGATAGACAAAAGTTATTCCAACGAGAATACTAAATAACGGAACGGTCGGTGAAATTCACACAAGCTGGATGTTCCAACAGAATAAAGGAATAATAAAGACGGAACCAGGTCCAGCATAAAGCACAGATAGGATATTCCAACAGAATAATAAAGACGGAACCAGGTCCGGCGTAAAGCACAGACAAGATATTCCAACAGACTAATAAAGAGCGGAACCCGAATTAAGATAAAAGCATGAACATGTGATATTCCAATGTAATAATAAAGAATGGAATACATAAGAATTACACCAAGTATAGGGTAGCCCGCGTATACAGGTTATTCCAACAGAATAATAAAGATGAAATAATAGAAGTTCTCTTCATGAATACAAAAGAAATAATATCCCTTACCTTATAAAGAAGAGTACTCTGACGGTAGGGCGGGGATATACTTGAAGAAACTTGCACTACGCTCAAAGATTTCTTAAACGCTAAAAAAATACGCTCAAGATTATAGAAGAATAATTCTCTCTACAGTTTCTCTGTCTAGAGTTTCAATGAATTCGTAAGAAATAATGAAGGAATTAGCTTCTATTTATAGAATAATGGATGAATAGTAATTCAATCCATGAACGGTCCGCCAGATCGATTTACTTTAAGCGGATCAGTCAGATTGGTTTACAATAAAATATAATATATTCTATTAATAATCTAATAAAACGAATAACTTTTAAAAAGATTTTACTATGCAAACACTATACATGCACTATGCAAACACTATGCATAATAAAATATAATATATTCTAATTATTTCCTAATAAAACAGATAACTTTATAAAAGTATTCTATTTTATATAAAAAGATTTTATTATTAGCCTAATAAAACGAATAACTTTATAAAAGTATTCTGTTTTATATAAAAAAAAATTATGTTTTATTATGTTAATAATACGAATAAAACAAAACGTCATCATCATTATTATTATTCACACTATTAATCGACCAGGTCTTTCCCAGGAAAGAGCGGGCTTTCCAATAAGGATTTCTCCCTATTGGCTCGCAATTAGGTGACCAAGCTTCTCCTCGACAGAACTTCTAGACATCTTTAATAATGCAAATAATAATATTAACAACTTCATCATCTCAATTATTGATTTAATAACATATAAAATATCGACAATAATTGAATCAAACTAAGTGACTTCTCACATAAGCATTAATAATCAATATCGTGTGCTACTATGTAACCACGCCAGACATCTTTATTTTTTACTAACCGAAAGTAGTTCAATAGTATCAATCAGTAAAACTTCCGCCATTATTTTTATAAAATATTTTTGTCGCTTTCAATCCGACAATAATTTCGCTCGGGGTCCACCAATGATTCAGGCCGCCATATACTAATATTCCCAAACCAATCGAATAATATAACAACTTGCATACTTTGCAAAATTTATAAATATTACCCACAACTATAACATTATATTAAATCCACACCATAATATTCAAAAATAATTCGAGAAATTTAAATCTTTATTCGTAAAATTTGGGATTTTACAATCTCCCCTCCTTATGAAATTTTGCCCTCGAAATTTACGTACGTACATCGTATGTCGAACAGATGAGGGCACTTCATCCGATTCTAACTCTTGAGGTATAACCTTTGAGTGTTGAATACATTCCAAGATTTTAACAGGTACATCTTCATACGTTAAATTACCCGCTATCTCGTCCGGTTCTAAATCAATAACGTGGTTCGGGTCATCCACATATTTGTGTAACATCGATACGTGAAAAAAAGCGTTATGAACACGCGACACACTTGGCGGTAAAATGAGTCTATAAGCCACAGTTCCTACTTGATCGAGGATTTCAAATGAGCTAATTAAATCGAGGGTTAAGATAACGCCTTCTTGAACCTTCTTCTTCACATTCATCAGCTCTGAGTATGTAGCTTGAGCGGCTTTAACTTTATCAATTAAAGTCGATTCTAATCGTATATTCGTTATCTTCATGTGGGTTCATATATTCGCACTCATAAACGCATACGATCTTCTACTCAACGCGTCAGCTACCACGTTCGTTTTTCCATGATGGTATTGAATGGTACGATCGTAATCTTCAACAGCTCGAGTCAACGTCTTTGGCATATGTTACGTTCGTTTTAGTTGAAGAAATATTTAAGGATTTTAGAAATGGGGTTTTGTACTAGGGTCAGTACAAAATTTGATTTCACGCTCTAGGGATAGGCTAGGAAGTCTTCATGAATACGTTAGGAAATTTATTAACAATGGAAATATCATTCACAACTGTGACTCTCATCCAAGACATGGATAACACGTCACATTGATACCTATCAACTTGCCATCGTTATTCACAACGTCCCTCACGTAAAAGTCTAAAGCTTCGTGCATTCCACACAAGGAAGTCAACAAAGAAAGGACCGGGGCTCTTTACTTATGTCTTGATATGACAATGATTGACTTTAGTGGTTTGGTTGCTTGAATTCGCATAACAGGTTGGTTAAGAATATGAAAGCTAACAACCTTATTAAAAGCATGATGAGTAGTTAACCAATCGATTCCTAAAATCACATCAAAGGTAAGTATTTTCAAAGAGATAAGATCGCCAGGTAACGTGAAAGTGTTGATTTGAATCAAACAAGATTTATAAATAGTGAAGGTAACGAAGGTTTCTCCCAACTGAGTTTCAACAAATAAATCAAAGTCTAACTTCTCCAGAGTTAAATTCAAACATTGAACACAACTAAGTGGAATAAAAGAGTGAGTAGAATCGGTATCTAACACGGTATAGACTTTGCAAGAGTTTATGACTAACACACCCGTGATAATTTTATTCAGGTTCCTCGTTACGAAAAAAAAATGCTCTCTCTTAGACTATCGGTTTTGGCTTGTCTGGGACATCCTTTGGCATCACTATCCCAGCTGGACTTGACTTTACCATACGACAAAATCGAGCTAGGTGACCTTCTCTTCCATAATTAAAACACGCTTTGGATTGTTGCGTACAGTTTGGACGGATGTGTCCCTCCTGTCCGCATTTGAAACATACGACCGGTGGTCGTTCTTCTTCCTTTGAAACGGGTGCTGATGCTGCTGTCTTTCCATCATTATTGAACCTTCTCTTCTTAAAATTTCCACTTCTATTATCTTGGCCATGATTACCACCGAAGTGGTTACCATTCATGGCATGATAATTTCCCCACGGTGTTTATCATTGTTCCGATGACCGTTGCCACCGGTACGATTATTATCGTGTTGTTGGTCGTTGCCTTTTGGTTGTGCTGACTCATTATCACGCTCCAATAACTAAGCCCTATTCACAACATCTGAATATAAACAAAGCTTGTGAGAAATGAGGTATTAACGTATATTGGGTTTCAAAACTCTTAGAAACATTCGCGTCATTCGCTCATCATTATCAACTAAATGGGATGCAAACCGAGACAACTCAGCAAACTTGGCTTCGTACTGTGACACGGTCATGTTGTTTTGTTCCAGTTTAATGATCTCTACCTCTTTCATGTGACGAATACTTTCGGGAAAGTACTTATCGTTGAACAGTTCTTGGAACTTCTCCCAAGAAATCTTTAGTGCGGCAGGTTGACTACGCTTTACAGATTCCCACCAGTAATCTGCCTCTGCCCGAAACATGAAGGTGGCAAAGGGAACCTTTTGCTCCTCAGAGCATCCTAAGACATCAAATATCCTGTTGATCTGCTTTATCCACATCTCCGCCTTTAAGTGGTTTTGGCTCTCAAAAAAACTCCGGTGGTCCCAGCTCCTCGAATTTGTTTGGCGGTGATCGTCTCAGAGAAGTTGCTGTTTCCACCTGCATTTTGGATAGGAGCCGCTCTCGCCTGATGTTGCATGAATTGCATGAAGCCTCGGAACATTCCATCGTTCATCATTTGGTCAGTGTTGTTGTTTGCATTAGGATTGTCGCCTTCTTGATGCACATTATCCTGATTATTGATCTGTGGAGACTCAACGGTCTCCTGTGCTCCATTGATGTTCTCAACATTCTCGGATGCCATTTTCAAATACTGCCACAAAACAAGGGTTAATTAACATATCACATATTATCCCTATACTATGACCAACCAATTAAATATCAAATAAACTTAGGTAGGTCATACTAGCGAAGGAATTCTCCGTCTCTCCTCCTAGTTCTTATCTCATCTCCTGTGGATAATATCCCTAAGCTCGATATTAACCGTGACGCCCCAAAATAGGTATACATCACCCATCTTGAGTCGCCAAATATATGGTACTAAATTCAAATACAAATTAATTATACAACAGTCGTGTAAAATACGATAAAATACATGTTGTGAGTTTTAATACAAATATTGTCATCTAGACAATATCCACACTCAATTTAGTCCTCATTACATTTATTATCACACTATTTAACAGAATAGTGATGACTACTAAGACACCGTCTCGGACCATCACTCTGTTCCCTGACTAGTCCCGGCTACGTTCTCATTTCCTAAAGAGAACAATGAAACAAAGAGTGAGCTTAACTAGCCCAGTAAGAAATATTATGATTAAGATAATGCATAATAAATTATCATTAGTCCTCAAAAGTTTTAAACTGATAAAATACAATAGACGTCAAGTTTAACTGCAGCGGAACATGCAATCCATTAAAAGAGTCAAGTAGAGAATAAAATCTACTATCTTTTACGATTTAAAAGGTTTTCATCACTTTTATTCACGAGACTCGACAATAAATAATCCACATCATCCATGCACTACGGCCAAGGATATTCATTAGGGTCACGACCACAAATTATCCATGCACTACGGGCCGAGGATATTTGTGTATTCATCAATGGTCATGATCATGCCAATAATCGTCCATCAATGCACGCCGGCCAATGAGGACTTTTACCACATCATTTGTAACATTACGGCCATGATTACAATCAATAATTCTCGGTCATAATCATACCAAGTCCATCTATGCACTACAGCCACGAGATGACTTTCAAAGATAATATAAACATGAGGATGATGACAATGATATAAGAATTCAATAAAACAAGTTCAAGAATTAATTTATTCGGGAACTAATAACGCCCAAATTGTCAACATGATACTTCTTTGTAAAGTAAAATTCAAGAATGCTCGTAAGAATATTTCCATGAAAAGATCTTTGGATGAAGCGCAAATATCAAGGATATTCCACTAATTTCATGGAATATAGAAGTCAAAACTTTAACCAACCGAGTATAATAAAGAATGGAATAACAAAAGAAATCACCATGCATGCAGTTTCAGATGTATTGTGGTATTCCAACAGAATAATAGATAATCGGAACCGTGTCAAAGCGAATACGCACCCAAAAAGATGTTCCACAGTAATAATAAGGAATGGAATAACAACAAAATCACTATGCATGCGGTAGATTGCATAGACAAAGTTATTCCAACGTAATACTAAATAACGGAACCAGTCGTGGGTGAAATTCACACCCACAGGATGTTCCAAATGAATAAAGGAATAATAAAGAGCGGAACCCGGTCTAGCATAAAGCACGAGATAGGATATTCCAGCGTAATAATAAAGACGGAACCAGTCCTGTAAAGCATGAACAAGATATTCCAATGTAATAATAAAGAGCGGAACCAGTTCCCATAAAGCATGAACAGTGATATTCCAATGTAATAATAAAGAATGGAATACAGAAGAATTTCACCAAGTATAGGGTAGCCCGCGTATACAGGTTATTCCAACAGAATAATAAAGATGGAATAATAGAAGTTCTCTTCATGAATACAAAAGAAATAATACCCCTTACCTTATAAAGAAGAGTACTCCGACGGTAGGGCGGGGATATACTTGAAGAAACTTGCACTACGCTCAAAGCTTTCTTAAACGCTAAAGAAATACGCTCAAGATTATAGAAGAATAATTCTCTCTACAGTTTCTCTCTCTAGAGTTTCAATGAATTCGTAAGAAATAATGAAGGAATGAGCTTCTATTTATAGAAGAATGGACTGAATAGTAACCAATCCATGAACGGTCCAGATAGATTTACTTTAAACGGACGGTCCAGATTGGTTTACAATAAAATATAATATATTTTATTTATAATCTAATAAAATGAATAATTTTTATAAAGATTTTACTATGCAAACACTATGCATAATAAAATATAATATATTCTAATTATTGCCTAATAAAACAGATAACTTTATAAAAATATTCTCTTTTATATAAAAAGATTTTATTATTAGCCTAATAAAACGAATAACTTTATAAAAGTATTATGTTTTATATAAAAAGTTTTTCTGCTTTTATTACGTTAATAATATGAATAAAACAAAACGTCATCATCATTATTTTTATTCACACTATTAATCGACCGTGTCGTTCCTGTGAAAGAGGGGCTTTCAATAAGGATTTCTCCCTATCAGCGCCATGCAATTAGGTAACCAAACTCTCCTCGCGTAACTTCTAGACATCGTTAATAATGCAAATAATAATATTAACAACTTCGTCATCTCAATTATTGATTTAATAACATATAAAATATCGACAATAATTGAATCAAACTAAGTGACTTCTCACATAAGAATTAATAATCAATACTGTGTGCTACTATGCAACCACGCCAGACATCGACTTTTTTTACTACCGAGTAGTTCAACAAAGATCAACCAGTAAAACTTCATTTGTTATTTTCATAAAAATATTTTTGTCGTTTTCTCAATCCGATAATAATTCTGTTGTGGGGTCCACCAATAATTGTGCCATCGTACAAATATTCCCCGACACAAAGAATATTCTCCGACCAATCGAATAATATAACAACTTGCATACTTTGCAAAATTTATAAATATTACCCACAACTATAACATTATATTAAATCCACACCATAATATTCAAAAAAAAATCGAGAAATTTAAATCTTTATTCGTACAATTTGGGATTTTACAAAAAAAATTTCTACCCTTTCTCTACAAAAATAAAAACAACAAAAACATTTACACCTTTCACATTCGACGTTGAACCTCTTACACCAGGTTCGAACTAGGCAGACCTGATCTCCTCTTCAATAGGAGTACGTAGGCAGCCATTTATAGTTCGGTCTAACCCCCTACCAAAATACAAAAAATTGTCACATGGTACTGGGATCAAACTTCTATCCACCACATTTCAGCGGCTTCAGACCAAAGGCATGGAACTACCTAACCTCTCCTCATAAATAGGAGATTCAGCCACCATCTAAGCTACAGTTGTGCCTCAAAGAGCAACACCAATCCATAAGAGATGGAACTAACTCGGCTCCTCCTAAATAGGAGTACTGGTGACAATCTGTGGTGCGGTCAATCTCAGAGAGGAAAAGCCAAACTCCTCTCCACATCTCCATACAGAAACCAGTCCCAAGACACCAAAGATGGCAGGGATACACACAGATCAATGATCCATTTGAAAGATCCTACGACGTCTCAATGTCCACACATCAAGGATGAGTTCAGAATGCATCAAAATCACAAGCCCTGAAGAAGCAGGCAAATATCAAACAAGTATCAAGGCCCAACTAAAAGGGAAATGGATCAAAATATATTTCCTTGCCATATATAATACTATTTGATATATACAATATGTGTTGTACATGACAAAATGGCTAAGCTAGTCTGTGCAGGAAAATACAAGTCTATCTACGGATTTGTGTGTATGCGAACTATGAGATCTAAAATAGCATCCCTCTTCGAAGAAGGAGGCAACGCTGCATGCTCCTGCCCAATGGTATCTACACAAGCTAACAGATCCGAGGGCAATTGCATGGTGGCATGATGCTCATCAATGTATGCACTCATATCGGCAATGATGGCAGTCGTAAGGGATCTCATTGAAGTACTGTCTATGACGGCCACATCCCGGGAAGATAGGACAGCATCCCGCTCTACAATTAATGCATCTCTGGCTGATCTAACCTCGTCTCTCTCTAAAAGAGCTACGTCTCTCCCATCAAGAGCTGTCAACATCAAGGCCCTAGCCCGATCTCTCTCAAAGGTCATCAGATGTAGACTCTACTCCAGATACTGTGCTGAATGCTGAATCACAGTAGAACTCGTAGTGGGAAAATCCATCACAAATGCTAGCAACCCAGTAGTCAAATCCTCATCGATGGGAATATCAGTCTCCTCCATAGGCTTCTCATCGTTGAAAATCAATCCCCTGCACTGTGGATACTACCACAGCCGATGCAGTCTCTGTCTCCATCCATGCGGAATACTATGTAGAATAACCCGGATGGCTAACGGAAAACTCAGCTAGCTCACGCTGATCCCAACAGGCATATAACCTGGATCTATCCTTTGCTAATAACTGGCGAGAAGCGAAGCGCTGATTCAATGCCCCCTCAAAAGGATGGAAGTCCTAGAACTGGTCAAACTGACACATCACGGCCAGTGGGTGGTAAGTAATCATTCCTCTCAAACCAGCTACGGGAGATAATACACGCCCGGAGCATGAGTGATGAAGCTGTAGGGTGAGCTAAGCCCTGAACACGGTAATATAGCAAATGGATCTCCTATCCCTGCCAGTAAAGCTAACCAAGATGTAGCATCTATACACTCTGCAGGCTGAAAAGCGTATGACATGGCTATATCATGGGTGAAACAATACCCATGCTGTCTGAAAGTGCCAATCAGTCTCAAGTGTGACATAAACCATACATACAGCATGATCGAGATGCCTATAAACACTCCCATTGGATAAGTGCAGCAGTATGTGACCGACCTCCGAGTCTCTGCTACAATCATCGGTACGATGATACGACCCTCCCTAAGAGCTCTCACTGCCATAATAACTCCTATATCCAACTCATCCATGTACCATAGCATGTAGACATACGATACTATGCACAATAGCAGTACATCCACTTTGGCCAAACGCTAATGATCCTCCGGTGTGATGAAATCCTCGGAATACCATGCATAACTATCCTCAGAGGCAAATCTGTTAAACAGAAAACGCTGGGATATCACATGACCGGATGTGATCTCATCATGTATAACTCTCTGCCTCAGCCCAGTGAGAGTTATAAACTATCGGCTCATGTCACCGATGGCCATATGCACACAAGGTCTATCCAAAGGCAGCGCCGTCAACCGTGCATACTCCTCCAGAGTAGTAGTCAAATCATGGATGCCATATCGGAAGACATGTCTCTCTGGTATCCAATGCTCCAGCATGCCCTCTACGAATCCTGCGGGAACCTGAAACATTAAGAGGGTCATAGTATGTTGCAACAGCTAATCTATAGTTACCATATCTGATGGTGACATATTATCATACCACGATCGCATACCAGATGCCACCAATAATGGTGGGGTATGGTCAATACAGCTAACTGTCGAAGAAGACATCTGTACGGCCGTGTCATAAGACCATCCAGGGTCAATGCTGACTATCTCTAGACATACATATATATGCATAACATAATACATGCATGATAAATAATAGATGGCAATATGATATAGGGCATAGAAAACTGTACATACATTTTTAAGTATATCATCATCTAATACATCTCTGTACAACTAAAATACAGGGAAATGGGTCAAAACTGCCTTACAACTAACAACAGCCTACCAAAAGATATATCGAGAATGGGGCAAAGATACCCAATGTATAACAGAGGCCTATCAAAAGAGATAACGAGAATACATCAGAAGAAGACAATGATGTCAAAGTCTACATCATCAATCCTGTCCACTTGATGTAACTCCTCATGAGTCACTGGATCTCTATCCACAGGGATGTCAGGCCTATACAAGGGAGGATCTACACTGGCAGAACCATATAGGTCACCTGATGGGCCAGCGCCAGAGCTGGAAGGATCAAAAGTATCTACCTCTGAAGGATATCTTCCCAAGTGCCGGGTAATGAAATGTGGTCGGTCCAACTACCGAGTTAAACTGTCAATCTGTGTGAAATAAGTCGAATCTCGGACACAGGCTAGCCAATCCGTCATCATCACGAATCCTGGAACCATATCCCCCATGAACTGAGTGGCACAGGTCTGAGCTCTAATAGTACGAGGGAACCACCAATGCTGGAATATCTCCTAAGTGTAGGGACCCTTTGATAATGCAAAACCGTCAACACCCAATAATGGGATATTAATGACGGGTGATTGCGAAATAGGCCAATAATGCCTGGCTGGAGGCAAGATCGGTATACGAATCTCTCATGTGGTGCTCCTGATAGCATGTTCTCTTAAGTAGAGCTCTCATCCTCCATCTGTGAAAAGAGGAATCCTACGGGTGGAAATCACATGCTCAACACCAGTTGGGTGTCCATCCTCAAATCTAATGCTCAAATGCTCCCCTAAATAGGGAATCCACGTGATGACATCCGCTGTCAACAACTGCAGGAGTGAAACCCTCTACAACAGGGACCTGAATCCCCAGCCATGTACAATCGCTCTATAGTCATCATGTAGAGCTTGATATATAGAGTGCATGTTGAACCAGTTCCCTCGAGGCTGTGTAAAGCCGGGAACCTACATCAAATGCAGAACAACATCAGAATCCTTTACTCCTCATCAATAGGAAAGAAGGAAGATTAAGATCTAACTTTATAACTCATTTTCATGCAAGTAAACTAAAGGGTGTCATCTCAAATCGCCCATGAGCTCTGGGTTCGCCACCTAAATGCCTGGAAAATTCCTATAGGGAACAGATGCAGCAATAGCGGGAGCCTCAACCGGTACATCCTCCTCCTCGTCCTCGATGTCCAAGACATCAACTGAGAATCGAACGTATCACCGCCGACCAAACGACGATTGCAGGTCGTTTGTCAATGTAACAGTGGTCGAGGCACTTCAGAAGTCCTTCTCCGTACACCAGAAGTGGTCCTACGTGAACTACTTAGCTGATCCGAATATAATATCTGGACAATAAGTCTCCAAAGCACCTCAGAAAGGGTGTGGTAAATTCTGACCTAGAGCTTTTTCAAAGTTCATTTTATGACTACATGCATGCATGCATTATTTTAACATACGTCTACAGTAGATTTAAAAATGCATGACTACTCAATGCCTACATTTTGGAAATTTTTTGCCATAGTCCCCTTTGTAAATAAGACTATCCACATGCACATAGGCATGACTAGATGGCCATTAATTAGCACACCTACTCACAGTTATATACATCCTACATGCATTAATACATCATAGTAAAAAATCCGTAAGTGTAGTCTAATTACTAGGATTATTTTACCTTTCCTCCCTTACTTATTTGTCTTCAAATAGGATAAGAAATGACAGTAAAAGGTTCCAATTTGACTGTTTTAAAAGTCAATTTTTTTTCACATCATTATGTTCAGCATGGTTTAATACTAACATTTACTATTTTGAATATTTTTTATAAAGACATATCAGCATGCATATTCACTACTATGTGTTTAGATGCATTTCATGTGATAAGTCATTTTCCAACGGATAAAAACTGGAAAAGAATACATGCATACGTTACAAGGACAGTGTAGAACACTTGTACGGTGGTAAAATTTATAGAAAGTCACCCAAACTCAACAGATCTGAAGAAGAGCTCTCGGATTTCTTTCGTGGCGCCACTTAAAAATGACTTATAAAAGCAACCTGCAGGCATTACATACTCACGGTTGGTCGCAGGTCAACCTGCGGCTTCCACAGGTGTACCTGAGGCACCCTTAGATGGGTCCCACTCCTCCGGCTCAATTAAGTTTGAGTTATAAAGGAGGTCTCAAAAGCTGAAAAGGCCAAATCAGGAATAAAACACTACGCAATTGAGCGGAATAGCTTGGAATCCTGGTTGTCACAAGTCAAATTATGGCTTTACATGTCACTCCTTGGTATTCGCCTAAATACAAGGTACACTATACTGATGATCCCAACTTTTGCAAATCATACTCGGCAATGCCTCACACAGGTCCGATGTCTCCAAATATGTGGTCAGAATTCCTAAAACGTATCCCCATGGGGTTACAACTATATTTCACTCATTGATAAAACGATCCCAATGAAAGTTACAACGCATTCTTCATCCATGAACGAATCCTCAGTGGGGGTTACAACGTAATTCAAGCATTGATATATGCGTCGATGAAGGTCAAGCAGCCTTGACATGTTCCCCGACGGGGGTTACAACATATTTCAACCATTGATATATGCATCAATGAAGGTCAAGCGGCCTTGATAGTTTACCCAATAGGTATCTATCCATTGATACACCCATCAATGAAGGTCAAGAAACCTTAACAGTTTGCCCAGCAAGGATCTATTCGGTGATACACACATCAGTGAAGGTCAGGCAGCCCTGACAATACATATTGTTGACATTAACTCCAACAGGATCGTGGTATATGCTGGTGACACATTCCAAAGAAGAGCATCCTCATCAGAGAGGACCGATGATGGAATATGTTATACACATCCTCAAACATATAAATCTTTATCCCCATAGATCTCTTGCACATGAGAGGCACATCTTCAAGATAAAGTCTGTATCAAGGATTCAGGACTTTGGTGATAACCCCAATGTAAACATCCTGGAAGATTTGGATCACACATCCAAGACATCACTGATTGTTATCCCTAGCAAGATTAATAGGGAACCAGCAATCATCCCATCATGTTGGAAAACAATCCAACAAAACACATGCATCATACATTTGCATCATGTTGCTACACATGGCATCATGTTTATCTTGTTACATTTCAAGTGTCTTGGATTCTTTATCTTATCCATGTATTGCATGAATAAGATAAAGAGGGGCATCTGTAGACACTCGAATTTTTCTGCACACCTGTTACTAACATTACAGGAGAGCAGATTCGTCTTTCAAAGATAACCTTGGAAGACAGCTCATATCCATTCCGGATACCACCGAAAGTTTTGTCTTAACCCCAGAACACACACTGGGAGTATCAGTTCAAAACTCGAAGATAACCCCGAGTTTCATCCTTGGAGATAACCCCAAGGAACGTCGTTGCAATTCCGGCGATAACTCCAAAAATGCTTGTTTCAAATGCATGCAATTAGCTTCAACCTCAGAACTCCTGCCGAGGCACTCATTCCAAAGACTCGGAGATAGCACCGGGAAGACAGGCAAACTTAAAGATGACCCTGAGTAATTCAAACCCTTGCAGCAGTCCAATCTCAGAGATAACCCTGAGCAACGCCTGCTTTATCAGCCCAAACCGGAGATAACCCCGGTGAGGGGAAATATCGTCATCTTTCCACCTCAACCCCACAACGCGCCGTCTCAACATCTTATAGATACATTTCTAAACAACAATGTCCCACAAGAGCCAAGGAGTTCCAATCCCAAGTGACTATTACGCAGGGCAGCACACTGGATAGAATTTGAAGCTTGAAGACCATGGGCATGGTCCCCTCTTCCTGACTTCATACAACCTCTAATCCTATGTCATTGCGTAACTCTCGATAATGGCATTTCGAAAAAGCTCTTGTACACCTCAATCAAATGCTCGGATCGAAGTTCTGCAAGTTCGAACAGACATCATAGTGCACGAGTGCACGTACTTCGAGACGGTAGGACACGCGGAGCCCAAGGCATCTCGGACAGCTGTTGGTGCATCTGCACGCCATAGTGCATCTGCACTACGGCCGCAGATACACACCTCTTGGCACGCCATTAGTACACTCGCACTGCTACATAGTACATCATTCTGCCACCAGCTCTATAAATATAGAGCTTGGGGTGGCCATTTGTAAAGAGAAAAAGGCGAGGAAGCCCTGTCCAATTTGCTCTTTACACACCCCATATTGAGTGCTTTCTCATTTTAAACACCTGTTAGCTCACACATAGCTATATTTTTACCGGCGGGAGGTGAGTATTCATCCACTTAGAGTCATAGAAGTTTTCTTTGGCAGCCCACTGTAAGTTTTCTTACACATTATAAAGCCTTTCTCTTCATCTTTGCACACATTATTCTTCACATTGAGAGTCGTATTGTGTGTGTATGCCCGTACTTGGTTCCGTGGTTTTCATTTTTGTCTGTATATATATACTTATATATGTATATATTTATATATTTGGACTAACATTATCGAGTTATGCCTCGATTGAGCCTAGACTTATGTCTAGAGCATTTATTTGCTTTTCTACATATATACTTATATATATGAACTGTTGTCGAACTTTGTTCGATGAGCCTAAATTTTATATCCAGAGTGTTTACTGCCTTTATATATATATATATATATATATATATATATATATATAGCGACAAATCGCTGAAATGATAAACCGAGTCGGGATTGAGAAACATCTTGTGCGTTTATCGCTATTATATATATATATATATATATATATATATTTTTGTCAGGCCTGGAGTTTACTTCGTGGCCTTTTACTGCTTTATTTATATTCCGTCCTGCCTGGAGTTTACCTCGTGGCGGTTGATCGCTTTTATCGCTTTATTTACATTCGGTCCGCTTGAGTTTACTTCATGGCGGTTGATACGATTTAGTGCTTTATTTACATTTCGATGCCCCATAGAGGTGTTTCATGGTGATTGATCATGTCTATATATATATATATATATATATATATATATATATATATATATATATGGACTTGATAGGGGATCAAAATATTAATATATTAAAGCGGTAAATATATATATATATATATATATATATATAGCTTTTATATATATAATCGCCATCGCTTTTTCTTATAAAAGCTATGCTTAATGTGAGCCTAGGAATCATGTGATCACTGATTGATCTCTTGAATCTAGATTTGATTCCTCGTGATGGAAATTTTAGGTTATGGCGACATGTAAATTATTCACGGTGTTTGAATTTCCTTACATGACTTTCATGCCCATGAGGAGTTCGGCACTGCTATATATTATTTTCTCGAAAATACTTCGCATCTCGAAAATAAAAGCAATTAAGCCAAACATTTAATAATAAAATGGAAGTATGAAAATGTCTCAATTACTATTCAGCACAGGGTTTGAAAAATCACTTTTAAAAAACTTCACTGCTATATCATATTTAAAACTGAATTTTTCATATAAATTCAAACCCTTTGTATATAGGTGCAAACGAGGCCTCTCACACTATTTGTAATAACCCAATATTTTCAATAAGAAATTTTGTGAATAATATATATATATATATATATATATATATATATATATATATATAAAGGTGGGATTATGTGTAAAAGTAAAGTATATGTATATATATCGATAAATAAAATTACTTATTAGATGTAAATGATTTCTTATTAGACTTATTGATCATTACTGATTATATTCTTATAATAAATTAATTTTGTAATAAAAATATTTATTATTTATTTTCCATGAACATATGATTATTGTGAATATGATATGGATATTATGATATGTTTATATTATATTAATTAAGTTAATTATTTTAACTTAATGGTATCTATGAAAGGTTATATGGGATATAAATTCAAAACCCTATATACGGTTTTTGAATAAGGAATGAGAATAATAATATAATATTATTTATATTTCAAAGTAATATAAAGATGTCTTATATGTGTGTAATGTTAATGTGTGGAACAGTTATTGTAAAATAGTATAAATCCTAGCATTACTGATAAACTATAGTACAGTATCAAATATGACTGTAAGATTTGTTAAGTTATGTGTTATGACCATTATTATGTTTAATGTTAATTAGGTAAACCCTAATTGACATTTAGAAACCCTAATTACTAGATCAAGACCCTAATTGCTAAGTTATAAACCCTAATTACTAATTTAGCAAGCTTAAGGATAATTAGTATTTTACAAAGCCTATTTTGCAAGTCTAAAGTGATTAGGAATCCTAATTCAATTAAGGAACCCTAATTTACCTTTTTAGAAACTAAGATTCCTATTTTACCCCTAATACACAATTTTAGATTTAGAGCTTTGGAAACCTTAGGGATAAACCCTAAGGGTTAAACCCTAGAGGGTAGAAAGGAATTGATAACTTTGCCACTAAAAGTAAACACCAAATGACCAAATTGCCCTTCCTGCATTATTTAATAGATAACTTGTATAGGTTGCCATAACTTTAGTTTGTAAACCAACTCAACATAGCCATGTGGTCTAGTAATAGCCTTTAATCAATAAGCATGATTAACTCTAACCATTTCATCAACTTATATATAGATTGAGAGAGAGGAAAGTTTATAATTTTGTCCCAATTGTTCACACATACACCACCAAGCTTCTCTCTCTAACCCACGAATTGTTTGAGCATTTCAGTCCCATAAGCAAGCCCCACATTTACCACTAACAGATCAGAAGGTCAGAATCAAAAATCAAAGCTCAAAGGTAAACCCTAAGCCAATAAGATTTGATCTAGTATGCTATGATGGATTTGTTGTTATTGTGTTTAAACATATTATATGTTGTGTTAATCCATGATCTGGGTTGGTATTTAGTGAATCCATAACATTTAAATACTCAAAATTGGTGTTTTCAAAATTTTGGAAATTTTTTAAATTGAGTCTGACAATGGAATGTGAGACCCTGTAAATCTCAACATGTTATGTTTTGTTGTTCTTTAAGTGTTTGACCTTGTAGTATGTTATGCTAGCTTTGATATAGAACTTGATTTGGAGTTAGATATATTGTAGATTTGAAGTTATAATCGGTCAAAACCCGTTGACCGGGCATGACCAAACGAATTATGGAAAAACCAGAAATCCTTTAATCGCGTCTGACAAGATTTTCAAGGACTAATAAATGTCAGGTTTTATGTGTGTTGATGATGTTTTTGTATCTAAGTTATAGACTGTTATGTGGGCTTTAGATCTGTGCCTTTATATCACTCAAATGAATAACTGACTGAAAGTAATGGTTGGTCAAACTAGTATCCTTGATCACAAACACGGTTTTCTGGAAAACCTAGAAAACTTAAGACCGTTAATTCTGACATGGTTTGACCGGGTTCTAGCTTCTGATTATGGTGTAGTTTAGCTGATGTTAGGAGTGTTATATGTACTTTGCCATGTATACTCTGAGTTAGACCCATTATATCACATTAATGATGAGCTGTAACCCTTGATTAAATGAGCCACAAGGAGACCACTTGAGATCGTCGGGTTTCGGGTAACCCGAGAAAACCCGAACATGTCCGATGATTAGTTTGAGTCTTTATAGCTTACTTGTATGTTGTAATGTGACCGTGAACTTGATGGATACTTGTAGAGCTACACTAACACTACAAGATCTGATCAATAGCTGGCCCAGAAACAACATATGAACTGAATTAAAGATGGTCAAAGGGAGCCTCTTGAACACTGATTGTCAGTGTTCTTGAGCCTCAAGAACACCAAAGGTGACACTTACTGTCGCTTAAGGCTATAGCGTCAGACTTATTAAATTTAATTATTTTAATTTCTAAAAATCATTTAAAATATTAAATAAATTCTAAAAATTACAAAATCAGTTTTAAAAATTATTTTAAGTTATAAAAATTAACTTTTAATAATTTGACATATTTTCCATAAATATTAGTAATGATTTGAATATTATTGATATTTAATTTATTTAATAAATGTATTAAATAAATTAATTAAAAATGATTTTATTATATTAAAATCATTTTAAATGATAATAAGGTATTGAATAATATTTTTAAGTTATAAAATGTAACTTTAAATATTTTAATGTAAATTTCATTAATTATTTAATATTAATGATATTAGATTTATTTAATAATAATATTAAATAAATAGATTAAAAATAATTTAATTGATTTAAAAATCATTTAAAAAGGATATAAGTGGTTTAAAAATATTTTGAGTTATTATAATTGACTTTTAATATTCTAGTAAATAATACCTTAATATTTAAATATTAAAGGTAATTGTTTAAAAATGATTTTTCAATGTTTTAAAAATCATTTAAGGGTTATAATTAAAACATTAAAAATATTTTGAGTTATTATAAAATAACTTTGATATTTTGGTAAGGGTTGCATTAATATTTTAATATTATTTAAATATTAATGATAATAGAATTATTTAATATTTAAATCATTTAATAAAGAATGGAATAACAAAAGAAATCACCATGCATGCAGATTACATAGAGAGGTTATTCTAACGAGAATAATAAATAACGGAACAAAGTTAAGGTAATAATATGCAAGCGGGATGTTCCAACAAAGATAATAAGGAATGGAATAAAATGTAAATCACCATGCATGTGGTACTTCAGATAGCCAGAGTTATTCCAACGAATACTAAATAACGGAACCGTGTCGGTGAAATTAACAAGAGCGGGATGTTCCAATGAATAAATGAATAATATAAGCGGAACCGGTCGAGGTGTAAAGCCATGCACGAGGATATTCCAATAGAATAATAAAGATCGAACTTGGTCCGGCCAGTAAAGCCTGATACAAGATATTCCAATGAATAATAAAGACGGAACCAGTCCAACGTAAAAGCATGCAGACGAGGATATTCCAATAGAATAATAAAGAATGGAATCTGGAAGAATTTCACCAAGTATAGGGTAGCTTGGCGTATACTGAGTTATTCCAACAGAATAATAAAGATGGAATAATAGAAGTTCTCTTCATGAATACAAAAGAAATAATACCCCTTACCTTATAAAGAAGAGTACTCTGACAGTAGGGCGGGGATATACTTGAAGAAACTTGCACTACGCTCAAAGCTTTCTTAAACGCTAAAGAAATACGCTCAAGATTATAGAAGAATAATTCTCTCTACAGTTTCTCTCTCTAGTGTTTCAGTGAATTCGTAAGAAAGAATGAAGGAATGAGCTTCTATTTATAGAAGAATGGACCGAATAGTAACCAATCCATTAACGGTCCAGATCGATTTACTTTAAACGGACGATCCAGATTAGTTTACAATAAAATATAATATATTCTATTTATAATCTAATAAAATGAATAACTTTTAAAAAGATTTTACTATGCAAACACTATGCAAGCACTATGCAAACACTATGCATAATAAAATATAATATATTCTAATTATTACCTAATAAAACAGATAACTTTATAAAAGTAATCTCTTTTATATAAAAAGATTTTACTATTAGCCTAATAAAACGAATAACTTTATAAAAGTATTCTGTTTTATATAAAAAGTTTTTCTGTTTTATTACATTAATAATACGAATAAAACAAAACTTCATCATCATTATAATTATTCACACTATTAATAGACCAGGTCGTTCCCAGGAAAGAGGGGGCTTTCCAATAAAGATTTCTCCCTATTGACGCGCAATTAGGTGACCAAACCACTCCTTGGCAGAACTTCTAGACATCGTTAATAATGCAAATAATAATATTAACAACTTCGTCATCTCAATTATTAATTTAATAACATATAAAATATCGACAATAATTGAATCAAACTAAGTGACTTCTCACATAAGCATTAATAATCAATACCGTGTGCTACTATGCCACCACCCGTATTACTGTACTTTTACTACCGAGTAGTTCAATAGTATCAATGGTAAAACTTCCGCCGTTATTTTCATAAAAATATTTTTGTCATTTTCTCAATCCGACAATAATTCTGTTGTGGGGTCCACCAATGATTGTGTCGTCGTACGAATATTCCCGACACAAAGAATGTTCCCCGACCAACCGAATAATATAACAACTTGCATACTTTGCAAAATTTATAAATATTACCCACAACTATAACATTATATTAAATCCACACCATAATATTCAAAAAAAATCGAGAAATTTAAATCTTTATTCGTAAAATTTGGGATTTTTCAAAAAACATTTCTACCCTTTCTCTACAAAATTAAAAACAACAAAAACATTTACACCTTTCACATTCGACGTTGAACCTCTTACACCTAGTTCGAACTACGCAGACCTGATCTCCTCTTCAATAGGAGTACGTAGGCAGCCATTTATAGTTCGGTCTAACCCCCTACCAAAATACAAAAAATTGTAACATGGTACTGGGATCAAACTTCAATCCACCACATTTCAGCGGCTTCAGACCAAAGGGATGGAACTACCTAACCTCTCCTCATAAATAGGAGATTCAGCGACCATCTAAGCTGCGGTTGTGCCTCAAAGAGCAACACCAATCCATAAGAGATGGAACTAATCGGGCTCCTCCTAAATAGAATCTTGGTGACCATCTCGTAGTGTGCGGTCAATCTCGAGAGGAAAAGCCAAAATCCTCTCCACATCTCCATACGTAAACCAATCCCAAGACACCAAAGATGGCGAGGATACACACGGATCAATGATCCATTTTGAAAGATCCTACTGACGCCTCAATGTCCACACATCAAGGATGAGTTAGAATGCATCAAAATCACAAGCCCCTCAAGAAGGTGCAAATATCAAACAAGTATCAAGGCCCAACTAAAAGGGAAATGGATCAAAATATATTTCCCTGCCATATATAATACTATTTGATATATACAATATGTGTTGTACATGACAAAATGGCTAAGCTAGTCTGTGCAGGAAAATACAAGTCTATCTACGGATATGTGTGTATGTGAACTATGAGATCTAACATAGCATCCCTCTCCGAAGAAGGAGGTAACGCTGCAAGCTCCTGCCCAATGGTATCTACACGAGCTAACAGATCCGAGGCCAACTGCATGGTGGCATGATGCTCATCAATGTATGCACTCATATCGGCAATGATGGCAGTCATAATGGATCTCACTGAAGTACTGTCTGTGACGGCCACATCCTGGGAAGATAGGGCAGCATCCCGCTCTACAATTAATGCATCTCTGGCTGATCTAACCTCGTCTCTCTCTAAAAGAGCTATGTCTCTCCCATCAAGAGCTGTCAACATCAAGGCCCTAGCCTGATCTCTCTCAAAGGTCATCAGATGTAGACTCTACTCCAGATAGTGTGCTGAATGCTGAATCACAGTAGCACTCGTAGTGGGAAAATCTATCACAAATGCTGGCAACCCAGTAGTCAAATCCTCATCGATGGGAATATCAGTCTCCTCCATAGGCTTCTCATCGTCAAAAATTAATCCCCTGCACTGTGGATACTACCACAGCCGATGCAGTCTCTGTCTCCATCCATGAAAAATACTCTGTAGAACAACCCGGATGGCTAACGGAAAACTTAGCTAGCTCACGCTGATCCCAATAGGCATACAACCTGGATCTATCCTCTGCTGATAAGTGGCGAGAAGAAAAGTGCTGATTCAATGCCCCTTTAAAAGGATGGAAGTCCTAGAACTGGTCAAACTGACACATCACGACCAGTGGGTGGTAAGTAATCATGCCTCTCAAACCAGCTAGGGGAGATAATACACTCCCGGAGCATGAGTGATGAAGCTTTAGGGTGAGCTAAGCCCTGAACACGGTAATATAGAAAATGGATCTCCTATCCCTGCTAGTAAAGGTGACCAAGATGTAGCATCTATACACTCTGCAGGCTGAAAGGAGTATGACATGGCTATATCATGGGTGAAACAATACCCATGATGTCTGAAAGTGCCAATCAGTCTCTCAAGTGTGACATAAACCACACATACAGCATGACCGAGATGCCTGTAAACACTCTCGTCGGATAAGTGCAGCAGTATGTGACCGACCTCAGAGTCTTTGCTACAATCATCGGTACGATGATGCAACCCTCCCTAAGAGCTCTCACTGCCATAATAACTCCTATATACAACTCATCCATGTACCATGGCATGTAGACATACGATATTATGCACAATAGCAGTACATCCACTCTGGCCAAACGCTAATGATCCTCCGGTGTGATGAAATCCTCGGAATGCCATGCATAACTATCCTCAGAGCCAAATCTGTCAAATGGAAAACGCTGGGATATCACATGACCGGATGTGATCTCATCCTGCATAACTCTCTGCCTCAGCCCAGTGAGAGTTATAAACTATCGGCTCATGTCACCGATCGCCATATGCACACAAGGTCTATCCAAAGGCAGCGCCGTCAACCGTGCATACTCCTCCAAAGTAGGAGTCAAATCATGGATGCCATATCGGAAGACATGTCTCTCTGGTATCCAATGCTCCAGCATGCCCTCTACGAATCCTGCGGGAACCTGAAACATCAAGAGGGTCATAGTATGTTGCAACAGCTAATCTACAGTTACCATATCTGATGGTGACATACTATCATACCACGATCGCATACCAGATGACACCAATAATGGTGGGGTATGGTCAATCTGATTTAATCATCAAAGAAGACATCTCAGACGGAACATGTCATAAGACCATCCAGGGGTCAATGCTGAGTATCTCTAGACATACATATATATGCATAACATAATACATGCATGATAAATAATAGATGGCAATATGATATAGGGCATAGAAAACTGTACATACATTCTTAAGTATATCATCATCTAATACATCTCAGACAACTAAAATCTGGGAAATGGGTCAAAAGCGCCTTTACAACTAACAATGACCTACCAAAAAGATATATCGAGAATGGGGAAAAGATACCCAATGTATAATGAGGCCTATCAAAAGAGATAACGAGAATACATCGAAGAAGACAATGATGTCAAAGTCACATCATCAATCTTGTCCACTTGATGTAACTCCTCATGAGTCACTGGATCTCTATCCACTGGGGATGTCGAGCCTATACAAGGGAGGATCTACACTCGCAAAACCATATAGGTCACCTGATGGGCCAGCGCCAGAGCTGGAAGGATCAAAAGTATCTACCTCTGAAGGATATCTTCCCAAGTGCCGGATAATGAAATTTAGTTGGTCCAACTGCCAAGTCAAACTGTCAATCTGTGTGAAATGAGTCGAATCTCAGACACAGGCTAGCCAATCCGTCATCATCACGAATCCTGGAACCATATCCCCCATGAACTAAGTGGCGCGGGTCTGAGCTCCAATAGTACGAGGGAACCACCAATGCTGGAATATCTCCTGAGTGCAGGGACCCTTTGATAATGCAAAACCATTAACACCCAATAATGGGATATTAATGACGGGTGACTACGAAATAGGCCAATAATGCCCGGCATGAGGCAAGATCGGTATACGAATCTCTAATGTGGTGCTCCTAATAGCATGTTCTCCTAAGTAGAGCTCTCATCCTCCATCTGTGAAGAGAGGAATCCTACGGTTGGAAATCATGTGCTCAACACCAGTTGGGTACCCATCCTCAAATCTAATTCTTAAATGCTCCCCAAAATAGGGAATCCACGTGATGATATCCGCTGTCAACAACTGCAGGAGTGAAACCCTCTACAACAGGGACCTCCGCCAGTATGGAATGATGTCATCTCCGTCCTCGTGGATAGGTATCTAAGCCTAACACATTCACAGGACGCAAACATGGGAGCCTCTCATAGGCCTAGAACTGTTAATGTAAAGACAAACATCTGTTGTTAGTTAACACTCTTAACCTATATATGGGAAAAGACAAGAGAAATACTCACTAGCAAAAATGGGTAAAATCCTAACCAAGCCTCGGTTAAGCCCTGCGAGCGCATGCACATTCCCCTGCAGAAATAGGCAATGGTATTCATAATCTCCAATACGGTCCACGTGTCGAGTGGCGCTGATCAAAGTGAAGGATACCGTAGAAGAGTTATCTAGTATGAAGTAGCCCCTAATGATCATCAGGAATAATCGCCAAAGAATGCGATCCCTGACTCTCACATCATCGGGTATGGGCTCACTCAACAACCTTCTCATAGCATCTACGCTCAAAGGACCTTTACGAATAGTCCTGCCCTTGAGCGCCTCTGCCAGAACTCCTAGCAAGGATCTGACGGCAGTAGGGGTAATATCCGCCGTACAAGGCACTGGTACCCCTCTAAACTCCATACCTGTGATAAAACGCCAATCCATCGACGTCATCATCACCTCACAATCCAGTAAATGGAGTGACTGAGTCTGGTGAAGCCAGCGCTTAGACAATGCCCTGAGGTAACCCCAGGCACAACGACGGGGAAGGATGGAAAAGAACGTCCCGAATCCCCAGCCATGTACAATCGCTCTATAGTCATCATGCAGATCTTGATACATAGAATGGATGCTGAACCAGTTCCCTCGAGGCTGTGTAAAGCCGGGAACCTACATCAAATGTAGATCAACATCAGAATCCTTTACTCCTCATCAATAGGAAAGAAGAAAGATTAAGATCTAACCTTATACCTCGTTTGCATGCAGGTAAACTGAAGGGTGTCATCTCAAATCGCCCAGGAGCTCTAGGTTCGCCACCTAAATGCCTGTAAAATTCCTACAGGGAAAAGATGCAGCAATAGCGGGAGCTTCAACCGGTACATCCTCCTCCTCCTCCTCGACGTCCAGCACATCAACCTGGACTGAAAGTATCACCGCCTCCACCAAAACGACGAGGCTGTCTAACAGAACGGAGTCGAGGCACTTCGGAAGTCCTTCTCCGTATACCAGAAGTGGTCCTGCGGGAACTACTTAGCTGATCCGGATATATAATATCTGGACAATAAGTCTCCAAAGCACCTCAGAAAGGGTGTGGTAAATTCTGACCTAGAGCTTTTTCAAAGTGCATTTTATGACTACACGCATGCATGCATTATTTTTACATACGTCTACAGTAGAGTTAAAAATGCATGACTACTCAATGCCTATATTTTGGAAATTTTTTGCCATAGTCCCCTTTGTAAATATGACTATCCACATGCACATAGGCATGACTAGATGGCCATTAATTAGCACACCTACTCACAGTTATATACATCCTACATGCATTAATACATCATAGTAAAAAATCCGTAAGTGTAGTCTAATTACCAGGATTATTTTACCTTTCTTCCCTTACTTATTTGTCCTCAAATAGGATAAGAAATGACAGTAAAAGGTTCAAATTTGACTGTTTCAAAAGTCAATTTTTTTCACATCATTATGTTCAGCATGGTTTAATACTAATATTTAATATGTTGAATATTTTTTATAAAGTCATATCAGCATGCATATTCACTACTATGTGTTTAGATCCATTTCATGTGATAAGTCATTTTTCAACGGATAAAAATTGAAAAAGAATACATGCATACGTTACAAGGACAGTGTAGAACACTTGTACGGTGGTAAAATTTGTAGAAATTCGCCCGAACTCAGCAGATCTGAAGAAGAGCTCTCGGATTTCCTTCGTGGCGCCACTTAAAAATGACTTATAAAAGCAACTTGCAGGCATTACATACTCACGGTTGGTCAGAAGTCAACTCAAGGTACCTACATTGTGTGTATTCGAGGCACCCTTACATGGGTCCCACTCCTCCGGCTCAATTAAGTTCGAGTTATAAAGGAGGTCTCAAAACCTAAAAAGGCCAAATCAGGAATAAAAACACTACGCGATTGAGCGGAATAGCTTGGAATCCTGGTTGTCACAAGTCAAATTATGGCTTTACATGTCACTCCTTGGTATTCACCTAAATATAAGGTACACTATACTAATGATCCCAACTTTTGCAAACCATACTCGGCAATGCCTCACACAGGTCCGACGTAGCCAAATACAGGGCTGTAACCCTAAAACGTATCCCCGGCGGGGGTTACAACACATATTTCACTCATTGATAAAATGTATCCCCAGCGGGGGTTACAATGCATTCTTCATCCATGAACGAATCCTCAATGGGGGTTACAACATAATTCAAGCTTTGATATATGCGTCGATGAAGGTCAAGCAACCTTGACATGTTCCCCGACGAGGGTTACAACACATTTCAACCATTGATATATGCATCAATGAAGGTCAAGCGGCCTTGATAGTTTACCCAATAGGTATCTATCCATTAATACACCCATCAATGAAGGTCAAGAAACCTTAACAGTTTGCCCAGCAGGGATCTATTCAGTGATACACACATCAGTGAAGGTCAGGCAGCCCTGACAATACATATTGTTGACATTAACTCCAACAGGATCGTGGTATATGCTGGTGACACAAACCAAAGAAGAGCATCCTCATCAGAGAGGACCGATGATGGAATATGTTATACACATCCTCAAACATAAAAATCTTTATCCCCATAGATCTCTTGCACACGAGAGGAACATCTTCAAGATAAAGTATGTATGAAGGATTCAAGACTTTGGTGATAACCCCAATGTCAACATCCTGGAAGATTTGGATCACACATCCAAGACTTCACAGATTTTCATCCCCAGCAAGATTAATAGGGAACCAACAATCATCCCATCATGTTGGAAAATAATCCAACAAAACACATGCATCATACATTTGCATCATGTTGCTACACATGGCATTATGTTTATCTTGTTACATTTCAAGTGTCTAGGATTCTTTATCTTATCCATGCATTGTATTGCATGAATAAGATAAAGAGGGGCATCTGTAGACACTCGAAATTTTCTACACACCTGTTACTAACATTACAGGAGGGAAGATTTGTCTTTCGAAGATAACCCTGGAAGACAGATCATATCCATCCCGGATACCACCGAAAGTTTAGTCTTAACCCTGGAATACACACTGGGATTATCAGTTCCAAACTCGAAGATAACCCCGATTTTCATCCTTGGAGATAACCCCAAGGAACGTCATTGCAGTTCCGGCGATAACTCCAGAAATGCTTTTTTCAAATGCATGCAATCAGCTTCAACCTCAGAACTCCCGCCGAGGCACTCATTCCAAAGACCCGGAGATAGCATCGAGAAGATAGGCACACTTAAAGATGACCCTAAGGAATTCAAACACTTGCAGCAGTCCAATCTCAGAGATAACCCTGAGCAACGTCTGCTTTATCAGCCCAAATCAGAGATAACCCCGGTGAGGGGAAAAATCGTCATCTTTCCACCTCAACCCCACAACGCGTCGTCTCAACATCTCATACATACATTTCTAAACAACAATGTCCCACAAGAGCCAAGGAATTCTAATCCCAAGTGACTATTACACCGGGCATCACACCGGATAGAATTTGAAGCTTGAAGACCATGGGCATGGTCCCCTCTTCCTGACTTCATACAACCTCTAATCCCATGTCTTTACGTAACTCTCGACAACGGCGTTCCGAAAAAGCTCTTGTACACCTCATTCAAATGCTCGGATTGAAGTTCTGCAAGTTCGAGCAGACATCATAGTGCACGAGTTCATGTACTTGAGACTATGGACCATGGAGCCCAAGGCACCTCAGGCGGTGTAAAGACGAGGAAATACATCAATTTTCTCTATACACACCCCATAGCTATATTTTTAAACACCTATTAGCTCACACATAGCTATATTTTTACCGGCGGGAGGTGAGTATTCATCCACTTAGAGTCATAGAAGTTTTCTTTGGCAGCCCACTGTAAGTCTTCTTACACATTATAAAGCCTTTCTCTTCATCTTTGCACACATTATTCTTCACATTGAGAGTCGTGTTGTGTGTGTATGCCCGGACTTGGGTCCGTGGTTTTCAATTTTTTCTGTATATATATACTTATATATGTATATATTTATATATATGGAATAACATTATCGAGTTATACCTCGATTGAGCCTAGACTTATGTCTAGAGCATTTATTTGCTTTTCTATATATATACTTATATATATGAACTGTTGTCGAACTTTGTTCGATGAGCCTAAATTTTATATTCGGAGCGTTTACTACTTATATATATATATATAGCGACAAATTGCTGAAATGATAAATCGAGTCGGGATTGAGAAATATCCCGTGCGTTTACCGCTATTATTATATATATATATATATATATATATATACATTTTTGTCAGGCCTGGAGTTTACTTCGCGGCGGTTGAATGTTTTTACTGCTTTATTTACATTGATCCGCTTGGAGTTTACTTTTAGTGGTTGATCATTTATTGCTTTATTTACATTTTGATCCCCCATGGCGGTGCCCGTGGCGGTTGATCATATATATATATATATATATATATATATATATATATATATATATATATATATATAGACATGATCAACCGCCACTTAAGCACCGCTATATGGGCATCGAAAATGTAAATATAAATCATGTAAATATATATATATATATATATATATATATATATATATATATATATATATATATATTTACCGCTTTTATATATATAATCTACATCGCTTTTCTTATAAAGCTGCGGCATCATATGAGCCTAGGAATCATGTGATCATGATTGATCTCATGAATCTAGATTCGTTCCGTGATGGACATTTTAGGTTAGAAGCGACTTGTAAATTATTCACGGTGTTTGAATTTTCTTACATGTCTTTCATGCCCATGAGGAGTTCGACACTGCTATATATTATTTTCTCGAAGATGCTTCACATCTCGAAAATAAAAGCAATTAACCCAAACATTTAATAATAAAATGGAAGTATGAAAATGTCTCAATTACTATTGAACACAGGGTTTAAAAAACTACTTTTACAAAACGTCACTGCTATATCATATTTAAAACTGAATTTTTCATATAAATTCAAACCCTTTGTATATAGGTGCGAACGAGGCCTGACACTATTTGTAATAACCCAATATTTTCAATAAGAAATTTTGCGAATAATTTTCTTTATATATATATATATATATATATATATATATATATATATATATATATATATATATATAAAGGTGGGATTATGTGCAAGTAAAGTATATGTATATATCTCGATAAATAAAATTACTTATTAGATGTAAATGATTTCTTATTAGACTTATTGATCATTATAGATTATATTCTTATAATAAATTAATTTAGTAATAAAAATATTTATTATTTATTTTTCATGAAAATATGATTATTGTGAATATGATATGGATATTATGATATGTGTATATTATATTAATTAAGTTAATTATTTTAACTTAATGGTATCTATGAAGGTTATATAGGATATAAATTAAAAACTCTAAGTCCGGTTTTGAATAAGGAATGAGAATAATAATATAATATTATTTATATTTGAGTAATATAAACATGTCTTATATGTGTAATGTTAATAATGTGGAACATATAGTAAAATAGTACAAATCCTAGCATTCTTGATAAACTATAGTATAATATCAAATATGACTGTAAGATTTGTAAAGTTATGTGTTATGACCATTATTATGATTAATCTTAATTAGGTAAACCCTAATTGACATTTAGAAACCCTAATTACTAGATCAAGACCCTAATTGCTAAGTTATAAACCCTAATTACTAATTTAGCAAGCTTAAGGATAATTAGTATTTTACAAATCCTATTTTGCAAGTCTAAAGTGATTAGGAAACCTAAATCAATTAAGGAACCCTAATTCACCTTTTTAGAAACTAAGATTCCTATTTTGCCCCTAATACAAAATTTTAGATTTAGAGCTTTGGAAACCTTAGGGTTAAACCCTAAGGGTAAAACCCTAGAGGGTAGAAAGGAATTGACAACTTTTCCACTAAAAGTAAACACCAAATGACCAAATTGCCCTTCTTGCATTATTTAATAGATAACTTGTATAGGTTGCCATAACTTTAGTTGGTAAACCAACTCAACATAGCCATGTGGTCTAGTAATAGCCTTTAATCAATAAGCATGATCAACCCTAACCATTTCATCAAGTTATATATAGATTGAGAGAGATGAAAGCTCATAATTTTGTCCCAATTGCTCACACATACACCACCAAGCTTCTCTCTCTAACCCACGAATTGTTTAAGCATTTCAGTCCCATAAGCAAGCCCCACATTTACCACTAACAGATCAGAAGGTCAGAATCAAAAATACAAGCTCAAAGGTAAACCCTAAGCCAATAAGATTTGATCTAGTATGCTATGATGGATTTGTTGTTTTTGTGTTTAAACATATTATATGTTGTGTTAATCCATGATCTGGGTTGGTATTTAGCAAATCCATAACATTTAAATGCTCAAAATTGGTGCTTTCAAAATTTTGGAAATTTTTTAAATTGAGTCTGACAACCGAATGTCAGAACGTGTAAATCTCAGCCTGTTATGTTTTGTTGTTCTTTAAGTGTTTGATCTTGTAGTATGTTATGCTACCTTTGATATAGAACTTGATTTGGAGTTAGATATGTTGTAGATTTGAAGTTATAATCGGTCAAAACCCGTTGACCGGGCATGACCAGATGAATTCTGGAAAAACCAGAAATCCTTTAATTGCGTCTGACAAGATTTTCAAGGTCTAATAACTGTCAGGTTTTATGTGTGTTGATGATGTTTTTGTATCTAAGTTATAGACTATTATGTGGGCTTTAGATCTGTGCCTTTATATCACTCAAATGAACAACTGACTGAAAGTAATGGTTGGTTAAACTAGCTTGCTTGATCACGAACACGGTTTTCTGGAAAACCCAGAAAACTTAAGACCGTTAATTCTAACATGGTTTGATCGGGTTCTAGATTCTGATTATGGTGTAGTTTAGCTGATGTTAGGAGTGTTATATGTATTTTTCCATGTATACTACAGGTTAGACCCATTATATCACATTAACAGTAGCCAGAACCCTTGATTAAATAAGCCACAAGGAGACCACTTGAGACTGTCTGGGTTTCTGGGTAACCCAGAAAACCCAGAACATGTCTGACAGTTAGTTTGAGTCTTTATAGCTTACTTGTATGTTGTAATGTGACCCAGAACTTGATGGATACTTGTAGTGCTACACTAACACTACAAGATCTGATCAATAGCATTTGTAAAACAACATATGTAATGAATTAAAGATGGTCAAAGGGAGCCTCTTGAACACTGATTGTCAGTGTTCTTGAGCCTCAAGAACACCTAAGGTGACACTTCTACATCATTTAAAGGCTATAGCTTATGGACTTATTAAATTTAATTATTTTAATTTCTAAAATCATTTAAAATAGTAAATAAATTCTAAAATTACAAAATCGAGTTTTAAAAATTATTTTAAGTTATAAAAATTAACTTTTAATAATTTGACATATTTTTCATAAATATTAGTAATGATTTGAATATTATTGATATTTAATTTATTTAATAAATGTATTAAATAAATTAATTAAAATGATTTTATTATATTAAAAATCATTTTAAATGATAATAAGGTATTGAATAATATTTTTAAGTTATAAAATGTAACTTTAAATATTTTAATGTAAATTTCATTAATTATTTAATATTAATGATATTAGATTTATTTAATAATAATATTAAATAAATAGATTAAAAATAATTTTATTGATTTAAAAATCATTTAAAAAGGATATAAAGTGGTTTAAAAATATTTTGAGTTATTATAATTGACTTTTAATATTTTAGTAAATAATACCTTAATATTTAAATATTAAAGGTAATTGTTTAAAATGATTTTCAATGTTTTAAAAATCATTTAAGTGTAATAATTAAAACTTTAAAAATATTTTGAGTTATTATAAAATAACTTTGATATTTTGGTAAGGGTTGCATTAATATTTGAATATTATTTAAATATTAATGATAATAGAATTACTTAATATTTAAATCATTTAATAATGATTCTAGAGTTTGGAAAATTATGATAAATTATTATAATCAATTAAAAATTATTATAAGTCCTATGATTGATATTTGAAGTATCCAGAATAATATTTAAGATACAGATTAGAGTTTTAAACTCGATAATTTTTCGATAAAGCCGTCGGTACACCGAAATGTTATCGAAATTGATCCAAACCTTTATAGGTTGATTGTATAAGTGTTTGTTTGCGTCTTAATAACTGATATAACTATGTGACAATGTGATTAGGATATGTGTTGACTGTAAATAACAGTATGATGTGTTATGATATGATTTTCTAATCAATAGAACCATCTTATAAATGATAGGTCGTTGAATTAGAGGTAGAACTAAGTTGTGTAAACAGCAGACCAAACAAGTTTCCTATACTTACTCCAATTATTATTGAGCAAGTATCCTACCTTTGCATTTTCTTTATGCAATGGACATGAGTAAGAAGTTTCAGAATTATATTATTATTATGCTAGATTAATAACCTTATTGTGATATATTCTATATCCGATCATTGTTTATCAACATGTTAGTATATAATAATTCAGATATATATTCTGTTCGTTAATTTCCAAACATGGTTATACAAGTGTCCCCACTTGGATAGTCATTGTATTTAATCACATGTTGATATATATATATATATATATATATATATATATATATATATATATATATATACCTATTGGCCCCAGTATGTATACGATAACAAAGAGTCGATTAAGATATTTGACCAGCTAGACACAGATTTAGAAATGTTGTTGATTATGATAAAACCTTTTTGTATCTAATCAAATTGTTTTGGTTCGGATTCCAGACTAAGTATGAACATCCCGATTATGGGAAAAGTTTTATGTCGCCAAAAGGCGATAAAGGTGAAGCGATAATATCGTTCTTGCATGTAGTATTGATCAATCTGAGTATTTGTGAGTGATCACCCTTCGTGCCCGTAAGTTATGACGGTTTGCGGATGAAGTTCTGCTAAACCTATTCGAAAAATGAGAATAATGTTCATAGTATGTCACCTTAACCCTATTATTAGTCAGTACGTAGTTTCAAAAATTTTATAGAGAGTTGTTATGTTATTATCATCAGTTAAGATTACTTTACAACTTTTGATTTGTTGTAGAAGGGTAGTACAAAGAAAACATTTAATCCTTCAGCTAATATTTATAATTGTTATTACTTGCTGGGCACTCAAATGCTCATTCTTGCTTAATTTAAATGTTTTCAGTTAAGTATGATCAACTAAAGGTCTCTGCCAGGAACAAAGGGAAAGGAAAGCTTTCAGAATAAGTTTGTGTTACCTTATGTAATAACTAGACTTAAATAAGATGATGATATTTATTATATATTATGTAATGAAATATTTTAAGGTCGCGTACCTGGGATTTAGAAAACTCTGATATGTAAATTAAGTTTGATATTTATGACATTATTATTATTATTCCGCTCATAGAAATGGTATCGTGAAGCACTGAATTTTGGTTTCAAGTACCTAAATTTGGGGGCGTCCCAAGTTGGTATCAGAGCTTTAGGGTTAGAAACCATAGGTGGGAGTAGACCTTAGGCTATAACCTTAGAGCAGAGGAAAATGTTGAAATTACAAATAACTCATATAGAGTTTAAAAGGAGATGAATCGAATAAATTCATCGTCAAACAAAAATAAAAGACAACTTATATAAAACTTTTACTTGTTGTGTGTATATATTATATGCTTATCAGGATAATTTATGTGTAGATGTCAGGAGGAAAAGGATTAGGATACCCTAAGATCGTAAAGAAGGAGCCAATATCAAAGTCAATAGCTGAAGTAGAGGCTCACGTTGAAGATAACCTTGATGAGGTGATCATTTTGGAAAATATAGTACCAGACCCAGAAATGGTACAATTAATAGATAATGATTCAGACATTAAAGTTGAAGCTGATCAAGCATCAACGGAGGTGCAGAATCTGAGGAACAAGGTTTCTTCTCTGGAAAAGTTGTGGGAGATAGAAAAGATACTAAATAATCAATTGCGAAAAGCCTTATTAGAAATAATGGAAGAAGAAGATAAGCTTAAGATCCAAATTGATCAGATGGGAGCCACAAGCAACACATTGTGTGCAGCTCTGAGAAATAAGGGGAAAAGAAAGATAGAAGACCATGACTTAAGAAAATTTGATAAGAAGAAAGGGAAAAGAATATGTTATCTTTGTGGCTATGAGGGACATACCACTCTGTATTGTCCCGACTATAAACCAGGTGCATGTTTTATTTGTGGATTGGAAGGTCATCAAGCGAAGGGTTGTCCAGAATCAGGAAAGAGGTATAGGAAATAGGTAGAACTAGTATTTAATTATGTATTGTGTATTGTAATAATCCCAACTTTGGTGTAAGTTGTAGTAGCGATTCCTGACTTTTGTGGTCATAAAGGGATATCGGATGTTTAAAATAGTATGTGTTATGCTATGTAAAGTATTTTGAAATTACTAAATGAATATGAATTTATGTTTGAGTAATGGAATAAGTTTGAAACATTAAACTTATACGATAAGGTTTAGAATGTAAGTTAATAAAATATAGATTTTGTTTTATTTAACCAGAAAATGCCGCCAAGACATCAAACTTGAACCCAAAGGGCAGAAGAATCTGTCAACAATGTTGGAGGACAACAACCATACCTGATGCAGAATTTCACGAACATGGTAGCTCAGGCCATGCAGAATGGAATGCCAGCGACGGGAAATCAGCCAAACGATCGAGTTGCGAACTTCAATGATTTTAAGGCCGTAGGACCGCCCGAATTTAGAGGTACCACTGACCCGATAGAAGCCCAAACTTGGGTTAAGGAAATAAAAAAATCATTTGTAGTCGCTGGGGTAGATGAGGGGCAAACGACAGCTTTTGCCACCTATATGATGAAAGGAGAGGCGAATTTCTGGTGGGAGGCAAATCAAGCTAGGGCAGGAGAAAGAGTGATAGCATGGACTAGGTTTAAGACGCTATTCTTCGAGAATTATTTCTCGACTAGTGTGCAGGCTAGGATGGAGGTGAAGTTTTTAGAATTGAAGCAGGAAAACTTGACAGTTGTGGAGTGTGCCGTAAAGTTCAATGAATTAGCTAGGTTCACTCCAGACCAAGTGGATACGGAGGCTAGAAAGGCAAGGTGGTTTGAGCTAGACCTAAAACCCTGGCTCTACAATAAGGTGGCAGTGTTACAGATCAATACGTTTGTCGTACTCTTAGAAAAGGCAATCATAGCTGAAGGGGGAAGTGAGGCCATAAGCCTCTACAATAAGGAGAGAAAGAATAAGAGTGAGGGAGCTGGGAAGGTAGAAGTAGGTAGTGGAAGTAGGGGTGAGGAACGGAAATGGAGCAATGTTGGGAGTGTCCAAGTCAAGCAAGAAGGTGTGAAAAAGCAGGTTGTGCAGTGTAAGAATTGTGGGAAGGGTCATTCTGGTGAGCGTCTTAAGGGTAAGTTTATGTGCTATAAGTGTGGGCAGGAGAGACATATCTCTCCTAACTGCCCCAATCCTAGGATAAGCAATGGGTGTTTTCTGTGTGGATCCACGGAGCATAAAGTGAAGGACTGTCCAAAAATGAGAATGGATATAGGGAGCGTGAATGCGGGAAAACGCAGTGGAACAATGGCGATAACGGGACAAACTTCGACAAAATCAACCGCGAGAGTCTTCAATATGACGGTTCAGGATACCGTAGCAGCCGGGGATGGAACATCAGGTATTATTCATATGAATTATATTTTCTTCTGATTTTTCTTAGATATAAGTAAATTATGTTATAAAGAAATTTTGAAGGAGAAATTTGGGTTCTGTTAGAAATCAAATTTCAGTAGAATTAGATAGACAAGCTTTATGTTGAGAAGTTAAAGATCAGTTCGATTGAATGTGATTGAGATCTACTTGAAATGACTGTGTATGCTATTTGCCCTAGTGTCTATAGGTTTTAAAGCAGTGATTCCAGGGATGGAATCCTTATAAGGGAGGGTGGATGTAATAACCCAATATTTTCAATAAGAAATTTTGCGAATAAATTTTATATATATATACATATAAAGGTGGGATTATGTGCAAGTAAAGTATATGTATATATCGATAAATAAAATTACTTATTAGATGTAAATGATTTATTATTAGACTTATTGATCATTATATATTATATTATTATAATAAATTAATTTTGTAATAAAATATTTATTATTTATTTTCCATGAAAATATGATTATTGTGAATATGATATGGATATTATGATATGTGTATATTATATTAATTAAGTTAATTATTTTAACTTAATAATATCTATGAAGGTTATGTCAGATATAAATTAAAAACCCTAAGTCTGGTTTTTGAATAAGGAATGAGAATAATAATATAATATTATTTATATTTCAGTAATATAAACATGTCTTATATGTGTGTAATGTTAATGTGTGGAACAGTTATAGTAAAATAGTACAAATCCTAGCATTACTGATAAACTATAGTATAGTATCAAATATGACTATAAGATTTGTTAAGTTATGCGTTATGACCATTATTATGATTAATGTTAATTAGGTAAACCCTAATTGCTAAGTTATAAACCCTAATTACTAATTTAGCAAGCTTAAGGATAATTAGTATTTTACAAATCCTATTTTGCAAGTCTACAGTGATTAGGAAACCTAATTCAATTAAGGAACCCTAATTCACCTTTTTAGAAACTAAGATTCCTATTTTGCCCCTAATACATAATTTTAGATTTAGAGCTTTGGAAACCTTAGGGTTAAACCCTAAGGGTCAAACCCTAGAGGGTAGAAAGGAATTGATAACTTTGCGACTAAAAGTAAACACCAAATGACCAAATTGCCCTTCTTGCATTATTTAATAGATAACTTGTATAGGTTGCCATAACTTTAGTTGGTAAACCAACTCAACATAGCCATGTGGTCTAGTAATAGCCTTTAATCAATAAGCATGATCAACCCTAACCATTTCATCAAGTTATATATAGATTGAGAGAGAGGAAAGTTCATAATTTTATCCCAATTGCTCACACATACACCACCAAGCTTCTCTCTCTAACCCACGAATTGTTTGAGCATTTCAGTCCTATAAGCAAGCCCCACATTTACCACTAACAAATCAGAAGGTCAGATTCAAAAATCAAAGCTCAAAGGTAAACCCTAAGCTAATAAGATTTGATCTAGTATGTTATGATGGATTTGTTGTTTTTGTGTTTAAGCATGCTATATGTTGTGTTAATCCATGATATGGGTTGGTATTTAGTGAATCCATAACATTTAAATGCTCAAAATTGGTGCTTTCAAAATTTTGGAAATTTTTTAAATTGAGTCTGACAACCGAATGTCAGACCCTGTAAATCTCAGCCTGTTATGTTTTGTTGTTCTTTAAGTGTTTGATTTTATAGTATGTTATGCTAGCTTTGATATAGAACTTGATTTGGAGTTAGATATGTTGTAGATTTGAAGTTATAATCAGTCAAAACCCGTTGACCGGGCATGACCAGATGAATTCTGGAAAACCCAAAAATCCTTTAATCGCGTCTGACAAGATTTTCAAGGACTAATAAATGTCAGGTTTTATGTGTGTTGATGATGTTTTTGTATCTAAGTTATAGACTGTTATGTGGGCTTTATATTTGTGCCTTTATATCACTCAAATGAACAACTGCCTGAAAGTAATGGTTGGTCAAACTACCTTGCTTGATCACGAACACGGTTTTTTCTGGAAAACCGAGAAAAATTAAGACCATTAATTCTGACATGGTTTGACTGGGTTCTAGCTTCTGATTATGGTGTAGTTTAGCTGATGTTAGGAGTGTTATATGTACTTTGCCATGTATACTACAGGTTAGACCCATTATATCACATTAACAGTAGCCAGAACCCTTGATTAAATGAGCCACAAGGAGACCACTTGAGATTGTCTGGGTTTCTGGGTAACCCAGAAACCCAGAACATGTCTGACAGTTAGTTTGAGTCTTTATAGCTTACTTGTATGTTGTAATGTGACCCAGAACTTGATGGATACTTGTAGTGCTACACTAACACTACAAGATCTGATCAATAGCTTGCTCAGGAACAACATATGCAGTGAATTAAAGATGGTCAAAGGGAGCCTCTTGAATACTGATTATCAGTGTTTTTGAGCCTCAAGAATACCTAAGGCGTCACTTACTGTTGCTAAAGGCTATAGTGACAGACTTATTAAATTTAATTATTTTAATTTCTAAAAATCATTTAAAAATAGTAAATAAATTCTAAAAATTACAAAATCAGTTTTAAAAAATATTTTAAGTTATAAAAATTAACTTTTAATAATTTGACATATTTTCCATAAATATAATAATTATTTGAATATTATTGATATTTAATTTATTTAATAAATACATTAAATAAATTAATTAAAAATGATTTTATTATATTAAAATCATTTTAAATGATAATAAGGTATTTAATAATATTTTAAGTTATAAAATGTAAGCTGTAAATATTTTAATGTAAATTTCATTAATTATTTAATATTAAATAAATAGATTAAAAATGATTTTATTGATTTAAAATCATTTAAAAAGTATATAAGTGGTTTAAAAATATTTTGAGTTATTATAATTGACTTTTAATAATTTAGTTAATAATACCTTAATATTTAAATATAAAAGGTAAGCATTTTAAAATGATTTTTCAATGTTTTAAAAATCATTTAATGGTAATAATTAATACTTTAAAAATATTTTGAGTTATGATAAAATAACTTTGATATTTTGGTAAGGGTTGCATTACTATTTTAATATTATTTAAATATTAATGATAATAGAATTATTTAATATTTAAATCATTTAATAATGATTCTAGAGTTTGGAAAATTATGATAAATTATTATAATCAATTAAAAATTATTATAAGTCCTATGATTGATATTTGAAGTATCCAGAATAATATTTAAGATACAGATTAGAGTTTTAAACTCGATAATTTTTCGATAAAGTCATTCGATTACTAGAAATGTTATCGAAATTGATCCAAACCTTTATAGGTTGACTGTATAAGTGTTTATTTGCGTCTTAATAACTGATATAACTATGTGACAATGTGATTATGATATGTGTTGATTGTAAATAACAGTACGATATGATTTTCTAATCAATAGAACCATCTTATAAATGATAGGTCGTTGAATTAGAGGTAGAACTAAGTTGTGTAAACAGCGGACCAGGCAAGTTTCCTATACTTACTCCAATTATTATTGAGCATGTATCCTACCTTTGCATTTTCTTTATGCAACGGACATGAGTAAGAAGTTTCAGAATTATATTATTATTATGCTAGATTAATAACCTTATTGTGATATATTCTATATCCGATCATTGTTTATCAACATGTTAGTATATGATAATTCAGATATATATTATGTTCTTTAATTTCTAAATATGGTTATACAAGTGTCTCCACTTGGATAGTCATTATATTTAATCACATGTTGATATATATATATATATATATATATATATATATATATATATATATATATATATATATATATATACCTATTATTTGATATGTATACGATAACAAAGAGTCGTCTAAGTTATTTGACCAGCTAGACACAAATTTAGAAATGTTGTTGATTATGATAAAATTTTTTTGTTTCCAATCAAATTGTTTTGGTTTGGATTCTAGACTAAGTATGAACATCCCGATTATGGGAAAAGTTTTATGCGCCCAAGGCGGACAGAGTGAACGATAATATCGTTCTTGCATGTAGTATTGATCAATCTGAGGTACTGTGGTGATCACCCTTCGTGCCCGTAAGTTATGATGGTTTGCGAATGAAGTTCTGCTAAACCTATTCGAAAAATGAGAATAATGTTCATAGTATGTCACCTTAACCCTATTATTAGTCAGTACGTAGTTTCAAAAATTTGATAGAGAGTTGTTATGTTATTATCATCGGTTCAGATTACTTCACAACTTTAGATTTGTTGTAGAAGCGTAGTACAAAGAAAACATTTAATCCTTCAGCTAATATTTATAATTGTTATTACTTGCTGGGCAATCAAATGCTCATTCTTGCTTAAATTAAATGTTTTCAGTTAAGTATGATCAACTAGAGGGCTCTGCTAGGAACAAAGGGAAAGGAAAACTTTTAGAATAAGTTTGCGTTACCTTATGTAATAGCTAGACTTAAATAAGATGATGATATTTATTATCTATTATGTAATAAAATATTTTAAGGTCGCGTACCTGGGATTTAGAAAACTCTGATATGTAAATTAAGTTTGATATTTATGACATTATTATTATTATTCCGCTCATAAAAATGGTATCGTGAAGCACTAAATTCGGGTTTCAAGTACCTGAATTTGGGGGCGTCATACTATTTCCAAATAACAGCACATTGACCCCCCCCCCCCCACACACACACATTCATATAACAATTTCTTGAAAAGTGGTGGTCACCGTGGTAACACGGATGTCGGGGGGTGCCTAACACCTTCCCTTTGCATAATTAAGCCCCCGAACCCAAATGAATCTCGGTTTCACAGACTCGTTTAGCAGTGTCACATCACTGGGTCAATGTGCAAAACTTTTCTCGGTTGCGTTAGTCCAACCAGTTAAAAAAAAACTTGCAATCGTCGACATGATACATATTGAACCTTTTTCACTTGTTTTTTCAAACAAATCTCACATAACATGAGAACACCAAAGAACAAGAATAGAAAAGGGACAAATAAAAATCTCGATATCGACAGGAGTAACAACAAAAGAGAAGTAATTGTATAGACTTTAATTAGTAGCTGGAGGAATTATGGATATCAGCAAGAGGGTTGATAATTAGTAGCTGGAGATATACTTGGCGGTAAAGCGAGTCTATAGGCTACAGTCCCTACTCTATCGAGGATTAAAAATGGGGCAATGAATAAAGGATTGAGCTTTCCTCTCTTTCTAAATCTCGTAACTCCTTTCCATGGAGCAACAAGTAACAACACATCATCTCCAATATCGAATTCCATGTCCTTTCGATGAAGATCAACATAACTCTTTTGTCGGTCTTGTGAGGTTTTTATACATTGTCGGATCGTTTAAATCTTTTCCGTAGTCATACATACCAAATCTGGTCCCAACAACATTGCTTCACCAACCTCATCCTAGCATACTGGAGAACGACACTTTCTTCCATACAACACCTCGAATGGAGCAATGCCAATACTTGCTTGATAATTGTTGTTGTAGGAAAACTCCACCAATAGTAAGAACTTGTCCCAACTTCCCTTGAAGTCAAGGACACAGAGTCTTAATAAATCTTCAAGAGTTTGAATAGTCCTTTTTGATTGTCCGTCCGTTTGAGGATGATATGCCGAACTAAATCGTAAATCCATGCCCATACCTTTTTGCAAACTAACCCAAAATCGTGAAGTGAATCTTGGGTCTCGATCAAAAACTATGGATACTGGCATACCATGCAGTTTTACAATCTCGTTTATGTACATACGAGTAAGACGTTCAAGTATAAAAGTTTCTCGTATTGGTAAGAAATGAGTAGACTTGGTCAATCTATCAACAATGACCCAAATTGCATCTATGCCTTGAGAAACCTTGGGAAGACCAGTGACGAAATCCATAGTAATGTGCTCCCACTTCTATTCTGGAATTTCAAGTACTTGCAATGGACCTATTGATTTTGATGCTCCACTTTAACTCGTTGACAAGTTAGACACATTGAGATAAACAGCGCTATCTCTCTCTTCATATTGCTCCACCAAAATGTATGACGAAGATCACGATACATTTTGGTACTCCCAGGATGGATTGCAAATGGTGTGTTGTGCGCCTCCATAATAATTTTATACTTTAAATCAGGGTCGTTAGGAACACAAAGTCTGGAGTTGACTCGAAGTATTCCTTCTTAATCGATTCTTGCTTCCGGCACATCACCTTCTTGTACTTTCTTCCTCATACGCATCAGCTCCAGGTCTATAGCTTGAGCAGCTTTAACTTTATCTATTAAAGTTGGTTTTACTCGTACATTCGCCATCATCACATGGGTCCCTGGAGTCTTTAATTCTATCTCCATCCTTTGCAAGTCATACAAGATGGGCCTTTGCGTTGACAATATTGCATTTGTACCCATATGATCTTACTACTCGATGTGTAACTACCACATTTGCTTTTCGGGATGGTATTAGATGGTATGATCATAATCTTTCAGCAGTTCAAGCCAACGTCATTTTGTCGCGTGTTGAGTTCCTTTTGAGTAAAAAAATATTTAAGGCTTTTATGATCCGTAAAGATCTCCACTTTCTCCCCATACAAGTAATGCCTCCAAATTTTATATGCGAAGACAGCAATTTACCGACTCTAGATCATGAGTAGGATAATTCCTCTCATATTCTTTGAGTTGTCGAGAGGCATAGGCTATGACTTTCCCATGTTGCATGAGAACACATCCTAACCCCTTGCTGAAGCATCACTATAGATGACAAATCCTCAAGGCAGGATGGTATTGTCGAGAGCAGTGTTGAAATGAGTCTTCTCTTGAGTTCTTGAAAACTCTTTCACATTCCTCATTCCAACCGAATTTTATATCTTTCAAAGTCGGTGAGTTAAAGGAGTAGCGATTCAAGAAAACCCTTCTACGAATCTCAGATAATAACCCGACTATGCCGAGAAAGCTACGATACTTGATCCAGCGATTTAGGTTGTTCCCAGCTTTTAATGGATTCAATCTTTGCCAGGTCAACAGATATTCCATGACTTGATGCCACGTGCCCAAGGAATGCTACTTCCTCATGCCAGAACTCGCATTTCTTCAACTTGGCATAAAGCTTATATTCACGAAGCTTTTGGAGTATCGACCTCGAAGTGTTGCTCATGATCTTCACGGCTTTTGGAATAAATAAGGATGTCATCAATGAAAGGCGACCACAAAGTGATCCAAATATTCCTTGAATACTCGGTTCATCATATTAATGAAAGCGGCGAGGAGCATTAGTCAATCTAAAAGACATGACTAGGAATTCATAATGCCCAAATGCAGAGTTACGAAAGCGTCTTTGGAATGTCATCGGTTCTAATCTTCAATTGGTGATATCCGGAACGAAGATCAATCTTTGAAAAGAATTTGGCACCTTGCAACTGGTCAAATAGGTCATCAATACGTGGCAATGGGTACTTATTTTTTATGGTGACATGATTCAACTCCCGATAATCAATACAAAGTCGCATACTCCCATCTTTCTTCTTCACGAATAGAATAGGAGCACCCCAAGGAGAAGTACTAGGATGAATAAAGCCAATGTCTAACAATTCCTGCAGTTGGGTCTTTAACTCCTGAAGTTCAATAGGAGCCATTCTATATGGGGCTTTGGAAATGGGTTTTGTACCGGGTTCAAGGTCGATACAAAATTCAATTTCACGTTCTGGGGGTAGGCTAGGAAGTTCTTCAGAGAATACGTCAGGAAATTCATTAACAATAGAAATATCATTCAAAACTAACGTATTTTTGTTTAGATCCGTGACATGAGCTAAGAAAGCTTGACATCCATTTTTTAATAAACAAATAGCTTTATGGCTTTAGATGACAGTGATTGATTTTAATGGTTTGGTTGCTTGAATTCGTATAATAGGTTTATTAGGAATATGAAAGCTAAAAACCTTATGAAAATAATCAATTTTTGCATGATGAGTAGTTAACCAATCAATACCTAGAATTACGTCAAATGCAAGTATTTTCAATGAAATAAAATTGACGGGTAATGTGAGGTACCGATTTGAACCAAACAAGACTTATAAGCGATTGGATGTAATGAAGGTTTCTCCCAGCGGAGTTTCAACAGATAAGTCAAAGTCTAATTTCTCCGGAGTCAAATTTAATCGTTGAGCGCAAGTAGGAGAAATAAAAGAATCGGTAGAACCGGTATCAAATAAGGTATATACTTCACTAGAATTTATGATAAGCTTACCCGTGATGACCTCGTTCGGGTTCCTTGCTTTTTGGGAGGTCACGACAAACACTCTCCCTTGAATAACCGGATTTGTCTTGTCTGGGATAGCCTTTGTTGCCTCCATCCCAGCTGGACTTGTCTTCGGTGCACGACAAAATCGGGCCAGGTGTCCTTCTCTTCCACAATTGTAACATGCTTTGGAGGGCACCACACAGTTTGGAATGATGTGTCCCTCCCCTCCATATTTGAAGCATATGATAGGTGGTCGTTCTCCTTCCTTAACGACAGGTGCTGATGCTGACGTCTTTCCATCATTGTTGAATCTTCTTTTCTTGAAATGTCCATTCTTATTGTTTTGGCCATGATTACCACCCAAGTGGTTACCATTTCTGGCATGTTGATTCCCTCCACGCTTATTGTCACCGCTTCGATGACTACTATCACTAGTATTATCATTTCACCAGCTGCTCTCTTTTGGTTGGGTTGACTCATTATCGCACTCCAATAACTGAGCCCTATTAACAACATCTGAATACAAACACAGTTTATGAGAGATAAGATATTGGCGTATCTACGGTTTCAAACCTCTTAGAAACATTAGCGTCATTCTCTCCTCATTATCAACCAAATGGGACGTAAGCGGGAATGACTCGGCAAACTTGGCCCGTCTTTGTGACATGGTCATGTTGTTTTGTTCGGTTTAATGAACTCTACCTCTTTCATGTGACGAATACTTTCGGAAAGTACTTTTCATTGAAGCAGTTCTTGGAACTCTCTCTCAAGACATCTTGATGCGGCGGAGTTGAGTCGCTTTACTGATTCCCACGATGTCGCCTCTGCTGCAACATGAAGGTGGCAAGGGAACCTTTTGCTCCTCGGAGCATCCCAAGACATCAAATATCTTGTTGATCTGCTTTATCCACGTCTCGCCTTAAGTTGTTTTGGCTCTCCAAAAAACTCCGTGGTCCCAGCCTCCTTGAAGCTGTTTGGCGGTGGATCGTCAGAGAGTTGCCAGTGTTTCCACCTGGATTTTGGACAGGAACCGCTCTCGCCTGATGTTGCATGAATTGCATGAAGCCTCGGAACATTCCATCGTTTATCATTTGGTCAGTGTTGTTGTTTGCATTAGGATTGTCGCCTTCCTGATGCACATTATCCTGTTTATTGATCTGTGGAGACTCAACGGTCTCCTGTGCTCCATTGATGTTCTCAACATTCTTGGATGCCATTTTCAAATACTACCACAAAACAAGGGTTAATTAACATATCACATATTATCCCTATACTCTGACCGACCAATCAAATATCAAATAAACTTAGGTAGGTCATACTAGTGAAGGAATTCCCCGTCTCTCCCCTCCTAGTTCTTATCTCATATCTTAGCAGGATCATATCCTAAGCTACGATACCAATTGTGGACGCCCCCAAAATAGGTATACATCACCCATCTTGAGTCGCCAAATACATGGTACTAAGAAATCACCATGCATGCGGTACTTCACATGACGAGTTATTCAGCGGAATAATAAATAACGAAAACCAGTCGGGCATATCCTTGCCAAGCGGGATATTCCAGCAGAATAATAAAGAATGGAATAACACGAAATCACCATGCATGCGGTGCTTGGACATGACGAGGTTATTCAACGAGAATAATAAATAATGAGAATCGGTCCCGTAAAATGGATGAGACAAGATATTCCAATGAGAATAATAAAGAGCGGAACCGGTCAAGTAAGCATATGAGATAATTACATTGTGGAGTCCACCAATGATTGTGCCGTCATACAAATATTCCCCGACCGATCGAATATTATTTAACAACTTGCGTACTTTGCAAAATTTATAATTATTACCCACAACGATAACATTATATCAAATTTATTCCATAATATAAAAAAATGATATTTATAGAAAATTCATTTTTATTCATAAAAGTTGGGGTCTTACATGTATTACTGTACTTTTACTACCGAGTAATTCAACAGTATCAACGGTAAAACTTCCGCCATTATTTTCATAAAAATATTTTTGTCATTTTCTCAATCCGACAATAATTCTGTTGTGGGGTCCACCAATGATTGTGCCATTGTACGAATATTCCCTGACCAATCAAATATTATATAACAACTTGCGTACTTTGCAAAATTTATAAATATTACCCACAACTATAACATTATACAAATTTATTCCATAATATTCAAAAATGACATTTATAGAAAATTTATTTTTATTCATAAAAGTTGGAGTCTTACAACCGTGTCGCAGTACGAGGTTAAGTTTACCGAGTTGTCTCGGTTTGCATCCCATTTGGTCAATAATGAGGAACGAATAACACGAATGTTTCTAAAAGGTTTGAAACCCGATATACGTCAATACCTCATTTCCCACAAACTTTGTTTATATTCAGATGTTCTGAATAGGGCTCAGTTATTGGAGCGCGATAATGAGTCAGCACAACAAAAAGGCAATGACCAACAACACGATAATAATCATCGGTGGTGTGCTTGCGGTCATCGGAACAATGATAACCATCGTGGGGGAAATTATCATGCCATGAATGGTAACCACTTCGGTGGTAATCATGGCCAAGAACGACCACCGGTCGTATGTTTCAAATGCGGACAGGAGGGACACATCCGTCCAAACTGTACGCAACAATCCAAAGCGTGTTTTAATTGCGGAAGAGAAGGTCACCTAGCTCGATTTTGTTGTATGGTGAAGTCAAGTCCAGTTGGGATGGTGATGTCAAAGGATGTCCCAGACAAGCTAAAGCCGGTAGTTTAAGAGAGAGTGTTAATCATAAACTCTTGCGAAGTCTATACCGTGTTAGATACCGGTTCTACTCACTCTTTCATTCCACTTAGTTGTGTTCAATGTTTGAATTTAACTCTAGAGAAGTTAGACTTTGATTTATTTGTTGAAACTCAGTTGGGAGAAACCTTCGTTACCTCCACTATTTATAAATCTTGTTTGATTCAAATCAACACTTTCACGTTACCTGTCGATCTTATCTCTTTAAAAATACTTGCCTTTGATGTGTTTTTTTTTTGAATCGATTGGTTAACTACTCATCATGCTTTTCGTAAGGTTTTTAGCTTTTATTTTCCTAACCAACCTGTTATGTGAATTCAAGCAACCAAACCACTAAAGTCAATCATTGTTATATCAAACCATAAGTAAAGAGCCCCGGTCCTTTCATTGTTGTGGAATGCACCGAAGCTAGACTTTTCATAGGGGACATTGTGAATAACGATGGCAAGTTGATAAGTATCAATGTGACGTGTTATCCAAGTCTTGGATGAGAGTCACAGTTGTGAATGATATTTCTATTGTTAATAAATTTCTTGACGTATTTCTGAAGACTTCTTGGCCTACCCCAGAGCGTGAAATCGAATTTTGTACTGACCCCAGTACAAAACCCCATTTCTAAAACCCTTAAATATTTCTTCAACTAAAATGAATGTAACATGCGCCAAAGACGTTGACTCGAGCTGTTGAAGATTACGATGGTACCATTCAATACCATCGTGAGAAAAGCGAATGTGGTAGCTAACGCGTTGAGTAAAAGATCATATGCATTTATGAGTGTGAATATACGAACCTACATGAAGATAACGAATATACGAGTAGAATTGACTTTAATCGATAAAGTTAAAGCCGCTCAAGCTATATACTCAGAGCTGATGAATGTGAAAAATAAGGTTCAAGAGGGCGTTATTCTAGAAGTAAGAATCGATGAAGAGAGGAAATCTCAACCCTCAATTTTATTGACTTATTTGAAATCCTTGATCGAGTAGGAACTGTGGCCTATAGACTAGTTTTACCGCAAAGTATGTCGCATGTTCATAATATTTTTCACATATCGATGTTACGTAAATATGTGGATGACCCGAACCACATTATTGATTTAGAACCGGACGAGATAGCGGATAATTTAACCTATGAAGATGTACCTGTTAAAATCCTGGAATGTATTCAACACTCAAAGGTTATACCTCAATAGTTAGACTCGGACGAAGTTTTCTCATCTGTTCAGCATACCAGGTACGTACGTAAATTTTGAGGGCGAAATTTCATAAGGAGGGGAGATTGTAAAATCCCAAATTTTACGAATAAAGATTAAAATTTCTCGAATTTTTTTTTTGAATATTATGGTGTGGATTTAATATAATGTTATAGTTGTGGTTAATATTTATAAATTTTGCAAAGTATGCAAGTTGTTATATTATATTCGATTGGTCGGGGAATATTCTTTGTGTCGGGAATTTTCGTACGACGACACAATCATTGGTGGACCCCACAACGGAATTATTGTTGGATTGAGAAAACGACAAAAATATTTTTATGAAAATAACGGTGGAAGTTTTACCGTTAATACTGTTGAATTACTCTGTAGTAAAAGTACAATAATACGTATGGTTGTATAGTAGCACATGGTATTGATTATTGATGCTTACGTGAGAAGTCACTCGGATTTTGTTCAATTATTACTACTGATGAGTTCTTTGATGTAGTATCTCGCGTTATTTGATTCAATTATTGTTGATTGTATATATATATATATATATATATATATATAAGTTTTGTTTTATTAGTATTATTAATGTAATAAAAGCACGGAAAAACTTTTATATAAAGCAGAATACTTTTATAAAGTTATTTATTTTATTAGGCTAATAGTAAAATCTTTTTATATAAAAGCTGAATACTTTTATAAAGTTATCTCATTTTATTAGACAATAATTAGAATATATTATATTTTATTATGGATGGTGTTTTGCATAGTGCTCGCATAGTGTTTGCATAGTAAAATCTTTTTAAAAGTTATTCATTTTATTAGATTATAAATAGAATATATTTTAATTTATTTAAAGATTTTGCTTTAAATATGGACCTTAGATTAAAGTAAATCAATACGGACCATTCATGGATTGGTTACTATTCATTCCATTCTTCTATAAATAGAAGTTCATTCCTTCATTATTTCTTACTTAATTCATTGAAACTCAGAGAGAGAAACTATAGAGAGAGAAAGAAGAAAAGTATTACGCTACTTCTTTACTCCAGATATCAAGTTTCTTTTTACGGTAGAGGGTATTATTTCTTTTGTATTCATGAAGAGAACTTCTATTATTCCATCTTTATTATTACATTGGAATAACCTATATCTGTGATCTACCTTATACTTGGTGAAATTCTTACATTATTTCATTCTTTATTATTACATTGGAATATCACATCTGCGTGAGATTACTGTGGGACTGGTTCCCTCTTTATTATTACATTGGAATATATCACATGCATGCGTTTTCTTATTTGGACTGGTTCCGTTATTTATTATTCTATTGGAATAATACTTTATCTATCGCAATACCGCATGCATGGTGATTTCTGTTGTTATTCCATTCTTTATTATTTTGTTGGAACATCATATCGGTGAAAATTTACTTTGACACGGTTAAGATTATTTATTATTACATTGGAATAACTTTCATACATCACAATCGCATGCATGGTGATTTATGTTGTTATTCCATTCATTATTATTACTCGTTGGAATATCGGTTTACCGGTGCGTATTACTTTGACACGGGTTACATTATTTATTATTACATTGGAATAACCTATCTATCTAATACCGCATGCATGGTGATTTCTTTTGTTATTCCATTCTTTATTATACTCAGTTGATTAAAGTTTTGACTTCTATACTCCATGAAATTAGTGGAATATCCTTGATATTTGCGCTTCATCCAGTATCTTTTTATGGAAATATTCTTCTGAGCATTCTTGAATTTTACTCTACAAAGAAGTATCATGTTGACAATTTGGACATAATATTTCTTACTGGGCTAGTTGAGCTCACTCTTTCCTTCACTGTTCTCTTCAAGAAATGAGAATATAGCTGGGACGAGTCAGGGAACGGATTGACAGTCCATATGATAACATTAGTAGTCCTCACTATTCTGTTAAATAGTGTGACAATAAATGTAATGAGGACTTATTACGAGAGAGTGGATATTATGCAGAAGACAATATTTGTATTAAAACTTCTGACTCTCTTGTTGTATATTAAAGATTGTATTTGTATTTTGTACCATATATCTGGCGACTCAAGATGAGTGATGTATACCTATTTTTGGGGGCGTCACATTAGTAAACCCTAATGATCAGTTAGGAAATCTTAATTCTAGATATGGTTACCCTAAAACCGTAATAAGAAACCCTAACCCTAATTAGGGATATAAATAGGAAGTCATAACTTAATAAACTGAAGATTTTTTATTTGATACTAGATATGATTATATAGGAATAAATATAGGAAATTTTTTATCAGGGAAAGTAAGTTGAGGATTAGGAAACCCTAACCCTGAATACCAAACTCTAATTATAATTAGTAAACCCTAATTTCAATTTAGAAACCCTAAATTCTAATTAGGAAACCCTAATACTGATTAACAAACCCTAAAGATTAAAAATTTAGGGAAGCATATTGAACGACTAAAATAACCCTAAAGATAATCGGGAAATTACAAAATTACCCTTAGTAAGGGTAAACAGACCAAAATGCCCTATAATTTAACCTTTAACAAAAGATAGGAACAAATCTTGGTGACTCATCACCGAAGATTGTCCATGTGTTTAAATACACCACACAAGTGACCAATTTACCCTCAAAGTTAATTAAGAAATTACAAAAATACCCTTAGTATAGAGGAAATTACCAAAATACGCTTTGTCTTCCATTTTTGATGATAAGTCCAAATCTTTGAGTCATCACTTGGTAGATACTGCCACATATGTTAAAAATAGCCAACACACGCCTTCCCTTGACACCTAGCAACAATTGGATTCATTGAATCAAACTTTTGATGGATTAAAGCTCATTTACCTCTTACTTTAAGTTTCTATATGTAGCTATACCTCTCCCATCTAAGGTCACGAATTCTACACATAAAATATCTCATATTTTAGTCCCCAATCAGCCCATATCAAGCTTAGATCATAATCATAGAGAAGAATTTCAAGAATTGCTCAAAAAGGTAAAAACCCTAACCTTAACCCTAGATCTTTAAAGCTATGTTAAAATTTATGATTTAGTGTTTAGATATGTTAAATAACATGTTATTTAGTTATATGGGTTATTTAAACATGAATCCATAACTTTTAAAGGCATAAAAATGAGGGTTTTAGAAAACAGTCAAGAACCCTAAAAATCATGTCTGACAGTCAAATGTCAGGCATTGTAGATCTGAATCTGTTAGTTATTTGAACTGTGAAGTGTATTATTGTTATATTATGACATGAGGTTAGTGTTATAGAAGAGAAATTAGAACCAAAACATGTAAGGATTGCAAGTTATTTAAGGTCAAAACACGTTGACCAGTCATAAAAAGTTTCTGGAAAATCCAGAAAGTTCAGAACAGTGTCTGACAAGTTATTTAACACCTTAGATCTTTCAACTGTGGTAGTTATAGGACCCTTAAGTGTAACACTTTTGTAAACTGACATCTGGACTACATGTCCATGACAACCGACTAGCCATTACACCAATTGGGTGAAAGATATGATGGATCAAAAGTAAGTCCTCGAACTGGAAACCCTGTTTTCTAGGTAACCCAAAAAAACTTTTGAACCGTGCCTGACATTTGGTTTGACTAACTTAGATCTTGCTCCTCTGACGTTGTTATGGCACTTTAAGTGTTGTAATGTTGTAGTATGACACATATACTATATGATTGTTACATTATAACACTTACCTAATACCTAGAATTCATTATATTAGACTTTGAAGTAGAGTGTATGGCACTGACCGAGTTTCTGGGTTACCCAGAAACTCAATATCAAGCTTTGATGGATAGTTTGACGACCTATAGTTTAATGATGTGATGAAGTTAGACTACCAACTTGTTTTATGTCTATAGTACTATATCAGTACTACACCCTTGAACCACTTTCATGACCAAAGACATTTTCAATTTAGAATTAAATCAAGTCAAACTCACCACCTATAAGTTGACTTTATAGTGTTCTTCAGTTGATGAAGAACACCAAAGGCGATAGTTTCTGTCGCTGTAGGGTCTTTTAGTGACAGTTTATTTGAAAAATAATATAAATAAATAAAAATAAATACTAAATTATTATTATAAATTAATAATTAATTTCTAAAATACCTTTAAGTTATAATAAATAATTTTTAATATTTTGACATAAAATTTTGTTAATATTTAATTTATTTAAATATTAATGATAAAATTTTATTTAATAATTTTATTAAACAAATTAGTTAAAAATGATATTAATATTTTAAAAATCATAATAAATTATTTAAAAATGAAACTAATGATTTAAAATCATTATCAATAATAGTAAATTATTTGAAAATAATATTGATGGTTTAAAAATCATTATGAATGATTATTAATTACTTAAAAAATAATATTAATGATTTTAAAATCATTTTGATTAATCATAAATTAGTTAAAATTAATATTAATCATTGAGAAATTCTTTTAAGCTTCTAGAAATTATTATAAATAATATTTAATTTTTTTTAGTAATATTCAAACTCTTAAAACAAATTTTATTAGAAAAATAATTTGATAATTATCCGATAAAGTTGTAAAACACCGAATAGACTTCAAATGAAACCTAGACACTAGTAGATTGATTAGATATCAACTGATATTATTTCTAATTACTGCGATAAACATATTTAGGTTGTGTAGACAGTTTTAAATAACATATATTAGCTGATCTTCAAGTAGGCAAGCTTTTCTACACTTTGTGCAAACTTTATATTTCAAATGAAAGTTTTCTAGCTTCATTTAATTTATTTATTAAATGCAAGTCTTCTACTTATCATATATGATCTTGTGATATACAGTATTTAAGATATTTGTTGTTAAAATGGTGATGATTTCTTCAAACATAACCAAGACATATGAGCTATTGTTTACGTAAAATGTGTTTGATTTGATATCAAAGCATAGATTGTGAAAAACCAATGTTGTTTGGTACAAACATATATACTGACACTCTAATGACTGGTAGTAACAAGCTGACTGGGGTTTATGTACTGACAATTATAGTAATGACTAGGGGTTTTTAAGATAGGATGATATGCACCCTCCTAGGTTGTTCGGTTTAGCGGATCAACTCAGGTTGTTAATTCTATATGACTGACAGAAACTCGTAATGTGCAGGGTTTGGCAGATAAACCTCAGTATATATATATATATATATATATATATATATATATATATATTGAAAAACTATGAAATTTATGTTCATTCAATCCTGATTTGGTGTGAGTATAATATTATTACTTGTTTAAAACTTGCTGAGATTTTTGTAGCTCATCCTTACAAATATTTTTCATTTACAGATAGAAATGATGTATTCGGCAGTTCTAGTATTTGTGGATAGAAAGGCTTATGACAAGGTTATCCTTTTTGAGGACTATGATGTAATACTTGTAGACACTCAAAATTTTCTGCACACCTGCTACTAATATTGCAGAAGGGCAGATTCATCTTTCGAAGATAACCTTGGAAGACAGCTCACATCCATTCTGGATACTATCGAAAGTTCAGTCTCAAACCCGGAACACACACCGGGAGTATCAATTCCAACCTCGGAGATGACCCCGAGTTTCAGCCTTGGAGATAACCCCAAGGAATGTCGTTGAAGTTCCGGCGATAACTCAAGAAATGCTTGTTTCGAATGCATGCAATCAGCTTCAATCTCAAACCTCCTGCTGAGGCACTCATTCCAAAGACCCGGACATAACACCGGGAAGACAGGCACACTTAAAGATGACCCTGTGCAATTCAAACACTTGCAGCAGTCCAATCTCAGATGTAACCCTGAGCAACGTCTTCTTTGTCAGCCCAAACTAGAGATAACCCTGGTGAGGGGCCAAATCGTCATCTTGCCAGCTCAACCCCCAGCGCGCCGTCTCTACATTTCATACATACATTTCTACACAAAAATGTCCCACAAGAAACGAGGAGTTCCAATCCCGAGTGACTATTATGCGTGGCAGCACACCGGCTAGAATTTGAAGCTTCAAGACCATGAACATGGTCCCCTCTTCCTGACTTCGTAAAACCTCTAATCTCATGTCATGGCGTAACTCTCGACAAAAGAAGTTCGAAGAAGGTCTTGTACACCTCATTCGCATGCTCGGATTGAAGTTTAGCAAGTTCGAGTGGACATCATAGTGCATGAGTGCACGTACTTTGAGACGTGGGACCCATAAAACTCGGGGCACCTCGGGCAGCCACAGGTGCATCTACGGCTGCCGCAGGTACACCGGCGGCCACCAGCTCTATAAATATAGAGCTTGGGGTGGCCATTCGTAAGAGAAAGAGGAGAGGAAGCCCTGTCTAATTTTCTCTGTACACACCCCATATTGAGTGTTTTCTCATTTTAAACATCTGTTAGCTCACATATAGCTATATTTTTCTGCATGTAGAGTCGAGTGTTTATCCATCCAAAGTCATAGAAGCAGCCTTGGCGACCAACGTAAGCCTTCTCACACTCTATAAAGCCTTTCTCTTCATCTTTGCGGATACTATTCTTCACATTGAGAGTCGTGTTTGTGTGTATGCAGGACTTGATATCAGTGGTTTTCATTCTTTACAGATATATATATATACTTATATATATATATATATATATATGTGTAGACACTCAAATTTTACGCACTCATATTCTTGACATTGCGGGAGGGTAGATTAAATCTTTGGAGATAACCACGAAAGGCGACTTACATCTATTAGGATACTACTAGGAAGTTTAGTTCAACCGGAACAAACCGGGAACGTCATCTCAACCCTGGAACACACACTAGGAGTATCATTTCCAATCTCGGAGATAACCCCGAGGTATGCAGATCAAAAGACCGGCAACAACACCGGCGAGGATAGTTTTGTCTCGGCGATAACACCACGACGTTCAGTTCCAGTCCCAGAGACAACACCGGGAGTAGCAACTCCATCCTTGGTGATAGCCCCAAGGGATGCTTTTTTAGTTCCAGCGATAACCTCGGAAATGCTTGTTTCAAATACATGCAATCAGCTTCAAACATCCCGTCGAGGCACTCATACCTCAGACCTGGAGCTAACAACGAGCAGAAAGGCACACCCACAGATGACAGTGAGGCATACAAACAAGCAGTCCAATCTCAGATGTAACCCTGTGCAACGTCTACTTTCCGCTTAAACCGGCGATAACCCCAGTGAGGAGTCAACACATCATCTTACCGTCTCAACAAGATGATATCGCAGCATACCAACAAGTAGTCAAATCTCAGATGTAACCCTGAGCAACGTCTACTTCCAACTCAAACCGGCGATAACCCCGATGAGAAGTCAAACGTCATCTTGTCTCTTCAACACCTGTGCGTCGTCTCAAACCTTCATACATACATACATCCAACAATGTCCCACAAGAATCGAGGAGTTACAATCCCGAGTGACTATTACGCGTGGCAGTACTTTGGATAGAATTTGAAGCTTGAAGACCATGGGCATAGACCCTTCTTTCTGACTTTGTACAACCTCTAATCCATGTCATTGCGTAACTCTCGACACAAACGGTCCGAAGAAGGTCAGATATACCTCGTTTGGATGCTCGGATTGAAGTTCTGTAAGTTTGAGTGGAAATTATAGTGCATGAGTGCACGTACTACAAGACGACGGGACCTACGAGGCTCGGATGCACCACGACCAGCTACAAGTACAACTGTGGCTGTCGCAGGTGTACCTACGGCCATCCGTCTATATATACAAGCCTTGGGGTCAACCATTTGAAGAGAGGGAAGGAGAGGAAAAGGAGAGGAAGCCCTGTTCGTTTTACTCTGCATACACATCTTTTGAGTGTTTCCTCATCTTTAAACACTTGTTAGCTCACATATAGCTATCTTTTATCCGGCGGGAGCTGAGTGTTTATCCATTTGAAGTCATAGAAGTCTACTTTGGTAGTCCACTATAAGCCTTCTCCCATTATATAAAGCCTTCTTCTCATATTAGCACACAGTGTTATACACATTGAGAGTTGTGTTGTGTGCGTATGCCCGGACTTCGGTCCGTGGTTTTCGTTTCTGTCTGTATATATATACTTACATATATATATATATTATTCATATACGGACTAACATTATCGAGTTATGCCTCGATTGAGCCTAGACTTCGGTCTTTAGCGTTTATCTGCTTTCGTATATATATACTTATATATATAATTGCTTGTCAGGATATATCGATGAGCACTGGATTTTACATCCTAAACATTTATCTGCTTTTATATATATATATATATATATATATATATATATATATATATATATATATATATATATATATATATATAACTGTTGTCGAACATATCTGATGAGCACGGATTTACATCTAGTGCATTTACTACTTTTATATATAAATATATATTTACATTTAAATCACACTGCTGGAGTTTACTTCATGGCAGTTGATCGCTTTTACAGCTTTATTTACATTTCTTCCCGCATGGAGTTTACTTCGTGGCGGTTGATCATGTCCATATATATATATATATATATATATTTATCACTTTTATATATTTACATTTCCGATCCCCCATGGAGTTGCTTCGTGGTGGTTGATCAAGTCTGTATATATATTTATAGCTTTTATATATATAACTGCTTACTGCTTTCCATACAAATTATAGTATCATGTGAGCCTAGGAATCATGTGTTCACAAGTTCAGTCTACTGAATCTAGATTCGATTCCCATGATGGACATTTTTCAGCTGTAAGTAGCTTGTACATTATTTTACAGTGTCTGAATTTCCTTGGATGGCCGTCATACCCATGAGGAGATCGGCACTGCTGTATATTATTTTCTCGAGAATGCTTCGCATCTCGAAAATAAAAGCAAACAAGCCGAACTTTTAATAATAAAATTGAAGTATCAAAGGCCTCAATTACTATTGAGCACAGGGTTTGAAAAACCTCTTTTACAAAACTTCACTGCAATATCTTGTTTAAAACTGAATTTTTCTATAAATTCAAACCCTATGTATATAGGTGCGAACAAGGTATAGCACTACTTCCAAATAATTACACATTGATCCACACACACACATTCATATAACAATTTCTTTGAAAAGTGCTGGTCACCGTGGTAACACGGATGTCGAGGGGTGCCTAACACCTTCCCTCCGCATAATCAAGCCCCCGGACCCAAAATGAATCTTGGTTTCACAGACCCGTCTAGCAGTGTCAAATCACTGGGTCAATGTGCAAACCTTTTTCAGTTGCGTTGGTGCAACCAGTTAAATACACCAACTGGCAACTCTTAAAGTCAAATCATCGACATTATATATTTCGGACCTTTTTCACTTGTTTTTTTAAACAAATCTCACATTAACATGAGAACACCAAAGAACAAGTAACGAAAAGGGACACTCAAAAATCTCGACGTCGACAGGTGGCGACTCTGCTGGGGAATCCATTAAGAGGGCTTAAGCCGCTATTACAAGCTTTCAAAATTGTTATATACTTGTGTGTGAATGTTGCATTTACATTTCTAATGAATGTGTACGAATGCATTTTATTTATTGCACTGCTAAATATCTATCTGTGATATTAGTGCTTCGCACATGTCATCATTTTGCATAAACAGTGAGACACGTTGTATGTGAATGTATGTTTTGTGGTTCCTCCACCAGGAGGCTATCCTTTCGGTGTTTGATTACTGGACTTGCAGGAAGAATAATTCCAGCGAGGCTCAGGAAAGGCACCACCCAGATTCGCTCCAGTTGAAAGACCGGATTAACTTCCCGTCAAGTAAATTGCGATGATCTGGGAACCTTCATGCCAAAAAGCCGCGAGAGAAACCCTAGGATTGTTCAACCTCTGATAAACCAAACGCGGAGGAAAGTCTCTTCATTCTTTCCATTTTCAATTACTTGTAAAAGCATTTACTTGTAATTTTATTCCATGCTCATCTTTATGTAATGGAAAATATATGTGCATACATGTTATCAATTAACACCCGATTTTGCAGGACAATATTCCTAAAATGAACATTTCATGATAACATTTTCATTACCCTAAGACTAAACTACGTAAGTCTTTTGTAGGGAAGCAATTGGGCCTGTTACTCGCTCAAAATCCCAAAAGACCACGAGCCTACAGCCAATCATGTCTTCTTCCGAATAGTCTAATCCTTATTCCCGAGAACAAATCACAGACTTGGTCGTTTCTCTGAAAGAATTGCACGATACTACTCGAGAATGCGAAGATACCTATGCATACGAGAATCCTCTACACAAGGAGGAGTTCAAGGTGCGGAAAAACAATTCCGAACCTCGGTTGGAATCGACCAACAAAGACCACGAAAACAACCATCTCAAAGGAGATCCGCATACCTTAGGTGATATCGGGAAGAAGGTCCTTCAAATGGAGGAAACTATTCGTGTTCTCAGAGGGATTGGAACACATGGCAGTGTTTCATATGCAGACCTTTGCATATTTCCTAGTGTTCATTATCCAAAAAAATTCAAGACCCCTAATTTTGAAAAGTATGATGAATTAGGGGATCCTTATACACATTTAAAAGTGTTCATTGGGAACTTGGATCTTATGCAAAAATGAAAAGCTCGGAGAATGCGGTTGTTTTGAGAAAAGTCGACTAGAAGCTTGGTTCGTGATATACAGATTAGACAACTCAAAGATCCATAGTGGGAAGAGCTAGCTCATGCCTTCCTCACTCAATCGGTTTTCAATCTCAGATGGCTCCTGAGTGGTACCAAATTACCAAGGTCAAGAAACAGTCTAATGAGTTATTTAGAGAGTACGCTCAAAGGTGGAGGTGCCTTGCTGCTCAAGTTATTCCTTCCATGATGGAATCAGAAATGGTCATAACTTTTATAGATGTACAGGAAGCTCCTTTCTATAAAAGAGTTCCAGCTAATATTGGCAAGCCATTCTCTGAAATGATCAAACACGGAGAGATGGTTTAAATGGGATTGAAGTCCGATAAAATTCAAGACCTAGCCGCTCTTAAAGCTGTTGCTGAGCACATCTAGTCTGGATCTTATGGAAACAACCCCCGGAGGGTCTATAAAAAGAAAGAGGAGGATGTTTCCTTGATACTACAAGGACAAAAAGGCAATCAAAGCATGCCTATGTAGAGGAGAAACTACTCCCCTTTTCCAGCACAATCTTCAAACCCTCCATTGCCTAAAAGTGGAGAAGTAAAGCAACCTTGAATGTTCACACCCTTAGGGGACTCGCTTGAGAATATTCTTACTCTTCTGACTGCTCAGAAGAAAATTACACATCTTCTTCCACCAGCCAACCCTAATGGGAGGGGTTTCAATGCTACTCGGAAGTGTGCTTATCATGCCGGAGCACTTGGACATAGTACTCAAGATTGTTAGGCCTTGAAACACAAGATCCAAGATCTGATAGACAACGGTGAGATCGTGGTCACCAAACTAGATAAACTTCATGTGCAAGACAACCCTCTTCCTCAACACAAAGAAGAATAGGTAAACATGATCAGTTGGAGCACTGGATAGGGTTCCAATTCTAATGGTGAATCATCCCAAACCATCAAAAACAATGATGACAAATGGGATTATGCAAAGTTCCAGTTTAACATGGAACGAAAGATGAAAGCTCTTTGCAAACAAATTGAGCAATTGGCAGAATTGGTGACCCACCAGCATCAAGTCACACGCCAATTAATCAGGCAGGAGCATGCCTATCTCCTTCCATTTGTTATGAATGCTCCATCAACACCTTCAGAAAGCGAAGCTATGGAGGATAAGGTTGCGAAGAGAGCAAATGCTAAAGCTCGTCGGGATTTTGTCAATCAGGGGGAATTTACCTATTTGGGCCAATCTATGGAGGAGATACATCAAATGTTGATCAACGAAGTTAGAATTGCATTCATTCTCCCTCATATCAATTCCCACTCAAGGAGGTTCAATCCTGATGAAATGTGTCAATATCATTCACATTCTCGTGGTCACAGCATAGAAGAATGTTGGGCACTCCACCATCTCATTCATAATCTTATTGATAACGGTGTCCTACAAATAGTAGATGATTACATTGTGCAACTCAAGGGTGGGAATACATGTCCTACCAAATGGAAGGGATCAGTATCATTTATATCCGAAGTGGATGATAAAACTGTCAAAGTATTTCCCATACAACCCATTCAACTCAAAGGAGCTGACAATCCTTTGAAAGTGGTCGCACCAGAGCCAATTTCTTTACCTTTTAGACCACAACATCCTTTTGTCAGCTTACACAAAGTTCCATGGAATTATAGAGAAGCTGAAGGATCCGCGTCTCATACTACTGCTACAGTGTCGAAGGAAAATCCATTGTATCTTCTTCAATGGGTTATTAAACCTACTTGTGAAGCAAAGGGGAAGTTGCCAATGGAGAAGATTGAAAAATTCCTCCACACTATGGGTCACAATGAAGCCAAAGTGGTTTTAAGCTTGCGAGAAGCTCCACACCAGATTTCAAAACTGGACTTGGTTTTCTCTTCTAAGGATCATCGGAAGATCTTACTAAAGGTTTTGGAAGAAGCCTACTTGCCAAAATCCATGGATGTGGAAAAATTTCAACATTTGGTTGATCACATTTTCAACAACAATGTGATATCCTTCACTGATGACGTCATACCTCCCAAAGGGACCGGTCATTGCAAGCCATTGCACATTGCAGTCTTGTCTTCCGGGTATATGCTAGTAGGAGTTTTGATAGATGGAGGCTCATCTCTAAATATCTATCCTTATGCCACCTTGGTAAAGACGAATATCAATCTCAAGTGGATCCAAAGCAGCCATACAGTCATCAGAGCTTTTGATGGATCCCGGCGAAACTCTATTAGAAAGATTGAATTGCCAATTGAGATTGGTCCAAATGCATGCAATGTATCCTTCCACGTCCTCAAGATAGACTCAGGATACAACCTACTATTGGGGAGACCATGGATACACATAGTTGGAGTCGTTCCCTCCACATTACATCAACAACTCAAATACATTATCAACAATAGTCTAGTCACTGTCAATGCTGAGCCGGAATGTCCTGAACAAGGAAGTCTACCAATTATCATCTTCAATTCGGAAGTTGAACCGGCCAGTTTCCATACTCTGGAAGTGAGTAATACGCAATACCATTTTATTGGAGCGCCACTTCCCGTACCCAAGATTTCTGTTGAGGTTATGTCGGCCACTCAAGAAATGATGTCATTGGGTCATCAACCTGGACAAGGGCTTGGTAAAGACAAGAAGGGTATTAAGCACCCTATCCAAATGTCCAGTCAAATTGGAACAGCCGGAGTAGGCTATTATGCTAGTTCCAGACATAGAAATCCTCATAAGCACAAGCAGGTTCCTCAAGCTTCCGCCGCACGGCGATTTTCTATACCTTTACCGCATGAGTTGATACAATCTCCAGAAAAGGTTCCAACCCATGTTGTGGCTATGATGTTTCCGAAACCAGTGCCAATCAAAGCTAAAGAGGTGTTGATTCCTGATCCCGAAGTGGAAGAAAAGGAACGGAAACGTAAACATGACCTTGCCTTGATGATGGTAGGCATACACGTCATTGTTCATGATGAACATACAAACAGATACACCCCAGACGATGATTGCCCAGATGTCATGGTTATCATTCGGGAAAAGGAGAAAAATGATAATCCTTCCATCACTGCAGTCCTTCAGGACTTTGCCCTCGAAAATTGGAGCAACACTCCATGCATTGGTCGACGAGGGTAAAATGGGCAGAAAATCCCTCTGACTTGTAGATAACTTTAATTGCTTACTTTCCTTTACAGTACTAGCAGTTATTTTATCAAGTACATGCTAACACTTTTGTATGATCGAACAATTGCATATATTAAGTGAAAGCATATTTTATTTCAGGACTCTGAATTTAGATGTGCATGTACTTGCTGATGAAGTGTCTTCTCTCCACAAGAGCTGTAACTTTGATGCAAAGTTGGACTCAGACTTGATGGACATACAAGAGGGCATTGAGACACCTCAAGAGATTAAGCAATGGGTCGCAGACAAACCCAAACCCAATCTTGATCAAACCACTTCTTTCAATCTTGAAACCTTAGAAAACCCTAAGCTAATCCAGATTGGTTCAGACCTTACCACAAATCAGCGGAATGACATGGTTGCACTGTTAACCCAATTCCAGGATATGTTTGCATGGTCTCATAAAGACATGGTGGGCTTGTCCACTGACATTGTTCTTCATCGCCTTCCCATTAAAGAAGGATTCAAGCCAGTTAGGGAAAAGCTCAGGCGATTGAAAAATGAGTGGAGTTTAAAGGTTAAAGAAGAAATTGTGAAACAATTTCAAGCTGGCATCATCATGGTGTCTACATATCCAGAGTGGATATCCAACATTGTTCCCGTGCCTAAACCAGGGGGAAAGGTTCGAGTCTGTGTGGATTATTGGGATTTTAACAAAGCTTGCCTTAAAGATAGCTTTCTCGTGCCCTTTATCCATATTCATATTGATGATATTGCTCAATACGACATGTACTCCTTTGTTGATTGCTTTGTGGGGTACCATCAAATTATGGTCGCTGAGGAAGATCATGAGAAAACTGCTTTCATCACGCCTTGGGGAACTTTTTGCTACAGACGGTTGTCATTCGGCCTCATCAATGCCGGGGCAACCTATTAGCGAGCTATGATGGCTCTTTTCCATGATTTAATGCACAAATAGATAGAGATCTACGTGGATGACATCATTGTCAAATCCTGGAAGGAGGATGACCATTTAGACCATCTCAGAAAGCTTTTCAACAAGTTGCGTAAGTACAACTTGAAGTTGAATCCCGCCAAGTGCGCCTTTGGTGTTAAGTCAGGCAAGTTGCTAGGTTTCCTAGTCATCCACAAAGGGATTGAATTGGATCCTACCAAAATCTAGGCCGTCAAGGAAATGCCCATTCCTCAGATAGAGAAGGAAATACAGGGATTTTTGGGAAGAATTAACTTCATTAGCAGATTCATTTCTCAACTCACAGCAACCTGTGAGCCAATCTTCAAATTTCTAAGGAAGAACTCCTCCATGAAATGGAATGATGAGTGTAAGAAAGCCTTCCTCACAATCAAAGAGCAACTGATTAACACTATTATTTTGGTACCTCCCAGGGATGATGCTCCCATGTTCATGTACCTGTCCATAAATGACAATGCCATGGACTGTATGCTGGGGGCAAAAAGACAATAGAGGCCAAGAACGAGCTATCTATTACCTCAGCAAAAGATTAAGCATCAGTGAACATAAGTACACTCTGATCGAGAAGACTTGTTATGCTTTAGCATGGGCTTCCATGAGGTTACAGCATTACCTCCATGGTCACACAACCCATCTCATATCCCGAATTGATCCTCTCAAGTATGTGTTCAGTAAGCCCATACTAAATTGTTGACTATCCAGATGGCAGTTGATCCTACAGCAATTTGACATCGTCTACTTGATGCAAAAGCCTGTCAAAGGTCAAGGAATTGCGGATCAACTGGCCGCCACACCTGCAAGGGATTACAAACCCTTAGAAACATAATTTCCCGATGAAGGGGTAATGATAGTTCAACTACAACATCAGTACGATACATGTCGTACGTGGAGAATGTATTTTGATGGAGCTTTTAACTCAGAAGGCTCTGGAGCTGGAGAAGTTTTAATATCCGGTACGGGGGAGCAATATCCCGTCGTCGTTAAATTGCAGTTTATTAGCACCAACAACACAGCTGAGTATGAAGGCTATATCATGGGGCTAAAACTTGCCCGTTCAATGGGCATCAGGCGGTTAACTGTCTTTGAGGATTCCGAATTGGTAATCAGACAATACACAAGAATATATCAAACCAAAGAATTACATTTACTGCCTTACTATCGGCAAGTTCTACAGATGGCTTTGGAGTTTGAAGAAATCTCCTTTATACCATTCCTCGTAATAGGAATGATTTTACAGATGCATTAGCAACGTTGGCCTCCTTGGTTTATATACCTGACAAGGAAAACATTCCAAGCATAACGTTTACTCTGCAAAAAGCCCCAGTCTATGGGAATTACGTTGGAGAAGTATCGGACGAGCTACCTCCCATCCACAACCCTTGGTGCCAACACATCAATGAGTATTTGCGAGATGGATCTACACCCGTTGAGGCGAGCCTAAATGAGAAGAGGCGGATTCATCAACTTGATATGAAATTCTACCTGAACGGAGATGCACTCTACAAGAGAGATATAGGATTAGGTCTCCTCAGATTTCTGAATAAAGACCTAGCTCAGCGACTCATGGATGAGATCCATGGTGGAGTATGTGGCCCTCACATAAGCGGTCCCCTACTTGTCAAGAAAATTCTCAGAACGAGACATTATTGGCTCACACTCAAAGCTGACTGTGATGATCACGTCAAGAGGTGCTATCAATGCCAGATTCATGGGAATGCTATCCACGCCCCTCCAAGGGAACTCCATAATATGAGTTCGCCATGGCCCTTCTTAATGTGGGGAATGGACGTGATCGGGCCCATCGAGCCCAAAGCTAGTAATGGACATCGATTCATATTTACCACGATCGACTACTTCACCAAATGGGTAGAAGCAACTTCCTTCCCCAGGGTTACTAAAAAAGTCATCATTGTTTTCATCAGAAACAATGTTGTTTGTCGATATGGACAACCAGAGGTCATTGTGTCAGACAATGCTAAGAACCTCAACAACAAGATGATGGAGGAGTTATGTAGAAAACGCCACATCAAAAACCTTAACTCCGTCATCTACCGTCCAAAGATGAATGGTGCTGTTGAAGCGGCTAATAAAAACATCAAAAAGATCATGCAGAAAATGTCCTCCAATCACAAAGGATGGCCTGACCTCTTGCCTGTGACATTATTAGCCTAGAGAACTTCCATGCGTTCTTCCACTGGGGCAACCCCCTACTCATTAGTCTATGGGATGGAAGCAGTACTTCCCATAGAAGTGGAAATGGAATCCCTCAGAGTATTGATAGATGCTCAGTTAGATGAAGACCAATGGGTATAAGACAGGTATCACCAATTGTCTCTAATAGACGAAAGGCGAACCGCGACTATCTTGCATGGTCAGTTATATCAGCAAAGGATCGCACGATCTTAAAACAATAAAGTTCGAGTACGATAATTCAAAAAACATGACTTGGTTTTGAAGACGATCATTGACAACCAAGATCAATCTAAGGAAAAATTCGCTCCTAATTGGGAAGGCCCATTTATTGTCAAGGAAGTATTGACAGGAGGTGCTCTCAGATTGTAGGAAATGGATGGCGATGAATTTCCATAGCTTACCAACTCGGACACCATGAAACGGTACTATGTCTGAAGTTACCATCAAATAAACATCCTTGTTTTGATCATCAAATCACCAGTCATTCCAGTTTTGAACCCCCTCCTTTTTTGCATACTCTTCTGCCCCTCAGGGAAACATACACTTCAAGCCAGTAGCCTGGTATCACTTCATTTCAAACCTTTCCTACAATTTGGGTTATCCTGAAGACGGGATTAAACCTTTCACACTCGCAGTTTATCCTGAAGACGGGATTAAACTTTTCTACACCTGCAGTTTATCTTGAAGACGGGATTAAACTTTTCTACGCCTGCGGTTTATCCTGAAGACGGGATTAAACTTCTCTACGCTTGCAGTTTGTCCTAAAGATGGGATCAAACTTTTTCCACACTTGCAATTTATCCCCCATTATGGGATTAAACTTTCTTCTCCCTGCAGTATAGCCTGCACATGGGATTCACGCTTCTCTTCTGCTGCGATTCATCCTGAGGGGCGATCTACGTCGACCTGATCTCCCTGATACCCGGGGGTACGTAGGCAACCATATTCTATATGGCCCGATCGCAATAAAGAAAAGAAACCAAAAACATTTCTGCCGTTTCTATACAAAAACAACAAAAATACCTGTCACACGGTACTGGGATCAACCTTCAATTTGCCACATTTCATCGGTTTCAGATCAAAGGGATGGAATTACCCAACCTCTTCTCACATATAGAAGATTCGGTGACCATTTAAGCTGCGATCGTGCCTCAAAGAGCAATACCAACCCATAAGAGATGGAATTAACTAGGCTTCTCACAAATAGAAGTACTGGCGACCATCTATGGTGCGGTCAATCTTAGAGAGAAAGAAACCATCCTCCTCTCCACTTTTCCATACAGATACCAGTCCCAAGACACCAAAGATGGTAGGGATTTACAGAAATCAATGATCCATTCTGAGAGATCTTGCGACGTCTCAATGTCTATCAAGGATAAGTTCAAAATACATCAATATCACAAGGCCCTGGAGAAACAGGAAAATATCAAGCAAGTGTCAAGGCATAACTAAAAGGGAAGTGAATCAAAATATATTTCCCTGCCATATATAATACTGTTTGATATATACATATGTGTTGTACATGGCAAAAATGGCTAAGCTAGTCTGTGCAGAAAAATACAAAGCTATCTACAGATCTGTATATATGTGGACTATCAGATCTAACATAGCATCCCTCTCTAAAGACAGAGGTAGCACTGCAAGCTCCTACCCAAAGGTATCTACACGAGCTAGCAGATCAGAGGATAACTGCGTGGTGGCGTAATGCTCATCAATGTAATGTTTTACATGATGAGATTATTTGAGTGTGGTGGCATAATGCTCATCAATGTAATGTTTTACATAATGAGATTATTTGAGCGTGGTGGCATAATGCTCATCAATGTAATGTTTTAGTTGCATGTCTCACACAAATTCTTGCTTTATAGAAATTCTTGCCTAGCCAATGATGATAGTGAATTGTGAAGGATTTTAGAGTATGTTGGATAACATGAGCTGAGATATAATGTTTTACATGATGAGATTCATGTTGCTATTTAAATGCTTTAGGTTTGCACGAACATGTTCACAATCACTTTTAGGTTTAAGAAATGTGTGTTGCATTGCTCGATAGAACATGTAGTTTTAAAAAGAGAAACATGTGGAAAGTGCTCTTAGACTTTATAAAATATTGACATGCAAAATTTTGGGAAAGCATGGGTTTGCTATGTATAAAAAAAATCAAATAGAAATAACGTGACTAGACTTAATTCGGGGCCTTGGCTACTTGAGTAAGTACGCCCGAGGGGATTGTCTCTACACCTAGCACCCTAAGGTCTTTCATGCTCTGGGAGTTGTTGGTTGAAAGCTCTCTAAGGGGTAGCAGTGTGCCTAATGGATTGAGACATTGCATAGTCATGTGAAAAAAAGAGAGAGAAAAATAGAAAAGGAGAAGAAAAATAGCAATAAACAGCGCGGGAAAGTGCGAAAATTGCCCTCGTGAGTAGCAATAAAGCAAGAAACCCATTGTTGAACCTTAGTCTATGTTGATGTGTTAAAACAGTCTATGTGGCATGATTATACATGAGCCTTGATTTAAACTATAATTTTCTGTTTAGAGCAATGTAGCATACGTATTCTTTGCTTAGATTAAGTTTTGGTAAACACCACACACACACACACAACATCTCTATAGCATATATGAATTATTTGAGTGTATGACATTATGCCTATAGTTTGGTTTGGAATTGTATTCTTGGTTCTCGATAATTCACTGAGGTAATTTGGGCTAAATTTTTGTTATGGCTTGGATTATGTGAGACTAGTTTGCATCATAGAGTAGTTGCATAGTTTTGTAGTTGCATTTTCATTGTTCATTAGTATGCATTGCTTGAGGGCAAGCAACAGTTCAAGTTTAGGGATATTTGATAAGTTGTATTTTTACCTACTTATTGAATACCAATTCATGCGAATTGTGTCCTTCTCAAGTACATTTTATTGTGTTTTAGTTGCATTTCATGTTATTTTGCAGTGCATTTACTTAAAACTCCTTTTTGTGAATAAGTGCAGGAATCAGCTTAATTTTAGTGATATTAGAGGGCACGAGGCTAAGGGATGCGTGAAGGAGAGGCACAAGCGATGATGTGCATGGCATGGAGGTACAATAAAGCATGCAGACCCAGCATGGAAGAAGATCAAGCATGAAAGAGCAAGTAGTAGCAAATAGAGTAGCATGGCAATGAGCAGTAATCGCAAACGTAACTTGTAGGTCAAGGGAAATGCGGCGAGAATAGCCTAGGGAGGGCGCGCCCGCGCGAGAACTCGGTTGGACAGGGCAAACTTTCTACAAGTCTCACGCTGCATGAGGGACATCTGGGAAGGAAAGGCCTTTGCATGGCGATCTTGATCTTTGTGATTATGTTTTATTTTAATTTTAATTAAATAAGTTGTAATTGGTTTTTTAAAATGATTCTGACGGGTGTCAGAAAGGAGGATTGATACTTTTAGAGTAATTTTACACATCATAACTAGGGTTTACACCTTGGGAGAGATTCCAACGTAGAACGAAGCCAAAATGTCTACTTCTCCAATTCTTCTTGGGATTCTCTGTCATTGTGGATTTTTATTATTGTTTACTGGATTTCTATGAGGATTTAATCGTTAATCATTGGTTTTTATTCAGCAATTATGTTTGATCGTTCTATCTTTCATATTTCAATTATTTTCTTATTGATCATGTTTAGCATTGATCCCATAATGGCTTTTGGTTCAGACATGAACTAAACTCCATTATGGGATTCTAACGGATTCTAATATGTAGTTTGGTTGCATACTTGAATGCTAGGGTTGTTTTGCATATTGTATGGGAATTCTATCGTGATTGTTTTATATGTATGAATGCCTGATCACCATTCGTCTCAGTATTTGTATGGAATTGACAATGAACATGCAAGTATGGATTATAATCATGATAGCATACGAATATGGGGCTGTTATATATGGCTTGTGTATTTTGTGAACTAGATAGACATATATTGTTTAACCGTATGAGCTAGAGTAAGGGCTTGTGCTTAAAATCAATATAATTGCAATTTCACATAGACATATAGTGATTTTGGTTGTGTTGATGATTACATAGAGTCTATCATCTGTGGATGTTGTGTAAGTAGGTTATAGTACATTAAAAAATGGTTATAACTCCATTCGTGCTCTTGGCTATTTTCCTATAATATGTGAACACTTCTTGCATGATAGTGGCGAGTAAATGAAATATTAAATGAAGTTAGGTTCCCATTATTTCTAGTTTATATTTATTCCATTAGTATTCTTATTTTTAGTTGTTAGTACAATTAGTTTAATTGAACAATTTTAGTTATTAGTTTAAGCATATAAATACAATGAGTTATTTGATGCATAATAGTTTAAATTTAACAACTTTCTCTGTGGGATCGATACTCTACTTACTCTGTATTACTTGTCGACGCATGTATGCTTGCATTAGTTAGAGCTCTTTTATTAGGACTGTAAAAGAGGCAACAATAAGTCCAAATCTTTGAGTCATCACTTGGTAGATATTGCCACATTTGTTAAAAATAGCCACCATCAGCCTTCCCTTGAACCTAAAAAATAATTGGATTCATTGAATCAAACTTTTAATGGATTAAAGCTCATTTACCTCTTACTTTAAGTTTCTATATGTAGCTATACCTCTCCTATCTAAGGTCACGAATTCTACACATAAAATATCTCATATTTTAGTCCCCAATCAGCCCATAGCAAGCTTAGATCATAATCATGGAGAAGAATTTCAAGAATTGCTCAAAAAGGTAAAAACCCTAATGTAGACACTCGAAATTTTCTGGCTACATGTTATTAACATTGCAGGAAGTGTAGAACCTTCTTTCAGAGATAACCCTGGAAGATAGCTCTTCTTAATTATGAGACCCCGAATTTTATGAAATAAAAGTATTCAATTTTTTTATTTTAATGAATAGTTAAATTGATAAAAGTTTAAAGTTAAGGGTGACATTTGAAAAAATTTCAAAGTAAGCAAGTTGTTATAAAATAATCGGTGGTAAAATACGCGTGGTTGCATAGTAGCACACAGTATTGATTATCAATGCTTACGTGAGAAGTCACTCAGTTTGATTCAATTATTGTTGATATTTTATATATTATTAAATCAGTAATTGAGATAACAATGTTATTAATATTATTATTTGCAATATTAACGATGTCTAGAAGTTCTGCCAAGGAGAGGTTTGGTCACCTAATTGCACGCCAATAGGGAGAAATCCTTATTGGAAAGCCCCCTCTTTACTGGGAACGATCTGATCAATTAATAGTGTGAATTATAATAATGATGATGAAGTTTTATTTTATTAGTATTATTAATGTAATAAAACAGAAAAGCTTTTTATATAAAATAGAATACTTTTATAAAGTTATTCGTTTTATTAGACTATAAATAGAGTATATTATATTCTATTATGCATAGTGTTTTGCACAGTAAAATCTTTTTATATAAAACAAAATACTTTTATAAAGTTATTTGTTTTATTAGATAATAATTAGAATATATTATATTTTATTATGCATAGTGTTTGCATAGTAAAATCTTTTTTATATAAAGCAGAATACTTTTATAAAGTTATTCGTTTTATTAGATTATAAATAGAATATATTATATTTTATTTAAAAGATTTTGTTTTATTAGAATATTTTATAGTAAACCAAACTGGACCGTCCGTTTAAAAGTAAATCAATACGGATAGTTCATGAATTAGTTACTATTTGGTCCATTCTCCTATAAATATAAGCTCATTCCTTCATTATTTCTTTACGAATTCATTTGAAACTCTAGAGAAAGCGTCAGAGAGAATTCTTCTTCAATAATCTTGAGCGTATTTCTTTAGAGTTTAAGAAAGCTTTGAGCGTAGTGCAAGTTTTCTTCAAGTATATCCCCGCCCTACCCGTCGGAGTACTATTCTTTATAAGGTAAGGTATATTATTTGTTGTACTCGTAATGGGTACTATTTCTTTCGTATTCATAAAGAGAACTTCTGTTATTCTATTCTTTATTATTCTGTTGGAATAACCTATTTATGCGAAGTACCGCATACATGGTGAAATTCTGTTGTTATTCCATTCTTTATTATTCTGTTGGAATATCTTGTCGGTTCGGATTACGCCTGACCTTGTTCCGTTCTTTATTATTCTGTTAGAATAACCAGTTATTGCGAAGTGCCGCATACATGGTGAAATTCTATTGTTATTCCATTCTTTATTATTTTGTTGGAATATCATGTCGGTGCGTTTACGCATGACCTGGTTCCATTATTTATTATTCTATTGGAATAACATGTTTGTGCGGTCTATCGCATGCATGGTGAATTCTGTTGTTATTCCGTTCTTTATTATTCTATCGGAATATCCTGTCTGTGCGTTTACGCATGACCTGGTTCCATTCTTTATTATTCTATTGGGAATAATATGTCTGTGCAGTCTATCGAACGCATGGTGAATCCATCTGTTATTCCAATCTTTATTATTTTGTTGGAATAACCTGTTTATGTGGATCTCCACATGCATGGTGAATGATCCTTTATATTCATTCCTTATTAAATTGTTGAAATAATATGTTTATGTTGATTATGATGAGGGGCATAATAAAAGCATTGGACTGATGAAAATCATGGGTATATGTAGTATTATTAAGTGTTATGATAAATTATGTTGGTAATTATGAGAAAACATGAAAGTTTCACAGAAATCACAAAGAGTTGAAAATCAGATTTTGGTGAAAATAGAACATGAAATTCAATTGACCATATCTCCTATTATATTTTCGAATTTTTGAGTGTGGTCAAGTCTTAGAGTTAGATCTATGAGTTTTCTAACTTATCCAAGTGGAATCATTGTAAAAGGTGTCGTAGATTTTCGTGTGGACTGATTTTAGCAAAGGAGTCAGAAACTGAAAATACCAAAAAGGCTACTGCCCAAAATTTTGTAAGGGCGGTTTCGTCCACTTAATTTGTGAGAAAAATTTCGGCCTTTTGGGGCATGAAAATATATGGTATAAAGTACCTCCTATCCAAAAATAAGCTCATTTCGACTTAAAATGAGCAAGTTATGATCATTTCAATATTTAGGTTTTTCTGACGAAAAATGCTATAACTGGAGTTCTATAACTCCGATGACCATGAAATTTAAACTGGAAGATCACGTTAACATGTGTAAAATCCTGCCAAGATTTGGGAATTTTTGGAGTTAAACTTGAGGTAGCTAATTTCTTAAGGAATTAATTAGAAATTGATTTTTGAAAAATAGTAAATGAATATTAAAAATTTTGAGAAAAACATATGTTCAATATGGGACTATATTGTAAGACCCTGAATTTTTTATAAATAAAATGGAATTTCCTTTATTTATTATTTTAAAATAGTAAGGGTTGATTTGATTAATGTGGTTAGTTATGGGTAAAATGCGCAAATTTTACAAAATAAGCAAGTGGTTATAAAATATTCATTGTTATCGGGAATATTCATTTGGTAAAGTGGAATATTAAATCTTCGTAGGGAATATTAAATGCACGACCACGCAATGACCATGTGTGGGCCCCATAACGGAGAAAGCGATTGGAGGAAGAAAGCGACAAATATAAGTTGTTTAAAAATAACTTGGCGTAATTATTACCTTTTACCTTTGTTGGAATACCCGGTGGTTAAAACACGATGTCTGGCGTTGTTGCCGATGATTACTGCGGTATTGCACCAATTATTGACTCTTACGTAAGAAGGCACTACTCAATAATGGTTCGATAATTCTTTATTCGATATTTTATTAATTCTTTGCGTTGATATTTTATATTGTTGTTGTTTGATAATTGTCATTACTACAAGTATTTTTCATTATCGAAGCAATAATTCATATTATCTGAATAATATTATTAGATAACATTATTGGCAATGTCTAGAAAGTTTACATCTAAGGAGAGGCTTGGTCACCTAATTGCGGCAAGAAGGAGAAATTCTTATTGGAAAGCCCCCTTTCTGAAGGAGGCGCTGGTTGTCGATATTGTGATTCTGTAATATTATTTGTGAATAATTAATTATTGATTCATATGATGAGGAAAATATTTATTTTATGTGGATATAGATGGAGAAAATTTTTAGTGTGACAATTGTTGAAAATTAAAATTTTATCTTTTACGATAAAATAATTCATTTAAATATATTATTATATTTTAATAATATAATGATGATGATATTTTTACGATGAATGTGGGATATATGAGTATATGTGGAGGAGTATTTTTGTTACCAAAATATTTAAAACATGATTTTCATGTCAATTGGACCCCATTTCTTATTTGAAATTTGATTATAGTTTGTAAAATCGCCTTGGTTTGTGGATTTGGGTCAATTTTCATTTGGAATTTGGAATAACTTCCTTACGTAAAGTTGTAGAGAATTGAATTTCCTATAAAAACTCACGAGATTTGAATTTTTTCGATAAAAGGACTATTTATTGTGAATTATTGAAGTTAGAAAGCTCAAAATAATTGATTTTGGAAGTTTAAAATAATTTAAATAAGAAAAACGTTTTTGGCATTAATGGTGGGTCTTGCATGTGATGTTCTTGGTGATTTTGAGTTCTTCAAATGTTAGGCGTATGAATATTAATTAATATATTATTAATTTATTAAATTTTACGCTTTGGTGTTCTAAGCAATTTCTATTTGGGTCTTGGGTTAGAATTGAAAATCACACGTAAGCTGAAGTTTTCTCTCTCTATATTGTCGAGCGTATTCTTGTGAGTATTTTGAGTATACTTTGAGTATTGCTATATGGTGAAAGTTCAAGTTATAGCTTTATATCCGATATTCAGTTAAATCTTTGTCTTTCCGAGGTAAAGGATATTATTTTTTTAATGATATTATTTATTCTAATATCATTATCTTTGAAAGTATTGATCTGAACTTTTTAATCAAATTTGGAACTTTTTAGTGTCGAGGTTCTTATTCACGTATCTGCAATATTCACGTATCTGGTCTTATTCACGAATCGACACTATTCATCGAAAAATGAAATTTTCTCTTTTTCGTCTAAAATATCTATTATGGATACTAGCTTTGATTGTATCCATGTTTTGATCATTCTTGAATTTTACTCCACTCTGATTACTTATGAAATATTTTTGAACTTGGATTGTTTAAAATACGAATCCTTAATATTTGTTCTTTTGTTTCACATGATTCGTTTCCTTTAAAAGTATTTTTCATCATCCTCGGTCTTAAATGATGATATTATTGAATATCTTTGGCTTTTGTAGTGCAAAGATAAATGATTTCGATGAATATCTTTGGCCGTAGTGCAAAGATGAGCAGTATTTAGATGAACATGACCAATTGATGAATATCCTGCTTTCATAGTGCGAGGATGAATATATGATTCAAGAGGTGCATTGATTGATGTTCTGAGGATAAAAATATTGATGATGATTTGTTAAATTCATAGATATTAGTAGATTTCATCCTCTACATAACTCTTCTATGAATTAATATTTTCATCATGAGTATTGATTTAAAACTTGTTGTCTATTATATTCTATTAAATTTTTCCTGTTGAAGACTAACGATAATTTGTTGTATATTATCTTAGTCATAATATTCTTCTTCTTTGGGCTAGTTGAGCTCACCCTTTTCCTTTTTGTTCCATTTTTTCTTCTCGGGAGGCGAGAATGTATGCGAGTCTGAAGTGGGGTATGGAATGATGGTTTTAGAGAGTTGTTTAGTAGTCCTCACCATTTTTTGTAAAATAATGTATCAATAATTATGATGAGGATTTATTTGTATGTGGATATTGTCTAGATGGCAATATCTCGTATTTAAACTCATGAGTTTTATATGTTGTAACAATAAAGTTGTAGTTATTTTTTGTACCATGTTATTGGCGACTTCGAATGGGTGATGGAATGGACCTATTTTGGGGCGTTCACGGTTGGTATCGAGCTTAGGGATATGATCTCTGGCGGAGATGGGGAATAGAACTAGGAGGGGAGAGAAGAGTAAATCCTTCGCTAGTGTGTCCTACTACTAAGCTTATTTGTTAGTCGGTCATAATATAGGGATATTATGTGATATGTTAATTTGTTTGATTAACCTTTGTTTTGTGGCGATATTTGAAAATGGCATCCAAAAATGTTGAGATAAGCAATGGAGCCACAGAGAGACCGTTGAGTCTCCACGGATCAATAATCGAGGATAATATGAAACCGGAGGACAATAATCCTCATGAAAAAAATAATAACACCGATGAAATGGTGAATGATGGGATGGTCGGAGGCTTTATACGCAATTCATGCAACAACATGACGGCGAGCTCTCATCCAAAATGCAGTAGAAACATTGATAACTCTTGGGCGGTCACCGCATTAAGCGGTTTAAGAGCAATTCATGCAACAACGGCGAAGGCGACTCCATCCATAATATGGGTGGAAATGATAGCAACGCTTGATACATCATGATTAAGCGATTCAAGGAGTTGGGACCACGATTTCCATGGAAAGCGGATCGATCAATCAAGAAGCGTGGGTCAAGAAAATTACCAAGATATTCGATGTCTTGAGATGCGCGGAGAACAGAAGGTTCCATTCGCCACCTTTATGTTCCGTGGCGAAGGCGGACTCTTGGTGGGAATCGTGAAGCGTACCCATCCGATTTGTGCTCGGCATGTCTTGGGAGGCGTTTGAAACTATTTAATGACAAATACTTTCTGAAAGTGTTCGTCATATGAAGGAAGTGGAGTTTATTAGTGGAAGCGAGAACAACATGGCGGTGTCTCGAGACGGCGAAGTTTGCGGAGTTGTCGAGTTTGCACCTCATTTGGTGGAAAATGAGAGCGAATAGCGCGTATGTTTACGAGGGGTCTAAAACCGAGATTCGACAATATCTTATCTCTCATAAATTTTCTTTATATTCGGATGTTATAAGCGAGGCTCAATTATTAGGCGTGGTAATGAGTATGTTCAGCGAGGGACCACAACTTTGGGTCATATCGGTGGTGGTGATCTTGAGCGATGATAACCGGTGGAGAGGAAAGAATACGGACAAAGCGGTAACCACTCGGGTGGTAATCGTGGCCATGATAATAGGAGAGGTGACTCAGTGGAAATTTCAAGAAGAAGGTTCAAAAAGCGACCATGTGAAGACATCGGTTGCCAGTAACAAGCTGGTTCCAGAGGAGGGCGACCACACGGTCATATCTACAAATCACGAGAAAGAAGGACATATCGGTCCAAGCGCCCACATGATTCAAGGTATGCTATAATTGTGGAAAGGAAGGACATATCGCTCGCGATTGTACGGTAGCAAAACATAGTTCAGCGGGGACGGTGACTCAAAAGGATGTCCCAGACAAGCCAAAGCCGGTAGTTTAAGAGAGAGCATTTTTTTTGTGACGAGGAACCTGAATAAAATTATCACGGGTAAGTTAATCATAAGTTCTTACGAAGTCTATACCGTGTTAGATACCGGTTCTACTCACTCTTTTATTTCACCTAGTTGTGTTCAACGTTTAAATTTGACTCCGGAGAAGTTAAACTTTGACTTATTGGTTGAAACTTCGTTAGTAGGAGCCTTCGTTACCTCTACTATTTATAAATCTTGTTTGATTCAAATCAACACTTTCACGTTACCTGTCGATCTTATCTCTTTGAAAATATTTGCATGGATGTGATTTTTGGAATCGATTGGTTAACTACTCATCATGCTTTTTGTAAGGTTTTTAGCTTTCATACTCCTAACCAACCTATTATGCGAATTCAAAATAACCAAACCACTAAAGTCAATCATTGTCATATCAAGCCATAAGTAAAGAGCCCCGAGCCTTTCGTTGTTGACTTCCTTGTGTGTAATGCATAGAAGCCGGACTTTTTCGTAGGAGGCGTTGTGAATAGCGATGGCAAGTTGTTAGGTATCAATGTGACGTGTTATCCAAGTTTTGGATGAGAGTCACGATTTTGAATGATACTTCTATCGTTAATAAATTTTACGGCGTAATCACGATGACTTCTAGCCTACCCTAGGCGAGAAATCGAATTTTGTATTGACCTAGTACAAAACCTATTTCCTAAACCCTCGGATATTTCTTTAACTAAATGAGCGTATATCAAATGCGCCAAAGGTGTTGGCTCGAAATTTATTGAAGATTATGATCGTACCATTCAATATTATCGTAGAAGAAGCGAGCGTGGTGGTAGCGGGTTGAGTAGAAGAGATGTATCGTTTAAAAGTGCGATGTTGATAACACAAAGACTCATTTCAGTATAACTTAAAAATGATGAAGATAGAGTTAAAGACTCTAGGAACTCACGTGATGATATCTGAGTAGAATCGACTTTAATCGATAATGTTAAAAGCCGCTAAAGCTACGGACGGAGGTGATGAATATAAAGAAGAAGGTGCGAGAAGGCGTTATTCTAGAAGTAAGAGTCGATGAGAGAAGAAAGCTCAAACCTTTGATTTATTAATTCATACTCGATCGAGTAGAAGCGTGGCCTATAGACTCGCTTTACTACCAAGTACGTCGGCGTGTTTATAACATTTTTTTTTACGTCTGGAGATGTTACGTAAATATGTGGACCACCGAATAACATCATTGAGTTAGAACCAGACGAGATAGTGAAGACTTAACGTCACAGAGTGGTACTGTCAAGATCTTGGATAATAAGGGGTATGTCCTACAGCGTAAAGGTCATACCACATGTTAAAGTTTTGTGGAGAAACCATGCTATAGAGGAAATGACACGAGAGTTGGAAAGCGGAAATGAAAGCGAGGTATCTTCATCTTTTGAAACACAGAAGTCGTCGTCGATTTCGAGCACGAAATTTCATAAGGAGGGAGGTTGTAAGACCCCCGATTTTTTATAAATAAAATGGAATTTCCTTTATTTATTATTTTGAAATAGTAAGGGTTGATTTGATTAATGTGGTTAGTTATGGGTAAAATCATAAATTTTACAAAACAAGTAAGTGGTTATAAAATATTCATTGTTGTCGGGGAATATTCGTTTGGTCGTGGAATATTAAATCTTTGTCGGGGAATATTAAATTATGATGGTAGCGACCATGTGTGTGGGCCCCATGTGAAAGCGATTGGAGGAAGAAAGCGACAAATATAAGTTGTTTAAAAATAATGGCGTAGTTATTACAGATTTTACCTTTGTTGGAATACAAATTGGTTAAAACACGATGTCTGGCGTTGTTGCTGATGATAGCTGCGGTATTGCACCAATTATTGACTCTTACGTAAAGAAGGCACTACTCAATAATGGTTACGATAATTCTTATTGATTATTTTATTAATTCTTTGCGTTGATATTTTATATTCTTTGTTGTTTTAATAATTGTCATTACATAGTATTTTTCATTATCGAAGCAATAATTCATATTATCTGAATAATATTATTAGATAACATTATTGGCAATGTCTAGAAAGTTACATCTAAGGAGAGGTTTGGTCACCTAATTCTTGGCGATAAGGAGAAATTCTTATTGGAAAGCCCCTCTTTCACAGGAGCGCACTGGTTGTCGATATTGTGATTACATAATATTATTTGTGAATAATTAATTATTGATTCATATGATGAGGAAAATATTGATTTTATGTGGATATAGATGGAGAAAATTTTTTAATGTGTCAATTGTTGAAAATTAAAATTTTATCTTTTTACGATAAAATAATTCATTTAAATATATTATTATATTTTAATAATATAATAATGATGATATTTTTACGATGAATGTGGGATATATGAGTATATGTGGAGGAGGAGTATTTTTGTTACCAAAAATATTTAAAACATATTTTTCACGTCGGTGGACCTCATTTCTTGACTGAAATTTGATTATAGTCTGTAAAATTGCCCGTTTGTGGATTTTGGTCAATTTACATTTGGAATTTGGAAAAACTTCCATACCTTAAAATTGTAGATAATTGAATTTCCTATAAAACTTCGTGTGATTTGAATTTTTACGATAAAAGGGCTATTTATTGTGAATTATTGAAGTTAGAAGCTCAAAATAATTGATTTTTGGAAGTTTAAAATAATTTAAATAAGAAAAACGTTTTTGGCATTAATGGTGGGTCTTGCATGTGATGTTAATGAATGATTTCAGTTCTTCAAATGTTGGCGTAGGAATATTAATTAATATATTATTAATTTATTAAATTTTACGCTTTGGTGTTACAAGCGATTTCCTATAAATAGGGTCTTGGGTTAGAATTGAAAATCACACGAGAAATTGAAATTTTCTCTCTATATTATCGGCGTATTCTTGTGAGTATTTTGAGTATACTTTGAGTATTGCTTATCGGTGAAAGTTCAAGTTATAGCCTATATCCGATATTCGGTTAAATCTTGTCTTTTAGAGGTAAAGGATATTTTTTTTTAATGATATTATTTATTCTAATATCATTATAGAAGTATTGATCTGAACTTTTTAATCAAATTTGAAACTTTTAGTGTCGGGAGTTCTTATTCACGTATCTGGCCTTTATTCACGATCTCTGATCTTATTCACGAATACGACCTTTACTCACTCAAAAATGAAAATTTTTTCCTTTTCGTCTAAAATATCTATTGTGGATACTAGCTTTGATTGTATCCATGTTTTGATCATTCTTGAATTTTACTCCACTCGATTACTTATGAAGTATTTTTGAACTTGGATTGTTTAAAATACGAATCCTTAATATTGTTCTTTTGTTTCACTTTGGATTCGTTTCCTTTAAAAATATTTTCATCATCCTCGGTCTTAAATGATGATATTATTGAATATCTTTGGGCTGTAGTGCAAAGATGAATGATTTCGATGAATATCTTTGGCCCGTGGTGCAAAGATGAGCAGTATTTAGATGAACATGACCCGGTGATGAATATCCTTGACTGTAGTGCGAGGATGAATATATGATTCAAGAGGTGCATTGATTGATGTTACTGAGGATAAAAATATTGATGATGAATTTATTAAATTCATAGATATTAGTAGATTTCATCCTCTCGTAACTCTTCTATGAATTAATATTTTCATTATGAGTATTGATTTAAAACTTGTTGTCTATTGTATTCTTTTAAATTTTTTCTGTTGAAGACTAACGATAATTTGTTGTATATTATCTTAGTCATAATATTCTTTCTTGGGCTAGTTGAGTTCACCCTTTTCCTTTTTGTTCCATTTTTTTCTAAGGAGGCTTAGCGAGTATGGAGGAGGTATGGAATGATGGTTTTAGAGAGTTGTTTAGTAGTCCTCACCATTTTGTAAAATAATGTATCAATAATTATGATGAGGATTTATTTGAATGATGGTCTAGATGGCAATATCGTATTTAAACTCACGATTTATATGTTGTAACAATAAAGTTGTAGTTATTTCATGCCATGTTAGACTTAGTCCTCGGATGGAATGGACCTATTTTGGGGCGTTACATATTTGCTAAATCCTAGAAAAGAAAATAATGGTATTTTTCATGAAAATGCATAATTATGATTATAGGATTTGTGAAGTTGAAAATTAGTAAATGGATATTATGGCTTAGAATCTATATGGCTTGATTTTTATAAAGGGATTTGATTATTGGTGATGAAATCTTATGAGTATGACATTTTGAATGATTGAATATTATTTGGTAAAGTGTAAATAATTAAAATAAATTATTTATAAATTTGTGAAATAATTAAAATTATATTTAATATTAATGATATTAGATTATGAGATTATTAAGTGATTGAAAACATTTGGTTATTATTGAATGGATAAACTATATTATAAATGTTTAATATTTATCATTTATCTCATTTGATTGAATCTTTATATCATTGTCTATTATCCTCGTGTTTATATTATGTTGAAAGTCATACATGGCTTTGTAGTACATAGATGGACTTTGTATGATTATGACCGAGGATTATTCGGTATAATCATGGTAGTAATGTTACAAATGATATGGAAAAAGTCCTCATTGGCGTAGTGCATTGATAGATAGTTTTTGGTATGATTATGGCTATGGATTCTCTTGACCAAGGGTGCAAAGATGAATTGTTTTATGGCATGATCATGGTAGTAATGTTACAAATGATGTGGTAAAAGTCATCTTGGCCCGTGGTGCATAGATGGACTTGGTATGATTATGACCGTAGGATTATTCGGTATAATCATGGCCAGTAATTGAAAACACGAATATCCTTGGCGCGTAGTGCATGGATAATTAAGTGGTCGTGATATATTAAGTGAGACTCGGCATTATTGGTTTCTGATTGTATATCTTTGGCTTAGTGGTGCAAATATGAACTGTTGGTTATTGGTTATATAGTTGTATATCTTTGGTCGTAGTGCAAAGATGAATTTATTAGTATGATTATGAGCAGGAATTGTGATTTGGTATAACCATGATTTTTGATGTTTCAGGTGAAGATAGGTGATGTAAATTATCTTCGTCCTGGGTGGGAAAATGAATTCAGAATCACAATTATGATTATGAGTTATTCATATAATTGTGGACAAGAAATTTTGATCTTGGAGTTTATTCGAAATATAATTTTCACTTGGAGACTTTGGAGATAGTTATATGTCAAGAGAAGACTCACCATTGGAAGGAACATGATAGTAATCTTCTCATTTTTCTTTGGGGTCTATTGGGTCAACCAAGGATAATTCTCTGGACATATGATATCTATCATAACTTAGATTCATGGCCTCCTATGTACGAAGGTTTCCTTGAGAACTTCCCAAAGATTTTAATTTCTAAAACAGTTTTTGACTGTACTTTTATGTAACGTACCATTGTAAGGTTGTGGTAGAGGCACCCTGAGAGTTACATACATTTGTATTAAAACTCACAGTATACTTTTCGTCGTATTTTGCACGATAGTTGTATAAAAGAAGTTGTCAGTAGTGTATTTTATGGCGACCCAAGATGGGTGATGTATACCTATTTTGGGGGCGTCACATTAATCCCAAAAATATCATCGAAAGTTCAGTTTCAAACCCGAAAAACACACCGGGAGTATCCTTTCCCCATCTTGAAGATAACCCCGAGGATAGTAGTGCAAATACCAAAAATTCCACTGGAGAAGGCCGATTCATATTCGAGATAACCTCGAGATGTTCAGTCTCAGTCCCGAAAATAACACCGGGAAAGACAATATCAACCTTGGAGATAACCCCAGGGATTGCAGTTGCAGTTCCGGAGATAACCCCAAAAATGCTCTTTTTAACCCATGCAGTCAACTTCAACCTCGGGACTCACACCGAGGCACTAAATTCACAAATCCAGAGATAATCCCAAGAGGACAGGCACACCTCAGAGATAACCCTGAAGGCATTCAACACTTGCAGCAGTCCAATCTCAAAGGTAACCTTGAGCAACTTCTGCTTTATCAGCCAAAACCGGAGATAACCCCGGTGAAGAGCAAAGTCATCAAATTGCCACTTCAACCCCACATGGTACCGTCTCAACAAACAACATATCAACATACATTCTACACAACAATGTCCCTCGAGAACCAAGGAGTTGCAATCCCAAGTGACTACTACGCAAGGCAGTACACCGGATAGAATTTATAGCTTGAAGAGATAGGACATGGTTCCATCTTCTTGATTTGGTACAACCTCTAATCCCATGTCATTGCGTAGCTCTCAATAACAGCAGTCCAAAATAGGTCTTATACACCTCAATCGGATGCTCGGATTGAAGTTCTGCAAGTTCGAGAGGACATAACATTGCACGTGTGCACGTACTTCCAGACGGCGGGACCCATAGAGCCCGGGGCACCTCGGGCAGCCCCTGGTGCATTTGTGGCTACCGCATGTACACCTGCGGCTCCCAGCTCTATAAATATAGGGCTTGGGATGGCCATATTGAAATAAGGCGAGGAAGCCCTGTCAAATTTGCTTTGTACACACTCCATATTGAGTGTTTTCTCATTTTAAACACTTGTTAACTCACATATAGCTATATTTTTACCGGTGGGAGCCAAGTGTTCATCCACTTAAAGTTATAGAAGTCTTCTTTGGCAGCCCACTATAAACATTCTTACACATTATAAAGCCTTTCTCTTCATCTTTGTACACACTCTTCTTCACATTGAGAGTCGTGTTGTATTTGTATGCTTGGGACTTGATTAGTGGTTTTCATTACATTTGTATATATATATATATATATATATATATTCATATATATATGGACTAATATTATCGATTTATGCCTCAATTGAGCCTATATATAGTCCATATATATATGAATATATATATATATATATATATATATATATATATATATATATATTATATATATATAAATTGTAAGAAGACCGAATTTTATGAAATAAAAGTATTCAATTTTTCTATTTAGTAAATAGTTAAATTGATAAAAGTTTAAAGTTAAGGGTGATATATGTAAAATTTTCAAAATAAATAAGTGATTATAAAATATTCATTGTTGTCGGGGAATATTCATTTGGTCGTGAAATATTCTTGTTGTTGGGGAATATTCGAACGACGGCGCAGCCAGTTGTGGGCCCCATAACAGAATAATTGTCGGATGAAGAAAACGACAAGTTTGAGTTTTTATAAATAACGACGTAATTATTCTGAATTAACCTTTGTTGGAATACACGGTGGTTAAAATACGATGTCTGGCGTGGTTGCACAAGATGCTTTGCGGTATTGCACAATATTTTGAATTATTGATTCTTACGTAAAAAGGCGTTACTCAATAATTGTTATAGTAATTACTGTTCAATATTTTATTTTATTGATTCAATAATTGTTGCGTTGATATTTTATATTATTGTTGTTTTAATAATTATCACTGCACAGTATTTCCCATTATCAGATCAATAATTCATAATATTTGAATAATATTATTAGATAGAATTATTGGCAATGTCTAGAAAGTTACATCGAGGAGAGGTTTTTGTCATCTAATTGCTTGCTTGATGAGGAGAAATCCTTATTGGAAAGCCCATCTTTCTGGAAACCACCTGGTTGTCATTATTGTGATTCTGTAATATTATTTGTGAATAATTAATTATTAATTTATATGAAAAAGAAATATTTATTTTATGATGGATTTATTTATTGTGGTTATAAATGAAGGAATTAATGATGAGGTGTTTTATCAGTATTTAATCAGAATGGAGGAATTCTTAGAAAAGTGACAATTGTTAAAAATTGATATTTTGTCTTTTCTGACAAAATAATTCATTCAAATATATTATTATATTACATTATAAATGTATAATATGATAATATAATAATATAATAATGGTGATATTTTACACTAAATTCACGGTGCATGAATCAAATGAGAGAAATCTAGAAATCAAAAGAAGAACAAAATATGGGATTTTCAGAAAAAATAGTTTATTACTAGATTTTGTAAAATCCATAACTCTTTGTGTATAATGAGTTAGCAAATGAGGCATATATTAAAAGAAAGCCCCAGAAGTAAGCTAACCGTAGATATTGGAATCACCCAAAAATTCATTATGGATTTTTCGGTGTGACTGTTTGAAGGAAACTAGTCCGAAGGACTCATAATCCGATAAATCAGTGTTCTTGAGGTATATTGTGTGAGTTATAATTTTTAATCCGACCGTTGGATCGTTATGATTTTTGGATATGTTATACATATATAAGTTGAGTATATGTCCACAAATGTTGAACCGTTAAAAATTAACGTATGATTTGTTATGAATTTTAAAAGGTGACTGATTCAGAAATTATTTTTATAAATGATTTTTGGTGGAGATTTCTAGAAGGTGGGACCCACTTTTGGTTGTTGGGGAAGATGACTGATCTTTGGTGGGCCCCACTTATGGTGGCTAAAATTTTTCAAAGAAATGTGCGTAGAAAACATTTTATTAATATTTTATTAATTTAGTCTCCTTTGGCGTTCTAGCATTTTCCTATAAATAGGTGCTTAGGTTAGAATTGAAAATCACACCAGAAACATAAGTTTTGTCTCCCTATATTATCGAACGTATTTTTGTGAGTATTTAGATACTTTGAGAGTTGTTATTCAGTACAAGTTTCCTTCGGCTTTACATCCGATATTCCAGTCAGAAATACTACTTTTTTGAGGTCAGGGATTGTAAGGGTTATTATATTTTTCAGTTTCGTAATTTTTTTGAACCTTCAAAAATTCTAGAAAAATTTGAAATGGTAATTTGATGAGTTTTCTAGATTGTGTCCAAAAATGGTGATTTTTGGATGTATAGATTAAGAGTTATGAATTTTATGGGAAAAGACTATTTTAAAAGTAAACTCTTATAACTCTTTGTGGTTAACTCTAAAATTGGTGAATTTTTTATTGGAAGTACATATATATAACAAAAGTATAATATGTAAATTTCAGAATTTTTGGACAAAAGTATAGTTTATGATAAATGTCTAAATATTCGGTAGTTTTGACCATTTGAAAAATAGTAAATGAATTTTAAAAATTCTGAGAGAAATATATGTTCAATATGGGACTATATTCTGCTAAATCCCAGAAAAGAAAATTTTATGGGACTGATTTGGTATTTTTCATGAAAATAGACTAGTTAGGAGTAAATGAATTACATATGTTATGGGAAGAAAGAAAATTGGAAAATAGGATTTTATGGCTTGAGAACCCTATATAAGGTATATGCAGATTTTTGATGAGGGTTTTGGTTATTGGTGATAAAATCTTATTAGTTTGGCATTTTAGGATGATTAAATGCATTAATTAGTAAAGTGTAAACAATTAAAATAAATTGTTTATAAGTTTAAATGATTAAAATATTGTTGCAATATTAATAATATTAGATTATGAGATTATTAGGTGATTTATAATATTTGGATTAAGATGTTATGAAATCATTGATTTAAAATATTATTTAATGATTAATAATATTAGTAAATGAATTTAATGTTATTATTTAATGAATAATATTAAATGGGGTTTATAATATAATGAATAATGTTATTATCTTCGTTAAATATTCGTTGAAATATTATTTTCTGTTCAAATCATTTTTGATATAATATTATTCCTGAATTTTACTCCACAAAGCAGTATAATGTTGACAATTTGGATATTATTGGATTATGTATAAATTAAATTGTTAAAGTATTTAAAATTTATCCTTTATCTCATGTGATTGATTCTTTATATCCCTGTCATGATCCTCATGCTTATATTGTGGTGAAAGTCATCTTTGGCCCGTAGTGCATAGATGGACTGTTGTTTATTGGTTTTACAAGTTGCATGCCTTTGGCCTGTAGTGCAAAAAAGAACTGTTGATTGATATCTTTGGCCTGTAGTGCAAAGATGACCTATTGTTGAATATCTTTGGCGCGTAGTGCAAAGACGCCCTATTATTGAATATCTTTGGCCTGTAGTGCAAAGATGACCTGTTGTTGAATATATTTGGCCTGTAGTGCAAAGATGACCGGCTGTTAAATATCTTTGGCTTGTAGTGCAAAGATGAATTGTTAATGAATATCTTTGGCCCATAGTGCAAAGATGAATTTATTAGTATGATTATGAACAGGAACTGTGATTTGGTATAACCATGATCTTTGATGTTTCAGGTAAAGACAGGTGATGCAAATTATCTTCGTCCTGGATGAGAAGAGAAATTTAGAACCACAATTATGATTATGAGTTATTCACATGATTGTGGACAAGAACTGTTGATTGATGTTACAAGGATAAAACATTGTTGGTGGACTTTTAACATGGAGAAGATAATAGACTTTATGGTCTATTTGACTCTTCTAATGGATTGCTCATTCCGCTGCAACTATGGTTGAAAAGTTTTATCATCTACCATATGTTCTAAATCTACGATTTATTCTTGTGAAGGCTATTGATAATTTAATTATCTTTAGTCATGATATTCTTTACTGGGCTATTTGTGCTCACCCTTTTGCTTCACAATTCCTTTCAGGTAATAAGAGTGTAGCTGGGTCGAACGGAGATAACATGGGAATAGAACGGTGGTCTATAGTTGTTGAGGTTCTCCCTAAACAGTATGGAAATAATTTTATTAAAAACCTTAGATAAGTGTGTTGTATTTTATACGTCATTTAATAGTTATATTTAGTGAATCAAATAGGGTTAGGCGAACCCAATTTTGGAAGGGTATTTTTCCACTATCATACAAGTTGTCTAATGACATACAACCTCGTGTTATCATAAGACAGGGTTGTGCACATCCACTTGCTGAGTATATCTACTAGCACTACCTGTAAGACCCCAACTTTTATGAATAACGATTAATTTTTCTCGAATTATATTTTTGGATATTATGGTGTGGATATTATTTAATGTTATAGTTGTGGGTAATATTTATAAATTTTGCAAAGTACGCAAGTTGTTATATAATATTCGTTTGGCCGGGAAATATTCTTTTTATCGGGGAATACTCGTACGACGACATAATCATTGGTAGACCCCACAACGGAAGTACAGTCGTAGTTAGAAAATGACAAAAATATTTTATGAAAATAACGGCGGAGGTTTTACTATTAATACTATTGAACTACCCGGTAGTAAAAGTACAGTAATACGCGTGGTTGCATAGTAGCACACGGTATTGATTATTGATGCTTACGTGAGAAGTCACTCAGTTATATTCAATTATTGCTATAGTGATTGTTGCATCATATCTCTCGTATTATTGATTCAGTTATTGTCACAGTATCATCTGCATAATATTTTATATATTATTAAATCAATAATTGAGACGACAAAGTTATTCATATTATTAAATTGTAATATTTACAATGTCTAGAAGTTCTGTCAAGGAGAGGTTTGGTCACCTAATTGCGCACCAATAGGGAGAAATCCTTATTGGAAAGCCCTCTCTTTCCTGGGAACGACCTGGTTGTTAAATATTACGAATTATAATATTAATGATGAATAGGTTCGTATTGATTAAAGATGAATTTGATAGTTCCATTGTGTTGGGATTATTTGTGTTAGTAGAAATTGACATTTATTTCGATAATAATTAATGTCTGGAGATTATATTGTTCAATCGGGTATTCAGGGCACTTTTCATGTCAGAGTACTATTCATGAGTTACTATTCATAAGTTACTATTCACGAGTTACTATTCATGAGTTACTATTCACAAGTTACTATTGAGTCACATTCACTTACTATTAGGGGAGTTGGTGCAAGATTGATGATACTTGCATGACTAAGTTAAAGATGGAGGTATAGATGGAGGTACTATATTGTAATTATTTTTTCACATGTTTAGAACTATTGAGTCACATGATTTACTATTGATTCACATGATTTACTATTAGGGGAGTTGGTGCAAGTTTGATAATACTTGGATGACTAAATTAAAAATGAAAAAAAAGTTGGAGGTATTGTACTGTAATATTTCGAGCCCCAAAACGTGCAATTATCGAAACTATATTTTTCTATAAATAGAAGCTCATTCTTCCTTCATTTCTCACCAATTCACTAAAGTTGTAGAGCCATTATTATAGAGAGAAATTATAGAGAGAAAAAGAGAAGTACGCTTTACATTTTATTCCGATTATCGACTTTCATTCTAAGGTAAGGGGTATTATTCTTTCGTATTCATGAAGAGAATTACTTTCTTTCAATACTCGTAAGAGTTGTTATTTCATTTTTTATTATTATATTGGAATAACCTATTTATGCGAAGTACCGCATACATGGTGAAATTCTTCTGTTATTCCATTCTTTATTATTATGTTGGAATAACTTTGTTTATCTGAAATCTGCATACATGGTGAAATTCTTCTATTATTCCATTCTTTGTTATTACATTTAGAATATCCATCCGATTTGCAAATTTCATGGGACTGGTTCAATTATTTATTAGTCCGCATTTATTATTACGCCGGAATATCACATTTTATGCGTTTTACTGGGACACGGATCCATTATTTATTATTCTGCATTTATTATTACGGCCGGAATATATGTATGCATGCGTTTTCTGTGGGACTGGTTCCATTATTTATTATTCCGCATTTATTATTACTCGTCGAATATCACATGCATGCGTTTACGGTGGGACTGGTTCCATTATTTATTATTACATTGGGAATAACACATGCATGCGGTCTCTATCGCATGCATGGTGAATCCTTCTATTATTCTATTCTTTATTATTCTGTTGGAATAACCTGTCTATGTAGATTACCAAATGCATGGTGAATGATCCTTTGTATTCATTCCTTATTAAATTGTGGAAATGATCTGTATACGTGGATTACCGCATGGCGGGTGAAAATCCATTTGCAGTTCCATATATTCTTTATTATACTCAGTTGGTTAAAGTTTTGTGTAAAATCCCAAATTTTACTAATAAAGATTTAATTTTCTCGAAATATTTTTTTGAATATTATAGTGTGGATTTGAGATAATGTTATAATTGTGGGTAATATTTATAAATTTTGCAAAGTATATAGGTTGTTGTATTATATTCGATTGGTCGGGGAATATTCGTTTTAGCAGAGAATATTCGTACAACAGCACAATCATTGGTGGACCCCACAACGTAATTATTGTCGGATTGAGAAAACGACACAAATATTTTATAAAAATAACGGCGGAGGTGTTACTGTTAAAACTGTTGAACTACCCGGTAATAAAGTATGCTGATGTCTGGCGTGGTTGCATAGTAGCACACGGTATTGATTATTGTTGCTTACGTGAGAAATCACTCAGTTATACTCAATTATTGCTACAGTAATTGCTGCATCATATCTCTCATATTATTGATTCGATTATGTCAGTATCATCTGCATTATATGTTATATTATTAAATCAATAATTGAGACGACAAAGTTAGTCATATTATTAAATTACAATATTTACAATGTCTAAAAGTTCTGTCAAGGAGAGGTTTGGTCACCTAATTGCGCGCCAATGGGGAGAAATCCTTATTAAAAAGCCCCCTCTTTCCTGGGAACAACCTGGTTGTTAAATATTGTGAGTTATAATATTAATGATGAATAAGTTCATGTTGATTAAAGATAAATTTGATAGTTTCATTGTGTTGGGATTATTTGTGTTAGTAGAAATCGACATCTATTCCGATGATAATTGATGTCTGGAGGTTATATTGTTCAATCGGGTATTCAGAATACTTTTTATGTCGAAGTACTATTCACAAGTTACTATTCACGAGTTACTATTCACGAGTTACTATTTACGAGTTACTATTCATGAGTTACTATTCACGAGTTACTATTCACCTGAACAATATATTTCTTTTCGGTCCAAATTATTTTTGGGTACAATATTATTCCATGAGGAGATGTGCTAATTTTTCAGACCGTTGGTTGAATTTATAATAGTAAATCAATATGGATCGCTAGTTTAAAGTTTTAATAGTAAATCAATATGGATCGTTGGTTTAGAGTTTTAATAGTGAATCAGTATGGACCGTTGCTTTAAGTTTTAAAATGGACCGTCCGTTTAAAAGTAAATCAATTTGGACCATTCATGAATTAGTTACTATTCAATCCATTCTCCTATAAATAGAAGCTCATTCCTTCATTATTTCTTACGAATTCATTGAAACTCTGGAGAGAGAAATTATAGAGAGAAAGAAGAAGAGTATTACATTTTTACTACTTCTACATCCGGTTTCTTCTTTATAAGGTAAGGGTATTATTTCTTTTGTATTCATGAAGAGAACTTACATTATTCAATTTTTATATTATTCATTGGAATAACTTTGTATCTGTGAGCTACCTTATACTTGGTGAAATTCTTACATTATTCCATTATTTATTATTATGTTGGAATAACTTTGTATCTATGCTGCTACCATATACTTGGTGAAATTCTTGATTATTCCATTCTTTATTATTTTGTTGGAATATCATGTACATGCATTTTTCTGGTGGGACCTAATTCGCGTCTTTATTATTCTCATTGGAATATACATGCGTGTGTTTTTTGGGACTGGTTAAAATCTTTATTATTACATTGGAATATCATGTTTTGTGCGTTTCTGGCACGGACTGGTTCCGTTATTTATTATTACATTAGAATAACTTTTTGCTGTGCTGATCTATCGGATGCTGGTGATTTCTTTTGTTATTCCATTCTTTATTATACTCAGTTGGTTAAAGTTTTTAATTCTATACTCCATGAAATTAGTGTAATATCGTTGATATTTGCGCTTCATCTAGTATCTTTTCTTGGAAATATTCTTCTGAGCATTCTTAAATTTTACTCTACAAAGAAGTATCATGTTGACAATTTGGACGTTATTAGTTCCTGGATAAATTAATTCTTGAACTTGTTTTATTGAATTCTTATATCATTGTCATCATCCTCATGTTTATATTTTATTGAAAGTCATATATGGCCTGTAGTGCATAGATGGACTTGGTATGATTATGACTAGGGATTATCCGGTATAATCATAACCGTAATGTTACAAATGATGTGGTAAAAGTCCTCATTGGCCGTAGTGCATTGATGGGCCGGTTGTTGGCATGATCATGACCATTGATGAATAATACGAATATCTTTGGCTTTGTAGTGCATGGATAATTTGTGGTCGTGATACTAATGAATATCGTTGGTAGTAGTCTTGGGGGATGATGTGGATTATTTATTAAGTTGAGTCTCAGCGATAAAAGTGATGAAAAACTTTTTAAATCATAAAAGATAGTAGATTTTATTCTCTACTTGACTCTTTTAATGGATTTCTTATTCCACTACAGTTAAACTTGTTGTCTATTGTATTTTATCAGTTTAACATTGTTGAAGGCTAATGATAATTTATCTGCATTATCTTAGTCATAATATTTCTTCTTTGGGCTAGTTGAGCTCACCCTTTCTTTCTTTGTTCTCTTGGAAATGAAAGCGTAGCAAGGACTAGTCGGGGAACGGAGTGATGGTCCAGATGATAACATTAGTAGTCCTCACTATTCTATGAAATAGTGTGATAATAATTGTAATGAGGACTTATTCTGAGAGTGGATATTGTCTAGAAGACAATATTTATATTAAAACTCACAGCTCTTGTTGTATATTTAAGATTGTATTTGTATTCTGTACCATGTATTTGGCGACTCAAGATGGGTGATGTATACCTATTTTGGGGGTGTCACATTTTAACTTCTATACTCCATGAAATTAGTGGAATATCCTTGATATTTGCGTTTCATCCAGTATCTTTTCATGGAAATATTCTTCTGAGCATTCTTAAATTTTACTCTACAAAGAAGTATCATGTTGACAATTTGGACGTTATTAGTTCTTGGATAAATTAATTCTTGAACTTGTTTTATTGAATTATTATGTCATTGTCATCATCCTCATTTTTATATTGTAATGAAAGTCTTCTTTGGCTTACTTGCATAGACGGACTTAGTATGATTATGACCAGGGATCATTCGGTATAATCATGACCTGTAATGTTATAAATGATATGGTAAAAGTCCTCAATAGCCTGTAATGCATTGATGGACAGTTTTTGGTATGATTATGACCAGGGATTATTCGGTGTAGTCATGACCGTTGATGATTTAATGAATATCCTTGGCTCGTAGTACATGGATGATTAGAAGATGTGGTTTATTTATTAAGCCGAGTCTCAGCGATAAAAGTTGTTGAAAACATTTTTAAATCATAGAAGATAGTAGGTTTTATTCTCTACTTAATCATAGAAGATAGTAGATTACTGATGGGAATCTGTAAAGCATACTACCTGCCGCACTTAAGATGTCTTGGGAGAAGTTCTAAGAGCTGTTCAACGACAAGTACTTTCTTGAAAGTATTCGTCACATGAAGGAGGTAGAGTTCATCAAGCTTGAGCAAAACAATATGACCGTGGCACAGTACGTAGCTAAGTTTGTCAAGTTGTCTCGATTTGCATCCCACTTGGTTAATAATGAGGAGAGTATGACGCAGAAATTTCTAAGAGGTTTAAAACCCGAGATACGTCAATACCTTATCTCTCATAAACTGTGTTTGTATTCAGATGTTCCGAATAGGGCTCAGTTATTGAAGCGCGATAATGAGTCAACCCAACCAAGAGAGAGCAGCCGACAAGTCGATAATACCAATGGTAGCAGTCATCGAAGCAGTGACAACAAACATGGAGGGAATCAGCATGCCAAAAATGATAACCACTTTGGTGGTAATCATGACCAAGATAATAGGAGTGGAAAGTTCAAGAAGAGAAGGTTCAACAAAGATGGAAAAATGTCAGCACCAGCACCCGTTGTTAAGGAAGGAGAACGACCACCAGTCGTATGTTACAAATGTGGAGGGGAAGGACACATAAGTCCAAACTGCATGATGCAGTCCAAAGCATGTTATAATTGTGGAAAAGAAGGCCACCTAGCCCGATTTTGTCGTGCATCAAAGTCAAGTCCAGCTGGGATGGAGGCATCAAAGGGTGTCCCAGACAAGACAAAACCGATAGTTCAAAGGAGAGCGTTTGTCGTAACCTCCCAAAAAGTGAGGAATCCGAACGAGGTGATCACGGGTAAGCTAATCATAAACTCTAGCGAAGTTTATACTTTATTTGATACCGGTTCTACCCATTCCTTTATTTCTCCTACTTCCGCTCAACGTTTAAATTTGACTCCAGAGAAATTAGACTTTGACTTATCTGTTGAAACTCCGTTAGGAGAAAACTTCATTACATCCATAGTTTATAAGTCTTCTTTGATTCAAATCGGTAACTGCACGTTACCTATTGATCTTATTTCTTTGAAAATACTTGTATTCGATGTGATTCTAGGGATTGATTGGTTAACTACTCATCATGTAAAAATTGATTATTTTCGTAAGGTTGTTAGCTTTCATATTCCTAACCAACCTATTATGTGAATTCAAGAAACCAAACCATTAAAATCCATCACTGTCATCTCAAGCCATAAAGCTATTCGTTTATTGAAAAACGGATGTCAAGCTTTCTTAGCCCATATCACGAATTTAAATAAAAATACGTCAGGTTTGAATTATATTTCTATTGTTAATAAATTTCCTGACGTATTCCACGAAGAACTTCTGGCCTACCCCGAGCGTGAAATTAAATTTTGTATCGATCTTGAACCGGTGACAAAACCCATTTCCAAAGCCCCATATCGAATGGCTCCTATTGAACTTCGAGGAGTTAAAGACCCAAGCTGCAGGAATTGTTAGACATAGGTTTCATTCATCCTAAATCGTCTCCTTGGGTGCTCTGTTCTATTCGTGAAGAAGAAAGATGTTAGTATGCGATTTTATATTGATTATCGGGAGTTGAATCATGTCACCATCAAAAATAGGTAGCCGTTACCTCGTATTGACGATCTGTTTGACCAGTTGCAAGGCGCTAAATTCTTTTCAAAGATCGATCTTCGTTCTGGATATCATCTGTTGAACATTAAAACTGATGACATTCCAAAGACTGCTTTCAGAATTCGGTACGGGCATTATGATTTCATAGTCATGTCTTTTGGATTGACTAATGCTCCTGCTGCCTTTATGGACATGATGAACCAAGTATTCAAGGAATATTTGGATCAATTTGTGGTCGTCTTTATTGATGACATCCTCATATACTCCAAAACCCGTGAAGACCATGAGCAACACTTGAGGCTTATACTTCAAAAGCTTCGTGAAAACAAGCTATATGCCAAGTTGAAGAAATGCGAGTTCTGGCTTGAGAAAGTTGCATTCCTTGGGCACGTAATATCAAATCGTGGAATATCTGTTGACCCGGCAAAGATTGAAGCAATTCAAAGCTGGGAGCAACCTAAGTCAGTGACCAAAGTACGTAGCTTTCTCGGCTTAGCTGGTTATTATCGGAGATTTGTAGAAGGATTTTCTCGAATTGCTACTCCATTAATGCAGCTAACTCGAAAAGATACAAAATTTGGTTGGAGCGAGGAATGTGAAAAGAGTTTTCAGGAACTCAAGAGTAGACGCATTTCAGCACCTGTTCTGGCAATACCATCTGGCACAGAGGGATTTGTCATTTATAGTAATGCTTCAGGCAAAGGGTTAGGATGTGTTCTCATGCAACATGGGAATATGAGAGGAATTATCCTACTCATGATCTAGAGTTAGCCGCTGTCATTTTTGCGTTTAAGATTTGGAGGCATTACCGGTATGGAGAGAAGGTGGAAATCTATACGGATCATAAAAGCCTCAAATATTTCTTCACTCAGAAGGAACTCAACATGCGGCAATGACGTTGGCTTGATCTGTTGAAAGATTATGATCATACCATCCAATACCATCCTGGAAAAGTGAAGTGAGCGTAGTAGGTAGCGCATTGAGTAGAATATCATATCGCGAATACGAAAGTGCGATATTGTCAACGCAAAGGCCCATTTTGTATGACTTACAAAGGATGGAGATAGAGTTAAAGACTCCAGGGACCCATGTGATGATGGCGAATATATGAGTAGAAACGACTTTAATCAATAAAGTTAAAGTTGTTCAAGCTACAGACCTGGAGCTGATGCGTATGAAGAAGAAAGTGGAAGAAGGTGCTATTCCGGAAGCAAGAATCGATGAAGAAGGAATACTTCGAGTCAACTCCAGACTTTGTGTTCCTAACAATTTTGACTTGAAGTATAAAATCATGATGGAGGCGCACAATACACCGTTTGCAATCCATCCTGGGAGTACCAAAATGTATCGTGATCTTCGTCATACATTTTGGTGGAGCAATATGAAGAGAGAGATAACGCTATTTATCTCAAGGTGTCTAATTTGTCAACGAGTTAAGGCGGAGCATCAAGTGCCAAAAGGTCCATTGCAACCACTTGAGATTCTAGAATGGAAGTGGGAGCACATTACCATGGATTTCGTTACTGGTCTTCCCAAGGTTTCTCAAGGCATAGATGCGATTTGAGTCATTGTTGATAGATTGACCAAGTCTGCTCATTTTTTACTGATACGGGAAACTTTTACACTTGAAAGTCTTGCTAGTATGTACATAAATGAACTTATAAGATTGCATGGTATGCCATTATCCATAGTTTCTAATCGTGACCCAAGATTCACTTCAAGATTTTGGGTTAGTTTGCAAAAAGCTATGGGCACAGATTTACGATTTAATTCGGCATATCATCCTCAAACGGACGGGCAGTCGGAAAGGACTATTCAAACTCTTAAAGATTTATTAAGACTCTGTGTCCTTGACTTCAAGGGAAGTTGGGACAAGTTCTTACCATTGGTGGAGTTTTCCTACAACAACAGTTACCAAGCAAGTATTGTCATGGCTCCATTTGAGTCGTTGTATGGAAGAAAGTGTCGTTCTCCAGTATGCTGGGATGAGGTGGGTGAAGCAACGTTGTTGGGACCAGAGTTAGTACATATGACTATGGAAAAGATTCAAACAATCCGATAACGTATAAAAAATTCACAAGATCGACAAAAGAGTTATGATGATCTTCATCGAAAAGACATGGAATTCAATATTGGAGATCATGTGTTGTTACGTGTTGCTCCATGGAAAGGAGTTACAAGATTTGGAAAGAGAGGAAAGCTTAATCCTCGATTCATTGGCCATTTATAATCCTCGAGCGAGTAGGAACTGTGGCCTATAGACTCGCCTTACCGCCAAGTATGTCTAATGTTCATAACGTTTTCCACATATCTATGTTACATAAATATGTGAAATGTGACACCCCCAAATCCGGGCACTTCAACCCCACAGATTTGGTGTTCACTGTCCAAATAAATCATAACTAACTACCCATAAACAAAGGATATAATTAAACTCAAAAGTTTAAACAATTAATCTCCCATTAAAGGGTTACATCATCTAAAATAAATCCTAGGTCATCTAACCTTTATTACAATCATTCACGGAAAATTAAAACATGATTATAACTAAATCCATTACATAATCTTCATAAATAAAATATAAATTAAACGTTGTCGTCTAATCAAGCACTTTGTCCTTGCCCTTGCTTGTGTAAAGCTTTTCAAACTTCGTAACTTCATCTGCATTGTTTTGTACAAGAGTGAGCAAAAAATTGCCCACAAGAATGATAATATACAATAACATTTTATGAATGACAATTAACTGAGCTTTCAATAGTAAAGTATTGTTACCGGAACGAGAAAATTAATTCAACAGCTATGAGTTCAAAGGAATAATGAACGTTTAAGTTAATAATAGATAACAACATCAAAGAATATACTGAGGGTCACAAGACCACGAACTCTATTCTAGGTTTACAAGTATTTCTACTTTAACCTTTAACAATCTAAAAGACTATAATCATCATCTATGTCCTAGGTTCACAGGTGTTTCTACTGTAACCTTTAACAGTCTAAACGACTATATGGACCATCATTCCGTACTCCAGGTGATCAGCCATTTATACTATGTATTGCGCAAACATTTTAACGTTATTGCGTAGCTCTAAAATAATCCCCTGATATAGGGTTGTTCATCTCAGCTTAGATTATCAGGTTCCGAACCAAAGGAAGTTTGGTTGGGAATTAACTTCAAAGGAAGTCTAGATTTTTAGAATGCTCATCAACCAAGTACTGGTTGAAGGAGATAGGAACCAATAATTATTCAAGGGTTTGATTATAATATCTTCATGAATAAGGTATATCGATGAATCAATAAGGGCTAGAGAATTAACAATTTCTAAGTTGAACAAATGTTATCATTGACAACATGCTTTCAAAGTTGTGTGAGTACATAAACAAACCAAAGGAAGTTTGGTTTGGGTAGACTTCAAGGGTAATTTAGAGTTTAGAACATTCATCAACTAAGGATTAGTTGAATTGGTAAAGAATCGCTAAGCAACTTAGAGTGCGGTACAATAACGTAAGATAGTACAATTATATTGAAGAACGAAGATCAAATAACAGTTATTAGTAGCTGAATAAACACACTTCTTACAATAATAATACAGACTTTGAATAAAGAGATAAAGATTAACTAACTTGCTCAACAATAAATGAGTACAGACTTTGAATAACCAAGGTAATCTCAATTGGAATAAATAAACAAAGATTAACTAAATTGCTCAACAATAAATGAGGGAACTTGCATGACAATAAATCGTTAAACAAGAGATTAGGAATAGAGAATTTGTATAAGTATAACATAACAGTGAAAAGTAACCTTGTTGAATAATAAAGTAGCAAAGGTTAGGGAACTTGCCTCCTGCGTAGGTTAAACAATCACTACTCACGTTCACCCCAAGTCCTACACATACCATATGTATTGACAATACACATTAGTTACACTAACATTACCTTCATGAGTTGATTTCTTACTTTTAGTATAGCTACTAACTAAGTTTAAGTTTAAATAACATCGCATCTTTTCATAGATGAACATTACTTTTTAGCTTTATTACAACTAGTTTAAGTGATCATGTCATTGCACCACATACACATTAACAACTTGATACAACATCCTATTACATGTCCAACATATTATCATTAAGTTATACTACTACACAAAGGATTGCACTTGCATTCGTGCATCCCGACGCCCTCCGATTGGCTCCAAATACACAATAGTCCTAAAGATGGCCATTTTGACCCTTCATAATGATTTCAAATTGAAAGCCTTAAAGAATAAAAGTTATAGGCCTATTCGTCCTCTTTCCGAATCATCTTGAATCACCTCAATCGGAGTTCGTATGAAAATGTTATGGTCATTTTACTACATGAGGTCAAAATTGTCCGACCTAGACCACTTTTTCTAGCTATTTGGGCACGAGATAGTGGTATTTGTAGGAATGAATTCTAAGCGTCGGCCTTGTGAATTCGATCTTGAGGGCATGATCTTTTGGGCCATTTTTGGCGTTGAGGAGCTTGATTTTGGTATTTGGGCCTTGACGAAATTTAGCGTTGGGGCTCCGAATTACAGAGCACCCCAAAACAAAACACAGAACAAAGCTATGTCTTAATTTCTAACATCAATTAACATGTATAACTTATGTAAATTACACATAAACTTCACCAAGCATACAAATACTAAATTAACACAACTTAAACCATAATTCTAGAAAAATTAAATACTAGAATAAAATATTTTAAAACCAAAAACTCTATTTTTGATATTTCTTGACACAGTGAACTCTTTAATCATAAAGATACACCGATTTGATTCTTTTGAACTAAGTTCTCTTTATTTCATACCCAATTAACAATTCACAGTTTAATTTCACCATTAGTTCATAATCATATATATACATTCATACCTATATTCAAACTATGTTCATACATATATTCACTGCAAAAACAAATTTCTCTTCTTGCAGACTTAATCTAGCATACAATCATATCTATATGTTAAGTAAACAATTTCTTGTTTATAACCCAACTAAAATCTCACCAACATGAATAATCCCCACAATTCATTGTATAGCTACAATTCAAGGATATGGAATTAACAGAGCATATAGTTTTTTTCGTGAACACAAATATGCATATGTATATATATATCATACTAAGGTTATGTAAAAATACCTTTAATTTGCTTGAAATTCTTGCTATCACCACTGAGTTTGCTGCAAAGATTCTTAAGATTCTCCCAATTCCCTCACAGCTTCTCTCTGAACTCTCTTCTCTCTTTTCTCAGTAACTAGAATGCGTAAAAAGAAACCAAACTGATAGCTATATTACGAAAAACTAAAACTGTTAATCCTTAATACGCCACAATTAATAAAACATCAGTTACAAATCTAACGTATATTCTATAAATATTATATTTTATTTAAGTTCAAAAATTAGAAATTAGCTATAAGGCTTTGTTTGGCAAAACCCTTTAATTTTTAAAGAATTAATATTTTAAGCCTTGTTTGGCAAAAACTAAATTAAACTCCCTTTAATTTATAAACCATTTTAATAAACCATATAAAACATTTATAATATAGTTATTTGTCACACTTTATTTAATTAAGTTTTCATACTTAATTTAATTAATTCTAATAACAATTTATTGAATAATATAATAATTTATTTAATCATTATAAATTTTCTAACTTAATAATTAAATTAAATTAGAATATTCCTCATAATAATAAATTTCCTTCACACATTTATTATTTATTTTACAAATAAATAATCAAATCAAATTAAACAAATATTTATTTAGCAATAGATACACCAATTAAATATTTATATAATTCAATAAATATTTAAAATTACAATTTAAATTTTCAGATTGTTACATGAAAGACCCGAACCACATTGTTGAATTAGAACTAGACGAGATAGAGGAAGATTTAATGTATGAAGAGTTACCTGTTAAAATCTTGGATAAGAAGGATTATATTCTACGCTCCAAGGTTATACCTCAAGTCAAAGTTTTGTGGAGAAACCACGATGTGGAAGAAATGACCTGGGAGTTAGAATCTGAGATGAAGTCAAGATATCCTCACCTCTTCGATATATCAAGTACGTACCCTAATTTCGAGGATGAAATTTCATAAGAAGGGGAGGTTGTAAGACCCCAACTTTTATGAATAAAGATTAATTTCTCTCGAATTATATTTTTGGATATTATGGTGTGGATATTATTTAATGTTATAGTTGTGGATAATATTTATAAATTTTGCAAAGTACACAAGTTATTATATAATATTCGTTTGGCCGGGAAATATTCTTTTTGTCAGGGAATATTCGTACGACGGCATAATCATTGGTGGACCCCACAACGGAAGTACGGTCGTAGTTAGAAAACGACAAAAATATTTTATGAAAATAACGGCGGAGGTCTTACCGTTAATATTGTTGAACTACCATTAGTAAAGTATAGTAATGTCGGCGTGGTTGCGTAGTAGCACCACGGTATTGATTATTGATGCTTACGTGAGAAGTCACTCAGTTATATTCAATTATTGCTACAGTGATTGCTGCATCATATCTCTCATATTATTGATTCAGTTGTTGTCACAGTATCATCAGCATAATATTTTATATATTCTTAAATCAATAATTGAGACGACAAAATTATTCATATTATTAAATTATAATATTTACAATGTCTAGAAGTTCTGTCAAGGAAAGGTTTGGTCACCTAATTGCGCGCCAATAGGGAGAAATCCTTATTGGAAAGCCTCTTCTTTCCTGGGAACGACATGGTTGTTAAATATTGTGAATTATAATATTAATGATGAATAAGTTCGTGTTGATTAAAATTCAAGAATGATCAAAACATGGATACAATTAAAGCTAGTATTCATAATAGATATTTTGAACAAAAAAAATAAAATTTTAATTTTTTTGTGAATAGTGCCATAGTCGTGAATAGTGTCGTATACGTGAATAGTAACCCCGATACTAAAAGACAAGAATTTCACAAGAAAAATTTTACCAATATTTTGGCATAATGATATTGAAAGAAATAATATCATTTATAAAAAAAATATCATCCCTTACCTCGAGAAGACAGTACTTCTGACTTGAATACTGGATATAGTGCTGAAGGGAACTTGCACCGTATAGCAATACTCAAAGTATCAAAATACTCACAAGAATACGCTCGATAATATAGAGAGAGAAAGAGAGAGAAAACTTGTTTCTGATGAGATTTTCAATTCTAACCTAAGCACCTTATTTATAAGAAAATGTTTAGAACATCAAAGCAGAAAATTTAATAAAATATTAATATTATTTATTTAAATTCCTACGCCCACCTTGGATAACTAAATTTAGCCATTTCAACAACTAGTGGGGCCCACCAAACATATCAAAAAAGTTTTTCTTTTAAAAAAATTTAAAACTTTCAAAAATCAATTATTTCGGAACTTCAGAACTTCAATAATTCATAATAAATAGCCTTTTTATCAGAAAAATTCAAATCTTATGTCCATTCCATAGGAGATTTAATTTTCTACAACTTTGCAGAAGAAAGTGTTTCCAAATTCCAAACAAAAATTGACCGAAATCCACATACGGACGATTTTGCAGGCTATAATCAAATTTCAGTCAAGAAATGGGGTCCACCAACACACAAAACATGTTTTAAATATTTTTAGTAATAAAAATATTCTTCCTCCTCATTTATTCATATATCACACATTCATTGTAAAAATATCACCATTATTATATTATTATAATATATGAATTATTTTATCAGAAAAGATAAAATATCATTTTTTCAACAATTGTCACTTAAAAAATTTTCTCCATCTATATCCACATAAAATGAATATTTTCCTTATCATATAAATCAATAATTAATTATTCATAAATAATATTACAGAGAATCACAATATTGACAATCAGCGGTCCCAGGAAAGAGGGGGCTTCAATAAGGATTTCTCCTTACTGGCGCGCAATTAGGTGACCAAACCTCTCCTTAGACAGAACTTTCTAGACATTGCCAATAATGTTATCTAATAATATTATTCAAATAATATGAATTATTGCTCCGATAATGGAAAATACTGTGTAATGAGAATTATTAAAACAACAATAATATAAAATATCAATGCAAAAATTATTGAATCAATAAAATAAAATATTGAACAGTAATTACTGTAACAATTATTGAGTAGTGCCTTCTTACGTAAGAATCAATAATTGGTGCAATACCGTGTGCTACTGTGTTTTAACCACCGGGTATACCAACAGTATTAACGATAACAACTACGCTGTTATTCATAAACAACTTATACTTGTCGTTTTCTTCATCCAATCGCTTTCCGTTATGGGGCCCACACAAGGCTGCGTCGTCGTACGAATATTCCCCGACAGCAATAATATTCCTCGACCAAACGAATATTCCTCGACAACAATGAATATTTTATAACCACTTGCTTATTTGAAATATTTGTGCATTTTTCCCATAACTAACCACATTAATCAAATCAACCCTTACTATTTCAAAATAATAAATAGAGGAAATTTTAATTTCATTTATAATAAGTTGGGGTCTTACAATTCAGACCACAGTATCCTGTTGCCAGCATACACAAAGTCCCATGGAATTATGGGCAGGCTGAAGGATCTACCTCACATACTATTGTTGTAGTGTCGAAGGAGAATCTATGTATCTTCCCCATCGGGTGATGAAGCCCACCATCAAGTCAAATGGGTAAGTTCCCATGGAGAAGATTGAAGAATTTCTCCGTACCATAGGCCATAACAAAGCTAAATTGGTTTTCAGCTTGAGAGAAGCTCCACAAAAAATTTCCATACTGGACTTGGTTTTCGCTTCCGAAGATCACAGGAAAATATTGCTAAGGGTCTTGGAAGAAGCCCATTTACCGAAATCAGTGGATGTGGAAAACTTCCAACATCTGGTTGATCACATTTCCAACAATAATGTGATACCTTTCACTGATGACGATATACCCGATGAAGGGACCGGTCATTGCAAGCCGTTGAACATAGCGGTTTTGTCCTCCGGATATATGGTGGAAGGAGTCTTGATAGATGGAGGTTCATCTCTTAACATCTGTCCTTATGCTACCTTGGAGAAGATGAATATCAACCCCAAGAGGATCAAAAGCAGCCATACGGTTATCAAAGCTTTTGATGGGTCCCGACGAAACGCCGTTGTAGTAATTAAATTACTAGTAGAGATTGGTCCACATATATTCAGTGTATCCTTTCACATGATCAAAATAGCCACAGGATACAACCTGCTGTTGGGAAGACCATGGATTCATATGGCCAGAGCTGTCCCTTCCACCCTTCATCAGCAACTCAAGTACATTATCAACAATAGCCTAGTCACTGTTAATGTTAAGCCGGAATGTCTGGAACAAAGTGATATGCCACTAATCGACTTCAATCGAGAAATTGGTGGTCGGTTTCACATACGGAGGTGAGCAACACTCATTACCATCCCATTGGGGCACCACCGTTCACACCCAAGATTTCTGTGGAGGTTATGTCGGTTACTCAAGAGATGATGTTGTTGGGTCATCAACCTGCACAAGGGTTGGTCAAAGAGAATCACGGTATTAAGCACCCGATTTAAGTGCCTAATGAAACAAGGACAGCTGGATTAGGCTATTCTGCCAGCTCCAGTCGCAGGAATCCTCATAAGGACAAACAGATTCCTTCAACTTCAGCCACATGGCGATTTTCTCCACCTACAACTCTTGAGCTTATACAGTCTCCGGTAAAGGTGCTAACCCATATTAAGGCTATGCTACTTCCCAAACCAGTACCCATTAAAGCAAAAGAGGTCCTGATTCCTGATCCCGAAGTGGAAGAGATGGAACGGAAACGTAAACAAGACATCGCCCTGATGATGCCAGGCATGCACATCATTGTCCATGAGGAGCATACACACAGATACACCCCAGATGATGATTGCCCAGATATCATGGTCATCATTAGGGAGAAGGAGGATGATGATAGCCCCTCTATCACTACAGTCCATCAGGACTTTACTGCGACGCCCCCAAAATAGGTATACATCACCCATCTTGGGTCGCCAAATACATGGTACTGAATACAAATACAAACTTAATTATACAACATGAGCAAAGAGTTTTTACATGAATATTGTCTTCTAGACAATATCCAAACTCAAATGGAGTCCTCATTACATTTATTGTCACACTATTTTATCGAATAGTGAGGACTACTATAACACCATCTTGGACCATTACTCCGTTCCCCGACTAGTTCCAGCTACGTTCTCATTTCCTGAAGAGAACAATGGAAGTAAAAGGGTGAGCTCAACTAGCCTAGTAAGAAATATTATGACTAAGATAATGCATAATAAGTTATCATTAGCCTTTAATAATATTAAACTGATAGAATATAATAGATAACAAGTTTAACTGCAGTGGAACAAGCAATCCATTAGAAGAGTCAAGTAGAGCATGATATCTACTATCTTCCATGATTTAAAAAGTTTATCATTAACTTTATTGTTGGGACTCAGCTTAATAAATAGATCACATCTTCGAATCATCCCTGCACTACGGGCCAAGGATATTCATTAGTATCACATCCACAAATTATTCTTGCACTACGGGCAAAGAATTATTCGTGTAATCATCAATGGTCATTACTATACCGAATTATCCCTGGTCATAATCATACAAATCAACAGTCCATCTATGCACGTAAGCCAAAGATGACTTTCATCACAATATAAGCATGAGGATGATGACAATGATATAAGAATTCAATTACAAGAAAGTAAAGGATAAAATTTTAAAAGATTTATAATTTAATTTATCCAGAATTTAATAATGTCCAAGTTATCAAGATGATACTGCTTTGTGGAGTAAAATTCAAGAATAATATCCATGTATCAAAAATAATTTGGACAGAAAAAAATAAAATATTTGGTGAATAGTGCCCTGTGAATAGTATTTCAGGAATAGTACCCCGTGAATAGTACCACGACATGAAAAGTGCCCCAAATACCTGAATGAACAATATTTGAGTGAATAGTAATCAGGTGAATAGTAACTCGTGAATAGTACCCCAGCATGAAAAGTGCCCTGAATACCCGAGTGAATAATATTATAATGAATAGTAATGGGGTGAATTGTAACCCGTGAATAGTAACTCATAAATAGTACTTCGGTGAAAATATTGATATTTAATAAGAAAGTTCATATCAATATTCCAATAAAATGATACTGGATGAAGAGCAAAACTCACGGATATTTCACTAATTTCAAGGATTATAGAAGCAATACTTACTATAGTAAGTTTAGATTTAAGAATATGAAAAGAATTAACATACGAAAACTGAAAATGGATTTCTACCTGCCATGCGATACGTAATCCGCGTAGACAGGTTATTCTGACATACTAAAGGATGAATACGAAAAATAGTATTCCTTATGAATACGAAAAAAAATAATACCCCTTACGAATACAACAAATAATATCCCTTACCTTAGTAGAAGGTTGGATACTGCAATAGTGAAGTAGTAGAATACTCTTCTTCTTATTCTCTATAGTTTCTCTCTCTATAGTGTCTCTTGTGAATCTCAGTGAATTGGTGAGAATGAAAGAAGAATTAAGCTTCTATTTATAGGAGAATTGACTAAATAGTAACTAATTCATGAACAGTCCAAATTGATTTACTATTAGAACGGACGGTCCATATTGATTAATATTAAAACCACAAGCGACGATCCAGATTGATTTACTTTTAAAACCACCACCGACGGTCTGGAATGATTACTTTTAAAACCACCACCAACGGTCCAGATTGATTACTTTTAAAACCACTACCGACGGTCCAGATTAATTTACTATTAAAACCACCACGCGTCATTCTCTCCTCATTATCAACCAAATGGGATGCGAACCGGGACAACTCAGCAAACTTAGCCTCGTACTAGGACACGGTCATTTTGTTTTGCTCCAACTTGATAAACTCCACCTCCTTCATGTGATGAATACTTTTGGGAAAGTACTTGTCGTTGAATAGCTCTTGGAACTTCTCCTAAGACATCTTGAGTGCGGCAGGCTTGGTACCTTTTACTGATTCCCACCAGTAATCTACTTCTCCTCTCAACATGAAGGTGGCAAAGGGAACCTTTTGCTCTTCGGAGCATCCCAAGACATCAAATATCTTGGTGATTTGCTTTATCCACGTCTCCGCCATAAGTGGTTTTGGCTCTCCCCAAAACTTCGATGGTCCCAGCTCCTTGAATTGTTTAGCGGTGACCATCTGTGAGTTGTCAGTGTGTCCACCGGCATTTTGAACAGGAGTCGCTCTCACCTGATGTTGCATGAATTGCATGAAGCCTCTTAACATCCCATCATTCATCATTTGATCGGTGTTGTTATTTACCTGAGGATTATTGTCTTCCTGTTACACATTATCCTGGGTATTGATCGTTGGTGACTAAACGGTCTCATGTGCTTCATTTCTTATCTTGACATTTTCTGATGCCATTTTCAAATACTGCCACAAAACAAGGGATAATTGACATGCCACATATTATCCTTATACTCTGACAGACCAATTAAATACCAAATAAACTTAGGTAGGTCATAGTAGCAAAGGAATTTCTCGTCTCTCCCCTCCTAGTTCTTGTCTCACATCTCAGCCAGGGATCATATCCCTAAGCTTTGATACCGGTTCTACCCACTCTTTTATTTCTCCTACTTGCGCTCAACGTTTAAATTTGACTCCAGAGAAATTAGACTTTGATTTATCCGTTGAAACTCCGTTGGGAGAAACCTTCATAACATACACTATTTATAAGTCTTGTTTGGTTCAAATCGGTAACCGCACGTTACCTATCGATCTTATTTCTTTAAAAATACTTGCATTCAATGTGATTTTAGGAATTGATTGGTTGACTACTCATCATGCTAAAATTGATTGTTTTTGTAAGGTTATTAGCTTTTATATTCCTAACCAACCTATTATACGAATTCAAGCAACCAAACCATTAAAGTCAATTACTGTCATCTCAAGTCATAAAGCTATTCGTTTATTGAAAAATGAATGTCAAGCTTTCTTAGCTCATGTCACAGATTTAAACAAAAATACGTCAGTCCTGAATGATATTGCTATTGTTAATAAATTTCCTGACGTATTCCCTGAAGAACTTCCTGGCCTACCCCAGAGCGTGAAATTGAATTTTGTATCGACCTTGAATCCGGTACAAAACCCATTTCCAAAGCCCCATATCGAATGACTCATATTGAACTTCAGGAGTTAAAAATCCAACTACATGAATTGTTAGACATTGGTTTCATTCGTCCTAGTACGTCTTGTGATGCCCCCAAAACAAGTATACATCACCCATCTTGAGTCGCCAGAAAATACACTACTGACAACTCCTTTTATACAACTGTCGTGCAGAAAATGACCATAGTTAAACTGTGAGTTTTAATACAAATATATTTAACTCTCGTGGTGCCTTGACCACAGGACCTTACAATGGTACCTTACATAAAGGTACAGTCAATAACTATTTTAGAAATTAAAATCTTTGAAAAATACTCAAGGAAACCTTCGTACATGGGAGGCCATGTGTCTAGGTTATGATAGATATCATATATCCACAGAATTATCCTTGGTTGACCCAATAGTCCCCAAAGAAAAATAAGAAGATTGCTATCATCTTCTTTCCAATGGTGAGTCGTCTTTTGACATATAATTATCTCCATTCTCTCCAATTGAGAATCATATCTGAACCAAACTCCAAGATTATATAGGTAGTGCTCGTAGATATACTCAGCAAGTGAATGTGCACAACCATGTCTTATGATAACACAAAGTCGTCTGTCATTAGACATCTTATATGATAGTGGCAAAAATGCCCTTCCAAAGTTGGGTTCACCTCACCCTATTTGGTTCACCAAAATCAACGGTTAAAATGACGTATAAAATACGACACACTTATCTATAATTCTCAATATAATTATTTCCATACTATTTTAAGGAAACACGAATGACTATAGACCACCGATTCTAATCCTGTCACATTCCCCCGCTCGACCCAAATTTACACTCTTAATACCTGAAAAGAATTGTGAAGCAAAAGGGTGAGCACAAATAGCCTAGTAAAGAATATTATGACTAAAGATAATTTACATTATCAATAGCCTTCGTTGGTGATAAATCAGAGATTTAGAACATATGGTAGGTGATAAAACTTTTCAACCATAGTTGCAGCGGAACAAGCAATCCATTAGAAGAGTCAATTAGACCATAAAGTATATTATCTTCTCCACGTTAAAAATTCACAAACAATGTTTTATCTCTGTAACATCAGTCAATAATTCCTATCCACAATCAGGTGAATAACTCATAATCATAAATGTGGTTCTAAATTCCTTTTCGCAACCAGGACGAAGATAATTTTCATCACCTGTCTTTACCTGAAACATCAAAGACCATGGTTATACCAAATCACAATTCCTGTCCATAATTATACTAATAAATTCATCTTTCCACTACGGGCCAAAGATATTCATTAACAGTTCATCTTTCCACTCCAGGCCAAAGACATGCAACTGTATTTTAGAAGAGTAAAGTAGAGCATGATATCTACTATCTTCTACGAATTAAAAGTTTTTCATCAACTTTATCGCTAAGACTCAGCTTGATAAATAAACCACATCATCGAATCATCCCTGCACTACAGGCCAATGATACTTATTCGTATCATGACCACGAATTATCCATGCACTACGGGCCAAGGATAAATGTGTTTTCATCAACGGTCATGATCATGCCATAAAACAATTCATTTTTGCACCCTTGGCCGAAGAAAACCCATGGTCATGATCATACCAAAAACTATCCATCAATGCATAACGGGCCGATGAGGACTTTTACCACATCATTTGTAACATTATGGTCATGATTATACCGAATAATTCCTGGTCATAATCATACCAAGTCCATCTATGCACTACTGGCCATAGATGACTTTCAACACAATATAAGCATGAGAATGATGACAATGATATATATAATGAATAAACATAAATCATCAGAATAATAAGATAACATAGATCTTAGTGATTTTCAACTTAATTATCCAAAGTCCAAATTGATAACATAATAATAGATGAAGCACAAACTATTAAGGATATTCTAATCCTTTCAGGACTTTTCACCATTTAATGATAAACTGAATAAATGAATAATAATTTCTTACCATAATATGGAGTATGAAAGAAAATAATATTATTTTTACCATAAAAATGATACCCTCTTACCACAATAATGATATCCCTTACCTTAGAAGAAAACTGGATACTGGAATGGTGAGGTAGCAGACTTCTCTTCTTATTTCTATCTATAATTTCTCTCTATAATAATTGCTCTTGTGAAACTTAGTGAATTTGTTAGAATGAAAGAAGAATGAGCTTCTATTTATAGGAAAATATAGTTTCGATAATTGCACGTTTTGGGGCTCGAAATATTACAGTATAATACCTTCCTCTTTTTCTTCATTTTTAATTTAGTCCTGCAAGTATTATCAAACTTGGACTACCTCCCCTAATAGTAAATCATGTGAATTAATAGTTCATTCATGTGACTCAATTGTATAATCATATGAATTAATAGCAATTAATTTCTCATTTATCCGGTGAATTGCCCGATTGGTCAATATAACCTCCAGACATCAATTCTTATCGAAATAAATGTCAATTTCCACTAACACTAATAATTCCCACATAATAGAACTATTAATTTCATCTTTAATCAACACGAACTTATTCATCATTAATATTATAACTCACAATATTTAAGAATCAGGTCGTTCCCAAGAAAGAGGGGGCTTTCCGATAAGGATTTCTCCATATTGGCGCGCAATTAGATTATCTAACCTCTCCTTGACATAACTTCTAGACATTGTCAATATTATAAATAATAATATGAATAACTTTGTCGTCTCAATTATTGATTTAATAATATAACATATTATGCAGATGATATTGTGACAATAATTGAATTAATAACATAAAAGATATGATGTAGCAATTACTGTAACAATAATTGAGTATAACTAAGTGACTTCTCACGTAAGCATCAATAATCAATACCGTGTGCTACTATGCAACCACGCGTATTACTGTACTTTTATCACCGATTATTTTAAGACAACTTGCTTACTTTGAAATTTGTTCACAAATCACCCTTTATCAATTTAACCACTTACTAAATAAAATAATAATTATAAGAGAATTGAATACTTTCATTTCATAAAATTTGGGATCTCACAATCTCCTCTCCTTATGAAATTTCGCCCTCGAAATTTACGTACGTACCTGGTATTCGAAGAGATGAGAATACCTTGCTTTCTTTTCGGATTGTACCTTCCTGATTATTCCCTCTGTATCATGATTTTCCCATTGCTCGTCTCTTGTATTTCAGATATCATTCTAGAATATATCTTCAAAACAAAGGTTAATTGACATATCACAATTTGTTAACTTATCAAGTAAGAAAATTAAGCTTAGGTAGGACACACACTAGCGAAGGATATTACTCGTCTCTCCCCTCCTAGTTCTAATCACGGATCTCCACCAGAGACCATATCCCTAAGCTCTGATACCAAATGTGATGCCCCCAAAACAAGTATACATCACCCATCTCGAGTCGCTAGAAAATACACTACTGACAACTCCATTTATACAAATGTCGTGCAGAAAACGACCATAGTTAAACTGTGAGTTTTAATACAAATATATATAACTCTCGTGGTTCCTTGACCACAGGACCTTAAAATGGTACCTTACATAAAGGTACAGTTAATAACTATTTTAGAAATTAAAATCTTTGGAAAATACTCAAGGAAACATTCGTACATGGGAGGCCATGCGTCTAGGTTATGATAGATATTATATGTCAACAGAATTATCCTTGGTTGACCCAATAGTCCCCAAAGAAAAACAAGAAAATTGCTATCATCTTCTTTCCAACAGTGAGTCTTTTCTTGACATATAATTATCTCCATTGACTCCAATTGAGAATCATATTTCAACCAAACTACAAGATTATATAGGTAGTGCTCATAGATATACTCAGCAAGTGGATGTGCACAACCATGTCTTATGATAACACAAAGTCATTAGACATCTTGTATGATAGTGGAAAAAACACCCTTCGAAAGTTGGGTTCACCTCACCCTATTTGGTTCACCAAAATCAACGGTTAAAATGACGTATAAAATATGACACACTTATCTATAATTCTCAATAAAATTATTTCCATACTGTTTCAAGGGAAACCTCAACAGCTATAGACCACCGTTCTAATCCCCTATTACCCCCGCTCGACCCAGCTACACTCTTAATACCTGAAAGGAATTGTGAAGCAAAAGGGTGAGTACAAATAGCCTAGTAAAGAATATTATGACTAAAGATAATTTACATTATAAATAGCCTTCGTCAGTGATAAATTAGAGATTTAGAATATATGGTAGGTGATAAAACTTTTCAACCATAGTTGCAGCGGAACGAGCAATCCATTAGAAGAGTTAAATACACCATAAAGTCTATTATCTTCTCCATGTTAAAAATCCACCAACAATGTTTTATCCCTGTAACATCAGTCAACAATTCATGTCCACAATCAGGTGAATAACTTATAATCATAAATGTGGTTCTAAATTCCTCTCCGCACCTAGGACGAAGATAATTCTCATCACTTGTCTTTACCTGAAACATCAAAGACCATGGTTATACAAAATCACAATTCATGTCCATAATTATACTAATAAATTCATCTTTCCACTACGGGCCAAAGATATTCATTAATAGTTCATCTTTCCACTCTAGGCCAAAGACATACAACTGTATTTTAGAAGAGTAAAGTAGAGCATGATATCTACTATCTTCTATGAATTAAAAGTTTTTCATCAACTTTATCGCTAAGACTTAGCTTAATAAATAAACCACATCATCGAATCATCCCTGCACTACAGGCCAAGGATACTTATTCGTATCACGACCACAAATTATCCATGCACTACGGGCCAAGGATAATCGTGTTTTCATCAACAGTCATGATCATGCCATAAAACAATTCATTTTTGCACCCTTAGCCAAAGAGAACCCATGGTCATGATCATACCAAAAACTGTCCATCAATGCACTACGGGCCAATGAGGACTTTTACCACATCATTTGTAACATTACGGTCATGATTATACCAAATAATCCCTGATCATAATTATATCAAGTCCATCTATGCACTACTGGCCATAAATGACTTTCAACACAATATAAACATGAGAATGATGACATTGATATATATAATGAATAAACATAAATCATCAAAATAATAAGATAACATAGATCTTAGTGATTTTCAACTTAATTATCCAGAGTCCAAATTGATAACATAATAATAGATGAAGCACATACTATTAAGGATATTCTAATCCCTTCTGGACTTTTTGTGACGCCCCCAAAATTCGGACACCCATATCTCGAATTCGGTGCATCACGTACAACTACGAATATCTTACTAAATCATTAACAACGGAAATAATAGAATAATTTACATTGATATAATATAAATATTCGCGTCCCAAGGTACCGTAACCATTACTACTACAATTCAGTGATTAACTTAAACATAACTTAATCATTCTCGAATACATCATAACAAGCATAATAATAATAATACTTCTAGTCCTAAGGACTAAGTTATACTGTCGCCTTGCCCTTTCCCTTGTCCCGTCTCGGAAATACCGCCTTGCGCCTTTTAAGCGTAATATTTTAGGAAGCAAGAATGAGCAACAAGTTTGCCCATCAAGTAATATAGCAAGAAGGACAAGCAGTTATAGTATTTAAATCTTTCAAGGGTATAATAATAATAAGTAGTTCAAGGATATCAAGAAATATCAAGAGTATTCAATAGGTGTCGTTATAATCAAGCATATCAACAATTCGAGATTTATTTCAAGTTCAACATGAATAGAGTCTTGAAGGTCACTAAGGACTAAGAACTCTTACTAGAATTAACTTGATTATTACATCGTAATCCAATATAAACGAGTACAACGGTGATCGACCTAAAGTAACCTCGTTATGCATAACATTTAATCATACTCGTAATGCGCACGTCGGTTTCCGACCATATATAAATTCCCCTTCAATGAGGGTTGTTCATCATCTCGAGAGATTTACGATATACCGCACCAAGTCAATTGGTTTGGATAGCTTTTAACACAAAATAATAGTCTAGTCGAATCAAAGGCTTAGACAAATTTTTATAATGCATTTAAGAACGATAAGTCCAATGCTTACAACAATGTCAAGGTATATAAATGATTTTCGAAATAAAACAGATATTTGCTTGAGACAACAATTCAAGGTATATAGTGTAAGAAGTGGGAACTTGCCTCGTTAAATCGATTATGTTACCTTTGACACCTTGTCACGATATAACGCCTATAATATAATAATATAGCCAGTACAAATTAGCGATTTGTTGAAACCAACTCACTTTAGCTATTAATCGCATGTCATCCTAGTTTAAGGTACAAGTCTCTCAAAATAAAATACTACATTTCTTACTTGCTACACATTTATGCTCACAAATAAGAAAACTAAGCACATAACATTAATTTATTAAAGCATTTGCTCAATTAGTTATCGAACTAGTAATAAACATAATGTCACAATAAAAGTTTTAATGTTATTATTAAATTAGTTTAGTGTACCGATTTATAGCTCTTTAAATCTTCACATTGCCTACATTTTTAAATGTTTAAGATTATATAATAGGTAAGGCTAAAAGGATCTTTAATTCCTTGCACACAAGCAACCGAATTTAGCCTTAAAAATATAGCCACATCCTTATTTCATGAAAATAAAATAACATGTAGCAACATATTATTGCACCAAACAAAATAATAAATTAATCATGTAGTAACACACTAGCAGCCGAAATATCCTTAAAGAAAAGAAAAAAAATATATAACAACATGCCATTTTATTTCACCACTAGCAGCCGAACTAAAGCAGCACTTTTATTGCACATAAAAAATAATAATTTAACCTGTAGTAATACTAGCACATTAGTAGCCGAACTAGCAAATAAAAAAAATAGCAACAAGCCATGCACACAACATAACCTCACTAGCAGCCGAATTTATCAAAGAAAAATAACTTAGTAGTACTTTTATAACACAACATGATCTCTCCTATAACACCCTCTAGTAGGTGGACCCACCCGCCCCTACTATCACCTCCAAGACATGCATGCTTGCTTGCTCTTCTCTTTTTTTCTTTTTTTTATGCTCAGCAGCTACCACAATGCAACAACAAAATAATATGGGCACCCAATAATCACACCCACGTAGCCCCTCTTTGAAAACATGCCTTGGTGTTGTTTTGTTTTGTTTTTTTTTTCTTTTTTTTGTCCATGCATAGACAATACCCTAAAGCAATAACATGAAGCATCAACAAAAAAGAAAAAGACACACGAATCATCAATCTGTAAACATACTTGAGTCCTTTTTTTTCCCTTTTTTTCTACGCAAAACAAAATTTATGAATTCATGAAAAATTGATTTATTTATTTTGAAACACATGGTAAATATTAATTTAGCATGCACACATTTAATTTAGCATACTAATTTACAAGCAACACAATATATCCATATCACTACAAAAAGAAGAAAAGAAAAAAAAATGTGTACTAGAATTTAAATAGAAGAATTTTATCTAACTAATTAATTTCTATATACCTTAGTTGAAGAAAAAGAAATGGGTTGCCAGGAAAGAAATCTACTGTTGTCGACCACCTTCTCCACTTTGTTCTTGCTTCTCTTTTTTTTTTTTGTAAAGGAACACTAGAGCAAGGGTTGATATATATATATACCAAAAAGAAAAGTGTAGACATAATTAAAGTTGTCTTGGCCATTCCCTACTCAACTTTTTAGCAACCTAGTATTCTAATATCCCATCAAAATGTCAAGTACTACCAACCTCAACCCATATCACACGCCAGCCCCTTTTCAAGACACAAGGCTCTAGACATCACGCCCAAAAGAAATAAAAAAAAAAAAATTCCCAAAATTTTGCCAAGTTCAATTGTCAAGTTAGGTCCAAGTCCTTTGACTAATACTTACACATCACAATTTGCTACTCATGTACTAACCGCTTGAACAGTGGGTGGAAAAAAAATTGTAAAATTTGCAGAAATTGAGTAGGTGGAAAACATTATATGGCTTGCAAAAATCAATTGGGTGGTAAAGTAACATGAGGTTCTTAGAATTACATGGAGAAAAGACTTACATGGCTACATTACCCTTTTACATAGTCATGCTTAAATGAAATAAAATGGGTAGACAAAAATATTTCATGGCTACCAGAAAAATAACATGGGTAACAAAATGTCACATGGTGCGCCAAAATAAATGGGTGGGTAAAATAACTCTTATGGCTAGGTTCTATTATTTGGACTATAATCATGTAAATACTTAATTATTATGGCGTGAGACTAATTAATTTAATCTACCCAAATAACACTAAATTATACACCACCTTAATAATTATTATTAAGTTGGGTTATTTCACATAATTCAAGTTACTCACTTAAATAATAATAATAATAATTTAGTCCATCCAGACAAGCTTCCAAATCATTTTAATGATTTATTGTTACACTGATATATTTAAATAATTTAATTTAATCGAGTTACTCACCTCATGCCATGCAAGCATTTCTAAAATAAAATCAGAGGCTCTATTTATATAAATATTAATATTAAATCATAAAATTTGCGGTTATTACACTTTTCACCATTTAATGATAAACTGAATAAACGAATAATAATATCTTACCATAATATGGAGTATGAAGGAAAATGATATTATTTTTACCATAAAAATGATACCCTCTTACCACAATAATGATATCCCTTACCTTAGAAGAAAACGCGATGCTGGAATAGTGAAGTAGCAGACTTCTCTTCTTCTTTCTCTCTAAAATTTTTCTCTATAATAATTGCTCTTGTGAAACTTAGTGAATTGGTGAGAATGAAAGAAGAATGAGCTTCTATTATAGGAAAATATAGTTTTGATAATTGCACGTTTTGGGGCTCGAAATATTAGAGTATAATACCTTCCTCTTTTTCTTCATTTTAAATTTAGTCATGTAAGTATTATCAAACTTGCACCAACTCCCCTAATAGTAAATCATGTGAATTAATAGTTCATTCATATGACTCAATAGTATAATCATGTGAATTAATAGCAATTAATTTCTCATTTATCCGGTGAATTACCCGATTGGTCAATATAACCTCTAGACATCAATTATTATCAAAATAAATGTCGATTTCCACTAACACTAATAATTCCCACACAATGGAACTATCAATTTCATCTTTAATCAACACGAACTTATTCATCATTAATATTATAACTCACAATATTTAAGAATCAGGTCGTTCCCAGGAAAGAGGGGGCTTTCCCATAAGGATTTATACCTATTGGTGCGCAATTAGATTATCTAACCTCTCCTTGACAGAACTTCTAGACATTGTCAATATTGAAAATAATAATATGAATAACTTTGTTGTCTCAATTATTCATTTAATAATATAACATATTATGCAAATGATACTGTGACAATAATTGAATCAATAACATAAGAGATATGATGCAGTAATTACTGTAACAATAATTGAGTATAACTGAGTGACTTCTCACGTAAACATCAATAATCAATACCGTGTGCTACTATGCAACCACGCGTATTACTGTACTTTTATCACCGATTATTTTATGTCAACTTGCTTACTTTGAAATTTTTTCATATATCACCCTTAACTTTAACCCTTTATCAATTTAACCACTTACTAAATAAAATAATAATTATAAGAGAATTGAATACTTTCATTTCATAAAATTCGGGTTCTCACACGTCTCCTTGGGGTGCTCCTGTTCTAATCGTGAAGAAGAAAGATGGAAGTATGCGACTTTATATTGATTATCGGGAGTTGAATCATGTCACCATCAAAAATAGGTACCCGTTGCCACGCATTGATGACCTGTTTGACCAGTTGCAAGGCGCCAAATTCTTTTCAAAGATCGATCTTCGTTCTGGATATCATCAATTAAAGATTAAAACCGATGACATCCCAAAGACTGATTTCAGAACTCGGTACTGGCATTATGAATTTTTAGTCATGTCTTTTGGATTAACTAATGCTCTTGCTGCCTTCATGGATATGATGAACCGAGTATTCAAGGAATATTTTGATCACTTTGTGGTCGTCTTTATTGATGACATCCTTATTTACTCTGAAAGCCCTGAAGATCATGAGCAACACTTCAGACTAATACTCCAAAAGCTTCGTGAAAACAAGCTTTAAGCCAAGTTAAAGAAGTGCGAGTTTTGGCTTGAGGAAGTAGCATTCCTTGGGCACGTGATATCAAATCATGGAATATCTATTGACCCAACAAAGATTGAAGCAATTCAAAGCTGGGAGCAACCCAAGTCAGTAACCGAAGTATGTAGCTTTCTGGGCTTAGCTGGTTATTATTGGAGATTCGTGGAAGGATTTTCTTGAATCGCTACTCCATTAACTCAGCTGACTCGAAAAGATACAAAATTCGGTTGGAGCAAGGAATGTGAGAAGAGTTTTCAAGAACTCAAGAGGAGACTCATTTCAGCACCTATTTTGACAATACCATCTGGTTTAGAGGGATTTATCATCTACAGTGATGCTTCAGGTAAGGGTTTAGGATGTGTTCTCATGCAAAATGGGAAAGTCATAGCCTATGCCTCACGACAACTCAAAGAATATGAGAGAAATTATCCTACTCATGATCTAGAGTTGGCAGTTATCATTTTTGCGCTTAAGATTTGGAGGCATTACCTGTATGGAGAGAAGGTGGAGATTTATACAGATCATAAAAGCCTCAAATATTTCTTCACTGAAATGGAACTCAACATGCGGCAAAGAGGATGGCTTGAGCTGTTGAAAGATTATGATCATACCATTCAATACCATTCTGGAAAAGTGAACGTAGTAGCTGATGCATTGAGTAGAAGATCATATATGGATACGAGTGCGATATTGTCAACGTAAAGGCCTATTTTGCATGACATACAAAGGATTGAGATAGAGTTAAAGACTCTAGGGATCCATGTGATGATGGCGAATATACGAGTAGAATTGACTTTAATCGATAAAGTTAAAGCTGCTCAAGCTACAGACCTGGAGCTAATGCGTATGAAGAAGAAAGTTAAAGAAGGTGCTATATCAGAAGCAAGAATCGATGAAGAAGGAATACTTCGAGTCAACTCCAGACTTTGTGTTCCTAACGATTCTGACTTGAAGTATAAAATTATTATGGAGGCGCACAACACACCATTTGCAATCCATCGTGGGAGTACCAAAATGTATCATGATCTTTGACATACATTTTGGTGGAGCAATATGAAGAGAGAGATAGCGGGGTTTATCTCAAGGTGTCTAACTTGTCAACGAGTTAAAGCGGAGCATCAAGTGCCAAAAGGTCCATTGCAACCACTTAAAATTCTAGAATGGAAGTGGGAGCACATTACCATGGATTTCGTTACTAGTCTTCCCAAGGTTTCTCAAGGCATAGATGCAATTTGGGTCATTGTTGATAGATTGACCAAGTCTGCTCATTTCTTCCAGATACGAGAAACTTATACACTTGAACGTCTTACTCGTATGTACATAAACAAGATTATAAGATTGCATGGTATGCCAGTATCCATAGTTTCTGACCGAGAGCCAAGATTCATTTCAAGATTTTGGGTTAGTTTGCAAAAATCTATGGGCACAAATTTATAATTTAGTTCGGTGTATCATCCTCAAATGGATGGACAATCAGAGAGGACTATTCAAACTCTTGAGGATTTATTAAGACTCTATGTCCTTGACTTCAAAGGAAGTTGGGACAAGTTCTTACCATTGGTGGAGTTTTCCTACAACAACAGTTATCAAGAAAGTATTGGAATGGCTCCATTTGAGGCGTTGTATGGAAAAAAGTATCGTTCTCCAGTATGCTGGGATGAGGTGGGTGAAGTAATGTTGCTGGGATCGGAGTTGGTACGTATGACTACGAAAAAGATTCAAACGATCTGACAATGCATAAAAACCTCACAAGATCGACAAAAGAGTTATGTTGATCTTCATTGAAAGGACGTGGAATTCAATATTGGAGATCATGTGTTGTTACGTGTTGCTCCATGGAAAGGAGTTACGAGATTTGGAAAGAGAGGAAAGCTCAATCCTCGATTCATTAACCCATTTATAATCCTTGATCGAGTAGGAACTGTGGCCTATAGACTCGCCTTACCGCCAAGTATGTCTCGTGTTCATAAAATTTTTCACATATCTATGTTACATAAATGTGAAAGACCCGAACCACATTATTGAATGAGATAGCGGAAGATTTAATGTATGAAGAGGTAGCTATTAAAATCTTAGATAAGAAGGATCATATTCTACGCTCCAAGGTTATGTCTCAAGTCAAAGTTTTGTGGAAAAACCACGATATGGAGGAAATGACCTGGGAGTTAGAATCTGAAATGAAATTAATGTATCCTCACCTCTTCGATATATCAGGTACGTACCATAATTTTGAGGATGAAATTTCATAAGAAGGGGAGGTTGTAAGACCCCAACTTTTTTTGAATAAAGAATAATTTTTCTCGAAATATATTTTTGAATATTATGGTGTGGATATGATATAATGTTATAGTTGTGGGTAATATTTGGAAAATTTTGCAAAGTAAGCAAGTTGATATAAAATATTCGTTGTGTCAGTTAATATTCGATTAGTCGGGGAATATTTATTTTAACAGGGAATATTCGTATGACGGCACAATCATTGGTGGACCCCACAACGGAAGTATTGTCGTAGTTAGAAAATGACAAAAATATCTTTTTATAAAAATAACAGTGAAAGTTTTACCGTTAAACTGTTAAACTACCCGGTGGTAAAAGTACAGTAATACACGTGGGTGTATAGTAGCACACAGTATTGATTATTGATGCTTACGTGAGAAGTCACTCAGTTATACTCAATTATTACTACAGTAATTGTTGAATAGTATCTCACGTTATTTGATTCAATTATTGTCACATTATCATCTGCATAATATTTTATATTATTAAATCAATAATTGAGACAACAAAGTTATTCATATTATTATTTTCAATATTGACAATGTCTAGAAAGTTCTGTCGAGAAGAGGTTTGGTCACCTAATTGCGCGCCAATAGAGAGAAATCCTTATTGGAAAGCCCCCTCTTTCCTGAGAACGATCTGGTTGTTAAATATTGTGAGTTATAATATTAATGATGAATAATTGTTGAAGTATTAAAAATGTGTTTATTAAAGATAAGTGAATTACAAAAGTTAGAGGGGAATAATGCAAACTTGGAAAACTTTAGGGGTACTAAAGTGTAATAAGTTAAATCAATCTGGACCATTGGTGGTGGTTTTAATAGTAAATCAATCTAGACCAATGATGGTGGTTTTAATAGTAAATCAATCTGGACCATTGATGGTGGTTTTAATAGTAAATCAATCTGGACCGTCGGTGGTTAATAGTAAATCAATCTGGACCGTCGGTGGTGGTTTTAAATGTAATCAATCTGGACCGTTGGTGGTGGTTTTAAAAGTAATCAATCCGGACCGTCCATTCTAATAGTGAATCAATCTGGACCGTTCATGAATTAGTTACTATTTAGTCCATTCTCCTATAAATAGAAGCTTAATTCTTCTTTCATTCTCACCAATTCACTGAGATTCACAAGAGACACTATAGAGAGAGAAACTATAGAGAGCAAGAAGAAGAGTATTCTGCTACTTCACTTTTGCAGTATCCAACTTTCTACTAAGGTAAGGGGTATTATTTCTTTCGTATTCATAAGGAATACTATTTTTCGTATTCATCCTTTAGTATGTCGGAATAACCTGTCTACGCGAATTACGTACCGTATGACAGGTAAAAATCCATTTGTAGTTTTTGAATGTTAATTCTTTTCATATTCTTAAATCTAAACTTACTATGGTAAGTATTGATTTTATAATCCTTGAAATTAGTGGAATATCTGTGAGTTTTACGATTCATCAAGTATCATTTTATTAGAATATTGATATGAACTTTCTTATTAAATATCAATATTTTCACCCGAAGTACTATTCATGAGATACTATTCACGGGTTACTATTCACTATAATATTATTCACTCGGGTATTCGGGGCACTTTCATGTCGGGGTACTATTCATGAATTACTATTCACCCAATTACTATTCACTCAAATATTGTTCACTCAGGTATTTGGGGCACTTTTCATGTCGGGGTACTATTCACGAAGTACTATTCACAGGGTACTATTCATGGGGTACTATTCACCGAAAAATTTATTTCTTTTCTGTCCAAATTATTTTTGATACATGGATATTATTCTTTAATTTTACTCCACAAAGCAGTATCATTTTGAAAATTTGGACATTATTGAATTCTGGATAAATTAAATTATAAATCTTTAAAAATTTATCCTTTACTTTCTTTTAATTGAATTCTTATATCATTGTCATCATCCTCATGCTTATATTATGATGAAAGTCATCTTTGGCTTGCGTGCATAGGTGGACTGTTGATTGGTATGATTATGACCATGGATAATTCGTTATAGTCATGACCATTGATGATTACACGAATAATTCGTGGCCCGTAGTGTAAGAATAATTTGTGGGCGTGATACTAATGAATATCCTTGGCCCGTGGTGCATGGATTATTCGATAATGTGATATATTTATTAAGCTGAGTCCCAACAATAAAGTTAATGATAAACTTTTTAAATCATAGAAGACAGTAGATATCATGCTCTACTTGACTCTTCTAATGGATTGCTTGTTCCGCTATAGTTAAACTTGTTGTCTATTTTATTCTATCAGTTTAACATTGTTGAAGGCTAATGATAACTTATTCTGCATTATCTTAGTCATAATATTTCTTACTGGGCTATTTTGGGTGATGTATACCTATTTTGGGGGCATCACAGTTGGTATCAATGGTCCAGACTGATTTACTTTTAAAACCACCACCGACGGTCCGGATTGATTACTTTAAAAACCACCACCGACGATCCAGATTGATTTACTATTAAAACCACCACCGACGGTCCAGATTGATTTACTATTAAAACCACCATCAATGGTCCAGATTGATTTACTATTAAAACCACCATCAATGGTCTAGATTGATTTACTATTAAAACCACCACCAATGGTCCAGATTGATTTAACTTATTACACTTTAGTACCCCTAAAGTTTTACAAGTTTTCATTATTCCCCTCTAACTTTTGTAATTCACTTATCTTCAATAAACACATTCTTAATACTTCAACAATTATTCATCATTAATATTATAACTCACAATATTTAACAACCAAATCGTTCCCAGGAAAGAAGGGGATTTCCAATAAGGATTTCTCTCTATTGGCGCACAATTAGGTGACCAAACCTCTTCTCGACAAAACTTTCTAGACATTGTCAATATTGCAAATAATAATATGAATAACTTTGTTGTCTCAATTATTGATTTAATAATATAAAATATTATGCAGATGATAATGTGACAATAATTGAATCAAATAATGTGAGATACTATGCAACAAGTACTGTAGTAAGAATTGAGTATAACTGAGTGACTTCTCACGTAAGCATCAATAATCAATACCGTGTGCTACTATGCATGCGACCCGCAGACATCAGATTTTCTTTACCATAGGGTAGTTCAACAGTTTAACGGTAAAACTTTCGTTGTTATTTTTATAAAAAGATATTTCTGTCATTTTCTAACTACGAAAATACTTCCGTTGTGGGGTCCACCAATGATTGTGTCGTCGTACGAATATTCCCTGTTAAAACAAATATTCCCCGACCAATCGAATATTAACTGATACAACGAATATTTTATATCAACTTGTTTACTGTGCAAAATTTTCCAAATATTACCCACAACTATAACATTATATCATATCCACACCATAATATTCAAAAATATATTTCGAGAAAAAATATTCTTTATTCAAAAAATGTTGGGGTCTTACATTTAACATCGACATATGGAGCAGCACTCCGTGCATTGGTCGACGAGGGTAAAACGGGCAAAAATTCCATCTGCCATGTAGATAACTTTAACTGCTTACTTTTCTGTACAGTATTAGCAGTTGTTTTATCAGTACATGCTAACAATTTGTTTGATTAAACAGTTTCATATATTAAATGAAAGCATATTTTGTTTCAGAACTCTGAATTTAGATGTGCATGTACTTGATGATAAGGTGCCTTTTCTCCACAAGGACTGTAACTTTGATGAAAAGTTGGACTCATACTTGATGGAAGTACAAGAGGACATTGAGATACCTCAGAAGATTAAGGAATGGGTCGAAGACAAACCTAAACCTAACCTTGATCAAACCACCTCTTTCAATCTCGTAACCTTAGTAAACCCTAAGCTACTCCAGATTGCTTCAGACCTCACCCCAAACAAACGGAATGACATGGTTGTGCTACTAACCCAATTCCAGGATGTGTTTTCATGGTCTCACGAAGACATGGCGGGTTTTTCCACTGACATTGTCCTTCATCGCCTTCCCATTAAAGAGGGATTTAAGCTAGTCAGGCAGAAGCTCAGGTGATTGAAACCTGAGTGGAGTTTAAAGGTTAAAGAAGAAATTGTGAAACAATTTCAAGTGGGCATCATCATGGTGTCTACATACCCTGAATGGTTATTAAATATAGTCCTCATGCCTAAACTAGGAGGAAAGGTGCGAGTTTACGTGGATTATCAGGATCTGAAGAAATCTTTTCTTAAAGATAGCTTTCCCGTGCCATTTATCCACATTCTCATTGATAATACTGCTCAATACGACATGTACTCCTTACAGATTTCTTCGCGGGGTATCATCAAATTATGGTTGCTGAGGAAGATCGTGAGAAAACTTCTTTCATCGTGCCTTGGGGAACCTTTTGTTATAGACGATTGTCATTTGGCCTCATCAATGCTGGAGCAACCTATCAGCGAGCTATGATGGCTCTTTTCCATGACTTAATGCATAAAGAGATAAAGATCTACATGGATGACATCATTGTTAAGTCCCGAAGGGAGGATGACCACTTAGACCATCTTAGAAAGCTTTTCAACAGGTTGCGTAAGTACAACTTGAAGTTGAATCCAACCAAATGCGTTTTTGGTGTTAAATCAGGCAAGTTGCTAGGTTTCCTAATCAACCACAAAGGGATTGAGCTGGATCCCACCAAAATCCAGGCCATCAAGGAAATGCCCATTCCTCGGACAGAGAAGGAAATACGGGGATTTTTGGGAAGAATCAACTTCATTAGCAGGTTTATTTCTCAACTCACAGCAACTTGTGAGCCCATCTTCAAGCTATTAAGGAAGAACTCCTCCATGAAATGGAATGATGAGTGTCAGAAAGCCTTCCTTACTATCAAAGAGTAGTTGGTTAATGCTCCTGTTTTGGTACCTCCCAGGGATGATGTTCCCCTATTCATGTGTATGTCCATTAATGACAATGTTATGGGCTGCTTACTGGGACAGAAAGACGATAGAGACTAAGAGTGAGATATCTATTACCTCAGCAAAATATTTAGCATCAGTGAACACAAGTACACTTTGATTGAGAAGACTTGTTGTGCTTTAGCATGGGATTCCACGAGGTTACATCATTACCTCCATGATCACACAATCCATCTCATATCCTTCGTGGATCCTCTCAAATATGTGTTTAGTAAGCCCATACTGAATTTTTGGCTATCCAGATGGAAGTTGATTCTGCATTAATTTGACATCGTCTACGTGATGCAAAAGTCCATTAAAGGACAAGGAATTGTGGATCATTTGGCAAGACCTTATAAATGGATTACAAACCCTTAAAACATACTTCCCCGATGAAGGGTCATGACAATTAGCAACACCATCGATGACGATGCATACCATATATGGAAAATGTATTTTGATGGAGTCTATAATACGAAGGTTACGGAGCTGAGTCAAGCGGTTCTAGTGTCCAATGCAGGGGAGCGAGATCCGTCAGCAAGTCAAATTGTAGTTTGTCAGCACCAACAATACAGCCGAGTATGAATGTTGTATCATGGGGCTAAAACTTACTCACTCAATGGGCATCAGACGGTTAACTATCTTTGGGGATTCGGAGTTGGTAATCAAACAAACCATGGGAATATATTAAACTAAAGAGCTACATTTGCTGCCTTACCATCGACAAGTTTTACAGATGGCTTCGGAGTTTGAAGAAGTAAACTTCCTCCACACTCCTCAGAGCAGGAATGACTTTGCGGATGCACTAGCAACTTTGGCCTCCTTGATCAACATACATGACAAGGAAAACATGACAAGCATCCCATTGGCTCTACAAAAGGCTCCAGCCTATGGGAATTACGCTGGAGAAGTATCGGATGAGCTACCTCCCGTCAAACACCCTTGGTATCAGCATATCAAGGAATATATGCGTGATGGATCTACACCCGCTGAGGCGAGCCCGACTGAAAAAGGCGAATCCATCGATTGGCTATGAAATTCTACCTATGCAGAGATGCACTCTACAAAAGAGATGCAAGATTAGGACTCCTTAGATGTCTGGACAAAGTCCAAACTCAGAGGCTCATGGATGAAATCCATGGTGGAGTATGTGGCCCACACATGAGAAGACCCCTACTTGTTAAGAAAATCCTTAAAATAGGGCATTACTGGCTTACGCTCAAAGTTGACTGTGATGATCACGTCAAGAGGTGCTATCAATGCCAAATGCATGGAAATGCTATCCACGCCCCTCCGAGGGAACTCCACAATATGTGTTCACCCTGGCCCTTCTCAATGTGGGGAATGGACGTCATCGAGCCCATCGAGCCCAAAGCCAGTAATGGGCACCGATTTATCTTTACCATGATCGACTACTTTACCAAGTGGGTAGAAGCAGCCTCCTTCCCCAGGGTTACTAAAGAAGTCATCATTGCTTTCATCAGAAACAATGTCATTTGTCGATATGGATAACCAGAGGTAATTGTGTCAGATAATGCTAAGAACCTCAACAACAAAATAATGGAGGAGTTATGTAGTAAATTCCACATCAAATACCTTAACTATGTCATCTACTGTCCAAAGATGAATGATGCTATTGAAGCGGCTAATAAAAACATCAAGAAGATCATGCAGAAAATGTTTGCTAATCACAAAGGACGGCCTGACCTCTTGCCTCTGACTTTATTAGCCTGCAGAACTTCAATGCGTACTTCCATTAGGGCAACCCCTTACTTATTAGCCTATGGGATGGAAGCAGTGCTCCCCATAGAGGTGGAAATGGAATCCCTTAGAGTGTTGATGGACGCTCAGCTGGATGAAGACCAATGGGTATAAGACATATATCACCAATTGTCTCTAATAGACGAAAGGCGAATCGCGGCTATCTTCCATGGTCAGTTATATCAACAAAGGATTGCCAGATCCTATAACAGAAAAGTTCTACTACGGTAGTTTAAACAACATGACTTGGTTTTGAAGAAGATCATTGACAACCAAGATCAATATAAGGGAAAATTCGCTCCAAACTGGGAGGGCCCATTTGTTGTCAAAGAGGTATTGATATGAGGCGTTCTCAGACTACAGGAAATGGACGACGATGAATTTCCACAAATCATCAACTCAGACACTGTGAAACGGTACTATGTCTGAGGTTACCATCAAGAAAACATTCTGGTTTTGGATCATCAGATCACCAGTCATTCCGATTTTATAACCCTTTTTTTACATACTTTTTTCTGCCCCTCAAGGAAATATACTCTTCAAGCCAGCAGCCTGGTTTCACCTCATTTCAAACCTTTCATACAATTTAGGTTATCCCACCAGGGATTGAACCTTTCACACCTGTAGTTTGTCCTGAACTTAGGATCAAACTTTTTCACACTTGCAGTTTGTCCTGAACTTAGGATTAAACTTTTTCGCACCTACAGTTTGTCCCAAACATGGGATTAAACTTTCTTTTCCCCCACAGTTTAGCCTGCACATGGGATTCAGACTTCTCTTCGACTGCAAATCATCCTGAGGGGTGAACTACGTTGACCTGATCTCCCTGATACCCGGGAGTACGTAGGCAACCATATTCTATATTGCCCGGTCGCAATAAAAAAAACATTTCTGCCCTCTTTCTACAAAAACAAAAAGAACAAAAATATTTCTGCCCTTTCTCTAAAAAAATAAAAACAACAAAAACATTTCTACCCTTACACCATTCAGCGTTGAACCTCTTACACCAGGTTAGAACTGCGTAGACCTGATCTCCTCTTCAATAGGAGTACGTAGGCAGCCATTTGTGGTTCTCTCTAACCCCCTACCAAAACATAAATACCTGTCACATGGTACTGGGATCAAACTTCAATCCACAACATTCCATCGGCTTCAGACCAAATGGATGGAACTACCTGACCTCTCCTCACAAATAGGAGATCCGGCGACCATCTAAGCTGCAGTTGAACCTCAAAGAGCAATAACAATCCATAAGAGATGGAATTAACTAGGCTCCTCTTAAATAGGATTACTGGCGACCATATGTGGTATGGTCAATCTCAGAGAGGAAAAGCCACACTCTCCACATCTATATACAGAAACCAGTCCGAAGATACCAAAGATGGTAGGGATACACATAGATCAATGATCCATTCTAAAATATCCTGCGACGTCTCAATGTCCGTACATCAAGGATGAGTTCAGAATGCATCAAGATCATAAGCCCTGAAGAAACAGGCAAATATCAAGCAAGTATCAAGGCACAACTAAAAGGGAAGTGAATCAAAATATATTTCCTTGCCATATATAATGTTGTTTGATATATAAAATATGCGTTGTACATGACAAAATGGCTAAGCTAGTCTGTGCAGGAAAATACAAGTCTATCTACGGATCTATATGTATGCGAACTATCAGATTTAACATAGCACCCCTCTCCAAAGAAATAGGTAACACCGCAAGCTCCTGCCTAATGGTATCTACACGAGCTAGCAGATCCAAGGCTAACTGCATGGTGGCATGATGCTCATAGGATACCAGTCGTAAGGGATCTCACTGAAGCACTGTCTGTGAAGGCCACATTCTGGGCAGATAGGGTAGCATCCCTCTCTATAATCAATGCATCTCTGGCTGATTTGGCCTCGTCCCTCTCTAATAGAGTGGCGTGTCTTCCATCAAGAGTTGTCAACATCAAGGCCTACCCTTATCTCTCTCAAAGGTCATTAGATGTAGACTCTGCTCCAGATACTGTGCTGAATGTTAAATCATAGTAGCACTCATAGTGGGAGAATACCTCATAACTATTTTTAACCCAGTAGACAAATCCTCCTCGATGGGAATATAAGTCTCCTCCATAGGCTCCCCATCATCGAAATCAATACCATGCACTGTGGATACTGCCATAGTCAATATTATCTCTGTCTCCATCCATGTGGAGTATTTTGCAGAACAACTCGAATGGCTGACGGAAAACTCAGCTAGCTCACGCTGATCCCAACATGCATACAACCTGGATCTATCTTCTGCTGATAAGTGGCGAGAAGTTAAGCGCTGACTCAATGCCCCCTCAAAAGGATAGAAGTCATGGAACTGGTCAAACTGACACATCACGGCCAATGGGTGGTAAGTAATCATGCCCCTCAAATAAGCTAGAGGGAGATAATCCATGCCCAGAGCATGACTGATGAAGCTGTAGGGTGAGCTGAGCCCTGTACACGACAATATATCAAACGGATCTCCGATCCATGCTAGGAAAACGAACCAAGATGCATGATCTGTACACTCCGCAGGCTAAAAGGAGTACGACATGGATATATTATGGGTGAAACAATACCCATGCAGTCTGAAAGTGCCAATCGGTCTCAAGTGTGACATAAAAAACACGTACAACATGACCAAGCTACCTATAAATACCCCTGCAGGGTAAGTGCTATAATATGTAGCTGACCTTAGCGTCTCTGCGATGATCATCGGTACAATGGTGTGACCCTCCCTGAGAGCTCTTACTGCCATGATAATGCCAATATCTAGCTCATTCATGTACCGTGGCATGTATACTTACGACAATACGCACAGTAGCAGTACATCTACTCTGGTCGAGTGCCAATGATCCTCTGACATGGTGAAATCCCTGAAGTGCCGTGTATAACTATCCTTAGAGCCAAATCTATCCATCAAAAAATGATGGGATACAACGTGACCAGATGTGATCTCATACTGCACAACTCTACGCCTTAGCCCGGTGAGAGTCATAAGAGTCATAAATCGGTTTTATGTCAGCTGGATGGCCATCTCACAAGAAGGTCTCGTTTTAAAGCGGCGCTTATCAACCGCCATACTCCTCCAGAGTAGGAGTCAACTCATGGATGCCAAAATAGAAGACCTGTCTCTCCGATATCCATTACTCCAGCATACCCTCTATGAAGCCTACGGGAACCTGAAACATTAGGAGAGTCATATTATGCTGTAATAACTGATCTACAGTCACCCTGTCTGAAGGTGACATACTATCATACAAAGATCTCAGACGGGATGCCACCAATACTGGTGGGGTATGATCAATACGGCTAACTGATGAAGAAGACATCTATACGGGCTGTGTCATAAGACCATCCAGAGGTCAATGTTGAATATCTCTGGACATACATACATATGCATAACATGATACATCCATGATAAATAATAGATGGCAATATGATATAGGGAATAGAAAACTATACATACATTCCTAAGTATATTATCATCTAATACATCTCTATACAACTAGAAATATAGGGAAATGGGGCACAACCACCTAACTACTAATAGAGGCCTATCAAAAGATATAGGGAGAATGGGGCCCACCCCTCTGGCTCGGTCTAGTTTAAGTTACAAAGGAGTTCTTACAAGCTGAAAAGGTCAAATCAGGAATAAAAATGCTACACGATTGAGCGGAATATCCTGAAATCCTGGTTTTCACGGGCCAAACTGTGGTTGTACATATCATTCATTGGTCTTCTCCCAAATATATGGTACACTATACCGATGATCTATGTTGTTTCAAATTACATTCGACAATACCTTGTGAATGTCCGATGCCGTCAATTCAGGGTTGTAACCCTAAATCCTTCTTTTTCCCCGGCGAGGGTGTCACGCATTTTCAACCATTGATGTACACATTAATGAAGGTCAATTAAGCTTGACATGGTCCCTGGCGGGGGTGTTATGCATTTTCAACCATTGATGTACACGTCAATGACGGTGAAGCAGCCTCGACATGGTTCCCGGTGGGGGTGTCACACATTTACATCTGTTGATGCACACGCCAATGAAGGTCAAGCAGCCTTGACATTATCCCCAGCTGGGATTTCATCCGTTGATATACATGTCAATGAAGGTAAGGCAACCCTAACAACACCAACTATTGGCAGTAACTCCAACAGAGCAGCGGACAGACCTAGCGATACAAACTAGGGAAGAACATCCTCATCGAGGAGGACCGATGATGGAATATGTTATACACATCCTCAATAGACAAAGCTCTATCCCCACAGAATCTCTTATATATGAGAGATGAAAATTTAGGATAAAGTCTGTATCAAGGATTCAAGATTTTGGTGATAACCCCAACGTTAACAATCCTAGAGATTCCTGGTAGCTGTGGATCACGCATCCAAGACTGTTCATTAAGCTGGTTAATTATTGCCACCCCTGGTAGAAGCAACAAAAGGCCTGCAATCATCCCATCATGTTGGAGGACAATCCAATAAACCACATACATTTGCATCATGTTATTATACATTGCATCATAATCAGCTTGTTTCATTTTAAGTGTCTAATATTCTTTATCCTATCCACGCCATTGCATTACATGAATATGATAAAGAGGGGCATCTGTAGACACTCAAAATTTTCCGCCTACCTGTTACTAACATTGCAGGAAGTGTAGAACCTTCTTTTAGAGATAACCTTGGAAGATAGCTCATCTTAATCCCAGAAATATCACTGAAAGTTTAGTTTCAAACCCGAAAAACACACCGAGAGTATCCTTTCCCCATCTCAGAGATAACCCCAACGATAGCAGTCAAATACCAAAAATTCCACCAGAGAAGGCCGATTCATCTTAGAGATAACCCCGAGATGTTCAGTCTCAGTCCGAAAACAACACCGGGAAAGACAATATCAACCTTGGAGATAACCCCAAGGATTGCAGTTGTAGTACCGAAGATAACCCCAGAAATGCTCATTTCAACCTATGTAGTCAAATTCAACCTCGGGACTCACACCGAGGCACTCAATTCACAAACTCGGAGATAATTCCAGAAGGATAGGCACACCTCAGAGACAACCCTGAGGGCATTCAACACTTGTAGTAGTCCAATCTCAGAGATAACCCTGAGCAACGTCTGCTTTATCAGCCAAAACCGGAGATAACCTCGGTGAAGAGCAAAGTCATCAAATTACCGCCTCAACCCCACATGGCGCCGTCTCAACAAAAAATATATCAACATACATTCTACACAACAATGTCCCACAAGAACCAAGGAGTTGCAATCTCGAGTGCCTACTACGCAAGACAGCACACCGGATAAAATTTAAAGCTTAAAGAGATAGGACATGGTTCCATGTTCCTGACTTCATACAACCTCTAATCACATGTCATTTCATAGCTCTCAACAACGGTAGTCTGAAACAGGTCTTATACACCTCAATCGGATGCTCAGATTGAAGTTCTGCAAGTTCGAGCGGATATCACATTGCACGCGTGCACGTACTTTGAGACGACGGGACCTGCGGAGCCCGGGGCACCCCGGCCAGCCGCAGGTGCATTTTCGGCTGCCGCAAGTACACCTATGACTCCCAACTCTATAAATATAGGGCTTGGGGTGGCCATATCCAAGAGAAAAAAAGGCGAGGAAGCCCTGTCAATTTTGCTCTGTACACACCCCATATTGAGTGCTTTCCTATTTTAAACACTTGTTAGCTCATATATAGCAATATTTTTACCGACGGGAGTCGAGTGTTCATCCACTTAAAGTCATAGAAGTCTTCTTTGGCAGCCCACTGTAAGCCTTCTTACACACTATAAAGCCTTTTTCTTCATCTTTGCACACATTATTCTTCACATCGAGAGTCGTGTTGTGTGTGTATGCCCGGACTTTGGTCTGTGGTTTTCAGTTCTGTCTGTATATATATACACTTATATATATATATATATATTTATATATATGTGGACTAACATTATCGAGTTATGCTTTGATTGAGCTTGGACTTATGTCTGGAGCGTTTATTTGCTTATATATATATGTGTGTGTGTGTGTGTGTGTATTTACATTTCTGTCAAGGCCCAGAGTTTACTTTGTGGCCTTTTATTCTTTTATTGACATTCCGTCCCGCCTGGAGTTTACTTTGTGGTGATTGATCGTTTTTATTGCTTCCTTTACATTTAGTCCCGCCTGGAGTTTACTTTGTGGGGGTTGATCGCATTTATTGCTTATTTACATTTCTGATCCCCCATGGAGGTGCTTCGTGGTGGTTGATCATGTCTTGATATATATATATATATATATATATATTTATAGCTTTTATATATATAACTACTTACTGCTTTTCATATAAAATGCGGCATCATGTGAGCCTAGGAATAATGTGATCACAGATTTAGTCTACTGAATCTAGATTCAGTTCCCGTGATGGACATTTTCAGCTGTAAGCAGCTTATAAATTTTTACGGTGTTTGAATTTCCTTAGATGGTTGTCATGCCCGTGAGGAGTTCGGCACTGCTAAATATTATTTTCTCGAAGATACTTCGCATCTCGAAAATAAAAGCAACCAAGTCGAACATTTAATAATAAAATGGAAGTATGAAAAGTTCTCAATTACTATTGAGCAAAGGGTTTGAAAAACCTCTTTTACAAAAACTCATTGCTATATCATGTCTAAAACTGAATTTTTCATACAAATTCAAACCCTTTGTATATAGGTGCGAATGAGGCCTCACACTACTTCTAAATAACAGCACATTGACCCACACACACACACACACATTCATATAACAGTTTCTTTAAAAGTGGCGGTCACCGTGGTAACACGGATGTCGGGTGGTGCCTAACACCTTCCCTCTGCATAATCAAGCCCTCGAACCCAAATGAATCTCAGTTTCATAAACATGTTTAGCAGTGTCACATCACTAGGTCAATGTGCAAACCTTTTCTCGATTACGTTGGTGTAACTAGTTAAAAACACCAACTGGCGACTCTTACAGTCAAATCGTCGATATATACATGTCGAACCTTTTTCATTTATTTTTTCAAACAAATCTCACTTAACATGAGAACATCAAAGAACAAGAACAAAAAAGGGATAAATAAAAATCCTGACGTCAACACCTAACCCTAACCCTAGATCTTTAAAGCTTTTTTAAAATTTATGATTTAGTGTTTAGATATGTTAAATAACATGTTATTTAGTGATTTGGGTTGTTTACACATGAATCCATAACTTTTAAATGCATAAAAATGAAGATTTAGAAAACAGTCAAGAACCCTAAAAATCATGTCTGACAGTCAAATGTCAGGCCTTTTAGATCTAAATCTATTAGTTGTTTGAACTGTTTAGTGTATTGTTGTTATACTATGACATTAGGTTTGTGTTATAAAAGAGAAATCAGAACCAAAACATGTAAGGATTGCAAGTTATTTAAGGTCAAAACTCGTTAACCAGTCATAAATTTTTTTTTGAAAATCCAGAAAGTCAAGAACGGTGTCTGACAAGTTATTTAACACCTTAGATCTTTCAACGGTGGTAGTTATAGGACCCTTAAGTGAAACACTTTTGTAAACTGACATCTGGACTTAATGTCCATGATAACCGACTAGCCATTACACTAATTGGGTGAAAGATATGATGGATCAAAACTAAGTCCTCATACTTGAAACCCTAGTTTCTGGGTAACCTAGAAAAACTTTAGAACCGTGCTTGACAGCCAGTTTGACTATCTTAGATCTTGCTCCTCTGTTGCTATGACACTTTAAGTGTTGTAATGTTGTTGTATGACACATATACTATATGATTATTACATTGTAACACTTACCTAATACCTAGAATTAATGATATTAGACTTTGAAGTAGGGTGTATGACACCGACCGAGTTTTTAGGTAACCCAAAAACTCAATATCAGGCTTTGATGGATACTTTGACCACCTATAGTTTTCTGATGTGATGAAGTTAGACTACCAACTTATTTTATGTCTATAGTACTATATCAGTACTACACCCTTGAACCACTTTCATGACCAAAGCCATTTTCATTTAATAATTAAATCAAGTCAAACTCACCACCTAGAAGTTAACTTTAGTGTTGTTCAGTTGATGAAGAACACCAAAGGCGACGGTTTCTGTCGCTGTAGTGTAAGACCCCAACCTTTTATGAATAAAAATTTAATTTCCCTAATTATTATTTTTGAATAATAAGGTGTTGATTTAATATAATGCTTTAGTTATGGGTGAAATGTGCAAATTTTGCAAAGTAAGTAAGTGGTTATAAAATATTCATTGTTGTTAGGGAATATTCATTTGATCGTGAAATATTCGTGTTGTCGGTGAAAATTGTCGGAAGAAGAAAATGATACGAATAAGTTTTTTTTAATAATAACGGTATATTGATTCACAATTAAAGCTGTTGGAATACAGTGGATAAAGTAATACGCTGTTGTTGTTACTTGCGATGCTTTACGGTATTGTACAATAATTTTAATTATTGATTCTTACATAAGAAGTCATTACTCAATAATTATTACAGTAATTATTGTTTAATATTTTATTTTAATGATTCAATAATTGCTACGTTGATATTTTATATTGTTGATTCAATAATTGTCACTGCACAGTATTTCACATTATCAGATCAATGATTCATATTATTTGAATAAAATTATTAGATAGCATTATTGGCAATGTCTAAGGAAGTTCTCTTTATGAAAGGGGTTTGGTCACCTAATTGCGCGCTAGTAAGGAGAAATCCTTATCGAAAAGCCCCTTTTTTTCTTGGGAACGACCTGGTTGTTAATATTGTGGTTCTGTAATATTATTTATGAATAATTAATAATAAGAAAATATTTATTTTATACGGATATAAATGAAAGACTTAATGCTGAGGTTTTTTATCAGTATTTCGTCAGAATAGAGGTGTTAAAAATTATCCGTATGTGGATTTCGGTCATTTTTCGTTTAGAATTTGGAAAAACTTTCTTTTACAAAGTTGTAGAGAATTAAATTTCTTATGAAATTGACATAAGATTCAAATTTTTCTAATAAAAGGGATATTTATTATGAATTATTGAAGTTCTGAAATAATTGATTTTTGGGGTTATAAATATTTTTTTCACAAAAAACATTTTTAATATGGGTGGGACCCACTTATGTGTGCTGATGAGAGTGATGTGGTGTGCATAGTAAAATTTTTTAAAAATATTAATATTTTATTAAATTTTCTGCTTTGGTGTTCTAAGCATTTTCCTATAAATAGGGTGCTTATGTTAGAATTGAAAATCACACCAGAATCAGAAATTTTCTCTCTTTATAATATCGAGCATATTTTTTTAAGTATTTATATACTTTGAGAGTTGATAAGCAGTGAAAGTTTTCTTCAGCATTATATACGATATTTCTATCAGAAGTACTTGTCTTTTGAGGTAAGGGATGTTATTTTTTTTATAAATGATATTTTTTCTTTTAATATCATTATACCGAAATATTGATATAAATTTTATTGTGAAATTTTTATATTTTTGTGTCGGGGTTACTATTCACATATATGGTACTATTCACGTATACGACACTATTCACGAATATATAACTATTCATAAAAAAATTAAATTTTCTTTTCTTTGTCCAAGTTGTCTATTATGGTTACTATCTTTGATTGTATCCATGTTTAGATCTTCATTCTTGAATGTTGCTCCACAATTGATTATTATGGATTATTTTTGAACTTAAATAAACTAAAGTACGAATCCCAAATGTTTGTTCTTTTATCTCACTGGATTAGTTTTCTTTAAAATATTTTTTTTATCATCCTCAATCCGAAATGGTGATATAACTGAATATCTTTGGCCTGTAGTGCAAAGATGAATGATTACTTGATGAATATCTTTGGCCTATAGTGGAAAGATGAATGATTACCTGATGAATATCTTTGGCCCGTAGTGCAAAGATGGACAGGTGTTGAGATGAACATGACCAACTAGTGATACAAATAAATATCTTTGGCCCGTAGTGCAAAGATGAATATTTGGTTCAAGATGTATATTGATTGATGTCACAGGGATACAATATTGATGACGGACTTTGTTAGTTCCCAAAGGCACAATAGTTATCTAGATGGGGGGTTGAATAGATATTTTAAAATCTTTCTTTTCAAAATACTTGTTAGTTTTGATAATGATTTTAAACACAGCGAAATTAAGATTTGTTTGTTTTCCCTTCAAGATATAATGAATTAATAGGAGTAAAGCAATTATGACAGTTATGGCAAGAATATAAGAGACACAGTGATTTTAAGTGGTTCAGAGCATTCAAAGCTCTTAGTCCACTCTTCTACTCCTCGAGTAGGAAATCCACTAAGGATATCTTTACAACTTCTAAATCTCACAGATTCCTTCAAGACCAGCAGTCTTGGAATTTCTTAGTTCACTATTGAACTCTTCAAGTCCAGCAGACTTGGTACTTCTCAGTTCACTTAGAACTCTTCAAGTTCTTCTGACTTGGAACATCTTACATTGCTTGATAACAGTTGAGTTCTTGAATGGTGCTACTCAGTTGCTATTAAACTTTTGTTCGAAAGAACTGAGTGGCTGAGCAAGCTTTCTTTTTCAAATCGTAGAGTTGAGCGTTGAGTGTTCTTCAACGTTTTTGTTCAGTACTTGCTTAATCCTTTCATCTGCTGATGTTCTATATATATATGATGTCTTTGAAATGTATCTATTGAAGACACCCGTTAAAGCATTAAATGCATTTGACATTTTTGAGCTTTGATGAAGACTTTTTGCATAACTTCTGATTAGCAGACTTGCCCACTGACACAACAGACTGTTGTTTCACCTAACACCTGAAAAGGTGTTTTCTGCTGACCCAAAGTACTTTCCTTAGCTTTTTTAATACGTTTGTTTGTTACATACTAAGAATGACTGTTGTGTTATTGGGATTTTTGAGTACATCAACGTCTATAGCTCATTCCATATTTGTTGTGATTTATCTTTAGACAAATGGACGAGGCTGGATGCTTTTGACACAAACAAATGAAGCTCTACAATTCTGATCATGGTGTCTTGCCTCCTTGGTGCTTGATCTGATACTACTAAATGAGAACACTAGAATTTCTCTTAAGAACTGGTACACTACGATCTTTACTTGCTTGACTTGCAGACTCTATGCTTTCGAGAGCACACTACGTCCTCTGATTTGGCTCGACAGGCGTTTGGACCACTCTACAACTTTGGGGAGGCCTTTCAAAGCAGATACACTACAATCCTTGATGCTCTACAATTTTTCCTTGTCTTCTGCAATCTCTTGATCATCTCGATAGACTATAATTCAGTGGAAGTCTATCTATTACATCTCAAGATATAGATCAACCTAACAACTTTAATCTTTTCTTTTATACATTCATTTATAGAATGGTACACATTAAAGTCCAGATCAACCTAACAAGTTTGATCTATCAATAAGTCCTTGTACATGTCTTCTTTTAAGGACTTTACATATAATCATGAACATTTACTTTCAATAACAAATTTTAAATATACAATTTCCCAACAATCTCCCCCTATTTGATGTTGACATAACCAAGGAGATTTGTATCATTAATATTAATTTCTAGATGCAGTTGCTAGAAAGTAAATATGACTTAGTGTTTTAGTCAGCTGCTAAAACCTCTAGAGAATAAGCATGAATTATTGATGTTTGTAAAGACAGATATTACAGTTAAGCTTAGTTACATCAATAAGAAATGAGTTTCAACTTATCTCTATTTCTTCTGTCTTTTTTTCCTTGGAGGATTTGCATACTCTTGAGCTCTTCTTCTTCTGCTGACTTCATCTCTCCATGCTATATCTTCCATCTGATTTTGACTTATCTTTTGCGAATGATTGTGTCTATTCATGAATGCAGGATCTCCAATTAGCATTCTTAGACCAGTGGTGGTCACTTCTTGTGAGTTGGGAGAAGGCCTTTGACTCCTTTGTGGTTGTGCCATGAGAATTTGTTGATGTTCAGGTCGTGGAGTCTGATGGCGAGACTGTCTTGCAGGAGAACTTGTTGGAGAACTTCTTAAGAATTAAGAAATTTTGCCTTTGCCTTTGCCTCCTTTGCCTCTTCTTTTTTCTCATTCCCCTTTATTCTCCCCCTTTATGTCATCATTAAGGGTACAAATCTCTTTAGATAGTTGAGTCATGCCTTGTTCGAGCTTGTGGAGTTGAGTCTTGGATTGATCAATGTTTGCACGATTTTCCTGGATCAGAGAGTCAATGCGGGCTTCTCTCTTTTGTAGAATGGCCAAGACATTTTCTATTTGTTTCATTTGACCCATGGATAATGCTTGGAATTCTTTCATTTGGGTTTTTAGACTTGTGAGATTTTCCATCAAAAGTTTATTTTGGGCTTCCTGAGTATTTTGTAAAATAAGAACAACATCCATGTATTTCTTAGCAGCTAGAAAGTGGATTTGATCCCTTTCATTGATACTTTGAATCATCTGTTTTATTATCTCCCTAAGCTTCTTTGTCAGTTCAGAACTTAGGTTGCTTGGGAGAGCATTGGCATCATCAATCAAATAATTCAGCCTCATATGAACAAGTTCAGAGTTAACTTCAAGATCTTCTTGTATGTCCTTGGTCACTTTCTTAGTTACTTCTGACAACTCCATTTTGGCAGGGAGATCAGATATACGCTCAAGGAGTTGCAGATTATTTGGAGGAGAGGCTCTTGTGTATTGATCTTGCATGTTGCAGAGAGAGAGATCAAGAATGAAATATTCATTTGTTGATGAGGAAGGGACATCTGTTGGAGGGGCTAGTGTGTGTAATTGAACTGTAGGAAAGGGTGACTCTACGTTTTAAGCAGGTGACTCTACGATTGGATGTGGCTCAATAATCATAGAGTGGGAGATGATAGGAGATTGGATTAACATAAAGTTTGGCACATTTGGTTCATCAGTTACAGATTATTAGGATTCTGTTACTGGAAATTAATTGAGTGGATGAAGTATCACTTCCAACCACCTTGGTGATTCATAGAATTGATTGAAAAATGATGGTGGACAGTGATTTACCATAAAAGAGACAGGAATAGTTTGTACCTCATACCCATTTTTTGAAGATGGGCTGTTAGTGACCAGCTTTCGGGCAAAGTTGAGTTTGCCTTTGAATCCATGAGCTAGCACCGAGATTACTGGATAGGCTTTAAAGGTCCAGAACATGTGATTCCAGGAGTTGAGGATTTGGGCTCTGTGAAATGGCATCATAGGTAGATAGGAGAATAATTGATTGCAGTTAGCTCTCCTATGTCCATCACAGCCCAAAACAATGATTTCAACTGTAACACCCCAGAAAATCGAGCCTTTTGTAAATATTTTTATAATGAATAAAATAATATTATTTGTTATTATTATGAGTTAATAAGATGAATGTCGTTCTATAACCTAGAAACGTCAGAAAGTTGTAGTATTTTAACCATGTGAATGAATTAAAGTGTTTGAATTTCCAAGACAAAATTAAAAGTTTTCCGTGAAATTTTCCAAAAAACACTATTCATAGATTTCCGCTCGGGAATTATTTTTGAACTTCTGAGAAATACATAACGTTATAATATCAAGGTGAGATGGATTATGTAATAATAATCTAAGTATGGAAAACGCAATATTTTGCATGCGGACTTAGTTCGAGAACGTTAGGAAAATAAGGTATTAAGCATCTAATGTAATAATCGTATGATACTTATGTATTGTACGAATAAACGAATACAAGTATAATACGAATTATTATACGAGTATGTACAGAGGATTGAATAACATATATTACGAATTAGTATACAAGTTAGAATACAAGAATTATACGTATAGTATATGTAATAAGGCTTTTAGCCAATTAAGTGGGACTTGTAGGATTCTTAGCATATTGGTAGAGTCCAGTAAGGATTGGAAGTGCAAGCCCAAGTGTGTGTTAATGAAAAGCCCAAAGTAAATTAATACAAGCCCAAAGCTTAAGCTAAACTAATTAAACCTAAGCCCAATTAATGATCCAATGGGTAAAACATGATCCATGGAGCAACCCATGTTAATATGGGTGAACTTGGTGACCAAGAACTTTAAGTAATGACCAAGCAAAGGATATATTTTGTTGTGGTCAAGTAATATGAGTGGTTAGCAAGTTTACTTAGTTGTTAAGTATGGAATAGTAAGGAGGTTTGTTAAGGAGGTGGGATGACCTATTGTCCTTTTATGCCCTCATATTGGAAGTCCTATAAATACCCAACTTGGATTTCATTATTGTTTGTTCATTTTTCATCCAATACAAAGCAACATAAGTGTTATAAAGAATAAGCACTTTTAAGCCAAGCTTTCCTTGTTAGATTTCCAAGAAGAAGAAAGCTAATCATCAAAGGTAAATGACCCTATGCCATTAGTCTCCTATCTCTACCATAATAGTTTGATAGAGAAGTGATGGTCATATATGATAAGCAATCATAAGAAGTGAATAAGCAATAGACTTAAGCCGAATAAGTCATGAATAAGTAAGTTAAACCCAAATAAGTTATGAACTTTATAATGAACATATATGGACTTGTCATATGTTTACCTTAAGGAGTTAGAATGATTGATAAGATGTAAGAATGTTGCTTAAAGGACTTAAACCAATAATAAGTCATAAGGAATGGAAAAACTTGTAAATTATAATTTATTAAGTCATGAACTTATGAAGAATAAGCCAAAACATAACTTGAAAATAAGTTGTTGTAATATGTAGGTTGAGATGTTTAGTTAATAAATTGAATCCATTTGGATCGATAAACAAATCGTTAGTAACGAAGTTTGGCCGGAATTCACACGATTGGACGATAAATGTCGAATTCGTGAAATTCTCGGAATGGAAGTCGGATTTTGTGTTTGAACTCAGAAACATTGGTTTTTGATGGAGACAAGTCATATTTGTCATATAGGGTTGCGGACTCGAAAATGACCGAATTTTGACTTAGAACAAAGAAACGAGCGTTGAACATTCACGAACGTTTGTTGTTTTCGTTAAAAATGAACTAATAGGTGAATTTTGAGTTAACGAAGTCAAATAGATAAAATTCTTATATGAACATGTAGAGTATGTAATTTGTGAGCTAATGGCTTTTGAACGAGCCAATTCGAACTTAAAATGATCAAATTTGGAGTCCGGGAAGTTCGTTATAAAAATCAAAGCTGTCAATTGTCTGGTGCATGGATCGGCGCCATGATGCTAATAGCCAAGGTATATTGATGCCGCAAAGACCGGATCTGATGCATAGACATCTTCAGAGAGTCATCATGACGCGGCTAAGAGAGTTAAGTGTGGTGCGCATGTTGCCGGACTCAACCATCGGCTCTATTAGAAACTCATGCCGCATTGCCATGAAGTTGTATAAGATCAGTGAAGTGTATTGACAAATTTTTATATGGAATGCATAGTAAGGAAGGTTTATCTGTATGAAGTGAATGGTAACTGATTAGTAATGAAGTGAAGCTTAATTATTATATTGTTAAAGCTTTATTAAACCTTAAGTATGAGACATAAAGGTTGAAGATAAGTAATCAAACATGAATACGAGGACAATGTAAACTATATCGAAAAGCCGAAACCAATAATAACAAATCTTAGTCATGTTTAGATTGAGAAGAAGGGTAAGATTAATTAGGAACCATGCATATTTACTCATGACCTAATGTGTTATGTGATGTGATTATCTATTGTAGAGACCTTAAAGACTTAACGTGAACGTGTTATAACTGTAGCAGACGTTGAAGGCAAGTATTCTAACCCTTGTTTCAGTTCTGGACAAGCTTTGTGGTTCATGTATTCTTACACATGAATTAATGTATGATGAAGTCAAAGCCAACTCTTTCGGCTAGACTTATATTATGTTTCTATCAGAGTATGGTTAATGTATACCAAGTTATATTGGTGTGGTTTTCAAATGAAGACTGAGTATGCTAAAAATGTTTTGTCGTCAAACGAAAGACACGTGAGGTTGCCACAACTTAAATGTACATACGTTTAATGAATGTAGTGTTGATCAAACTATAGGTTGATCACCTAGACGTGCTCGTAAGAAATGCCGGACTTACGGACTTTGTGTCGGGATGTCCTTTTCAAATAAAGTATGAAATGCTCAAGGTCTTGGACCAGAATTGATGTTTTAGAAATATTGTTGTTGTAAAACGTTTTGAATGAAGAGAAGTGCTATTTTGAATTATCGATAGTACTTCGTAACTATTTTTCAGTTATTGAAGATATATGATTCATATGTTTCAATCATGCTATTTATTGGAATTGTTGTACTTGCTGAGCTAGTCATGCTCACTCTTGCTTGAACCATATGAACGCTTGTTTAAAATTGAATGAATGAAGGCTCCAATGAAGGATAAGGGAAAGGCAAAGACGAACCTGTAGAATACTTATGTAATAGTATAGGTTTAATGTTATAATATATTTGATATTATGACAAGAACAAGTGTATTGGTTGTAAAGAACCTGGGGAATGTTAATATTATTTTGAATATATAGAAGACATATACGTTCCTTTTGAGAATTTTCAATTAAGTGTATGTGTGAATGGTAGTACCGTGTAGCACCATTTGTTGGGTTGGAAGATACCCGAATTTCGGGGCATCATAGGTTGGTATCAAAGCATTAGGATATAAAACTTAAGGGGGGAAAATTAAAACCTTAAGTCATAACCTTAAGAGAAGTAAAAGAAGAAAATAACCTTATAAAAATGCATTATGAATATGTTATGTGTTCTTATTATTCTACTGACGTGTACTAATCAACTTAATTGTTTTATATAGATATCAGGTGTAAATGGAATGCAGTTAGATATACAAGCGGTTAGTGAAGAATCGGTTAATAAGATAGAGTTTATACCAAACCCAATAGCAGAGGAGCCAGAGATAGTAGTCATTGAGTCTGGAGACTTAGAGGACCCCAATCTCATGTCAGTATTTGACAGCATGATTGAAGAGGAGGTGGAGGTAGTGTCCTTCAACCAGGTAGCAATAGCAGCCGAGATGGCTCCGGGGGAGTCAATGATGTCACTTTTTATGTCAGTGTTGGATAGAAACATCCATTACTGTCAGGAGGTTAAGGAGCTAAAAGCGTAGCTCGGTGTCATTATAGAGGATAAGGACGGACGTGGAGTCCATGTGGGAGCAGGAGCACAATGAGAGAGTTTTGGCTAAGGATAAGGTCCATGAGCTGAAACAGGAGGTCTTTGAGCTCAGGGGGAGCTAAAGACCAAAAATCAGAAGCTAGGGAGAATGTCCTATATTCATAGGAGTTCTCATGCGGACTTCCAGCAGCAGGTAGCTGGTTATCCCCTAGAGTCAGGGCAGACGCGGCACACTATCAGCCGTGATATTATTGTCGGTCTTGCCAAGGCAAATTTTAATAATGCCTTAAGGCATATGTAATCTAGTAGTAGCTAGAGTAGTTTAGATATGTAAATATTTTGTATCTAGTAGTGATGTAAAACCATCTTTTGTATAACAAAGGGTAGTCTTTTGTAAATCCCAAATTTTAAAAGCAATTGCAGGAAAGTAATGTAATCAGCTTAGGATGTGTAATGTAAACGATGTAGTATTATACTGAAATGAATGAATGAATATAAGCCTTTTTTGAAAAATATTGAGTAATGAATGTTGAAGTTATTGTTTAATCTTGAATAATAACTAACTAATAAGAAGAGAATAATAACGAAATGTGTTGCTTGATGTAACAACAAAATGCCGCCAAAAAGAGTATAACGTAATCAAGGAGCTAATGTAAATCAACCGGAGGGTGGTCCGGTTAACCCCATGCAGGAGTTTGTTTCCCTTTTAACAGTCGCATTTAATAGAAATGTGGCTAATATTCCCATAAATTCGGGAATAGCACGAGCTACTACCTTTAAGGATTTTAAGAGTGTCGGTCCATCGAAGTTCAAAGGAACTACGGACCCCATCGAAGCCCAAACATGGATAAAAGAAATCGAGAAGGCATTTGTGATAGAAAATATCGACGAGGCCCAGAAGGTTGCCTTTGCAACCTACATGATGAAGGGAGAGGCCAACTTTTGGTGGGAGGCCAATTAGGCTAGAGCCGGGATCGAGAATCTGATGTGGGAGCCGGGATCGAGCATGTAAAGAAAGACGGAGATGCGGTTTTTAGACTTAAAACAAGGGGACATGACGGTTCCCCGATATGCCGCCAAGTTTAATGAACTGGTGAGGTTTGCTCCACACCAAGTGGACACCGAGGTTAGAAAGGAGCGAAGGTTCGAGCAGGGCTTGAAACCCTGGCTCTACAACCGTATTTTAGTGTTCCAGAGTACATCGTTTGGGACCATTTTAGAGGAGGCGATAATCGTCGAAGGTTGTAGTGAGGCTCTAAGCTAATACCACAAATATAAGAAGAACAGGGGAAAAGTGGATGGGGGAGTGAAGATAGAAGAAGCCAGTGGGAGTGGCGAGGGACAGAAGAGGAAAGTGTTCAACTCTTGGAATACCGGAGTGAAGCAAGGAGACCCGAAGAGGAGAATGGAGGCCTGCATGACCTGTTGGAAGACTCATTTAGGAGTCTATCTCAAGGGGAAGGTCGTATGCTATAACTGTGGATAGGAAGGGCACATCTCGCCTAACTGTCCAAGTCCGAAGAAGAAACACGAATGCTAGGTGTGTGGGTCAACTGACCACATGGCAAAGAATTGCCCAAAGAAGGGGACGGACTGGAATCGGGGCACGAATGGCGGTAAGTTAGCTATTAGTGGTCCAGCGCAGCCGGGTAGGCTGATGGGCCGTACTTTTAACATGACAGTCCAAGATGCGGTTGCATAAGGGGACGTCGTCACAAGTATTATTTCGATCAACGACATCAATGCTTACGTGCTGTTTGATTCGGGTGCTACTTGTTCGTTTATAGCATGTGATTTTGCTAAGCGATTATGATTACTTCCCAAAAAGTTGCCTATACCTTTAAATATTAATGTAGCAAACAAAGAAATAATTCCTGTTAAAGATGTTCATAGGAGTTGTTGCGTAGATATACGAGGTTGTAAATTATCGTAGATTTGATACCGATAAAGTTAGAAGAATTCGATGTAATTCTCGGAATGTATTGGTTGGTAAACCATTGGGCAATTATAGATTGTCAGAAGAAATGTGTGAACCTTAGAACGTTAAAATAACCACAAGTTGTATTTTACGGGAATAGATCTCCGGGACATTCGTGTTGTTTAACCATGACATAAACTAGGAAATTATTCAAGAAAGGATGTGTAGGCTATCTGTGTCATGTTGTTGATACCAAGAGAGTGGTAGCAACCATGTAACAAATACCTATAGTTAGAGAATTGGCGGATGTATTTCCAAGTGAACTGTCGGGTCTTCCACCGGATAGGGAGACTGAGTTTATAATAGACATTGTGCCAGGAGCGGCACCAATTTCAAAGGCACCACATCGTATGGCACCAGTGGAGATGAAGGAGTTAATGGTACAATTAGAAGAACTGTTGGATAGGAAGTACATACAACCGGGTGTTTCACTGTAGGGAGCATCGGTACTGTTTGTCAAAAAGAAGGACGGATCGTTAAGACTTTGTATTGACTATAGAGAGTTGAACAATTTAACGATAAAGAATAAATACCCTTTGCCCAAGATCGATAATCTTTTTGATAAGTTAAAAGGGGCTAAGTATTTTTCTAAAATAGATTTAAGGACGAGGTATCACCAATTGAAGGGTAGGAAGGAGGATGTACTAAAGACTGCATTCAGGACTCGTTATGGTCATTACGAGTTTCTGGTGATGTCATTTGGGTTGACTAATGCACCAGCTGCATTTATGGATTTGGTGAACAGGGTGTTCAAACAATATTTGGACAAGTTCGTCGTAGTGTTTATCGATGATATTCTAGTTTATTCTAAGACTCTAGAATAACATGGTGAACACCTAAGAATAGTGTTGGAAACAATAAAGAAGGAGAAGTTGTATGCGAAGTTCACTATGTGTGAATTTTGGTTGGAAAATCCAGCGAAGGTGGAAGCCGTGATGAATTAGGAATAACCGAAAACACCGACTGAGGAGCGGAGTTTCAAAGATAGCTACTCCGTTGACTAACTTTACAAGGAAGACGGTGAAATGTGCGTGGACTGAGAAATGCGAAGACAGTTTTCAAGAACTGAAGAAAAGATTGAGTGAAGCACCTATTTTGTCACTACCCGATGACACAAGAAAGTGATGCTTCGCATAAAGGACTTGGATGCGTGCTCATACAGGATGGCAAGGTCATTGCGTATGCATCAAGGTAGTTGAAGGATTATGAGAAAGTTTACCCTACTCATGATCTGGAACTGGCCACAGTAGTTTTTGCTTTAAAGTTATGGAGACATTATCTTTATGGGAAAAAATGAGAGATATACACGGACCATAAGAGTCTAAAATATATCTTCACACAAAAGGAGTTGAATATGAGACAAAGGAGATGGCTAGAGTTGATAAAGGATTACGACTGTGAAATCCTGTATCACCCTGGAAAAGCCAATGTAGTTGCCGATGCCTTAAGTTGGAAGGGTCGGGAGAAGTTGTCTATGTTAATGGCTCAAACTGAGTTAATAACAGAGATGACTAGGATGGAATTAGAAGTGAAATTACCAAGTGAATCAGGACAAATACAGTTTGCGACAGAGATGCAATCTACCATCGTAGAGAGAGTCAAGGAGGTGCAGCTCAAAAATGATGATTGTGACCAGATGAAGAAGCGGCTAACCGATGAAAAAGATACTAAGTACAATCTTGATAATGAAGGATTATTAAGGAGAAGGTATTACAAGAGGCTCATAGTTCAAGATTTTTGATTCATCCTGGTAGTACTAAGATGTATCAAGACATTCGACAGAGATTTTAGTGGCCGAACATGAAGAGAGAAATAGCTAAGTATGTGAGTAGGTGCTTGACTTGCCAGAAAGTTAAGGCCGAACATCAACGACCAAGTGGCTTGTTACAGTCATTGGAGATTCTAGAGTGGAAGTGGGAGCATATCACGATGGACTTTGTGGTGGGACTTCCGACTATAATGAAAGGGTATGATGCGATTTGGGTAACAGTGGACCGATTGACGAAGTCGGCTCACTTTTTGCCAATTACGATCAAGTATAACTTGGACAAGTTAGCTAAAATTTATGTTAAGGAAATAATTTCCAGACATGGAGTTTCAGTATCGATTGTGTTAGATCGTGATCCACGATTCACATCGAACTTTTGGAACAGTCTACAAGAGCAATTGGGAACGCAGTTGAAGCTAAGTACGGCGTATCATCCACAAATTGATGGACAGAGCAAGAGAACAATTCAGACGTTAGAAGATATGTTAAGATCTTACGTCATGGATTTCAAGGATAGTTGGGATGATCATCTACCATTAGTAGAGTTTGCGTATAACAATAGTTATCGTGCAAGCATAGGTATGCCGCCTTATAAAGCTTTTTACCGAAGGAAATACAGAACACCATTATATTGGGATGAGGTAGGAGAACGCCGAATGCTAGGGCCAGAATTGGTGCAACAAACAGCGGATATTGTCAAGCTGATACGAATGCGTTTAGTAGCAGCTCAAGATTGACAGAAGAAATTTATAGATTCGCATCGAGAAAATAGAGAATTTAAAGTAGGTTCCTACATATTTCTAAAGCTATCTCCCTGGAAAGGAAAGATATGCTTTGGAAAGAAGGGAAAGTAGGTTTATAGGACCTTTCGAAGTGTTAAAACGGGTAGGTGAGGTAGCTTATATAGTAGCATTACCTCTAGACCTAGAACAAATACATAATGTGTTTCATGTATCCATGTTACGTCTTTATAAGTTGGATTATAAACACGTGACAGAATATGAGCCTATTCATATCGAGAAGGACTTAACGTATGAAGAGTTGCCGATTTAAATTATCGATAGAAAAGAGCAAGTTCTGCGGAACAAAGTTATACCTTCTGTGAATGTGTTATGGAAGAACCCTAATGCAGAAGAGGCAACATGGGAACTTGAAGAAAAGATGAAAAAGAATTACCCTCACTTGTTTGTGTAATTTTTTTCATATATAGCGAGATTCTGGGGATAGAATCCTTATAAGGGGGAGAAAATGTAACGCCCCGGAAAATCGAACCTTTTGTAAATATTTTTATAATAAATAAAATAATATTATTTGTTATTATTATGAGTTAATAAGATGAATGTTGTTCTATAACCTAGAAATGTCAGAAAGTTGTAGTATTTTAACCATGTGAATGAATTAAAGTGTTTGAATTTCCAAGACAAAAATAAAAGTTTTCCGTGAAATTTTCTGAAAAATACTATTCATAGATTTCCGCTCAGGAATTATTTTTGAAATTCTGAGAAATACATAACGTTATAATATTAAGGTGAGATGGATTATGTAATAATAATCCAAGTATGGAAAACACAATATTCGCATGCGGACTTAGTTCGAGAACGTTAGGAAAATAAGGTATTAAGCATCTAATGTAATGATCGTATGATACTTATGTATTGTACGAATAAACGAATACAAGTATAATACAAAGTATTATATGAGTATGTATGGAGGATTGAATAATGTATATTACGAATTAGTATACAAGTTAGAATACAAGAATTATATGTATAGTATATGTAATAAGGCTTTTAGCCAATTTAGTAGGACTTGTAGGATTGTTAGCATATTGGTAGAGTCCAATAAGGATTGGAAGTGCAATCCCAAGTGTGTGTTAATGAAAAGCCCAAAGTAAATTAATACAAGCCCAAAGCTTAAGCTAAACTAATTAAACCTAAGCCCAATTAATGATCCAATGGGTAAAGCATGATCCATGGAGCAACCCATGTTAATATGGGTGAACTTGGTGACCACGAACTTTAAGTAATGACCAAGCAAAGGATATGTTTTGTGGTGGTGAAGTAATATGAGTGGTTAGCAAGTTTACTTAGTTGTTCAGTATGGAATAGTAAGGAGGTTTGTTAAGGAAGTGGGAAGACCTACTGTCCCTTATGCCCTCACATTGGAAGTCCTGTAAATACCCAACTTGGATTTCATTATTGTTTATTCATTTTTCATCCAATACAAAGCAACTTAAGTGTTAGAAAGAATAAGAACTTTTAAGCCAAACTTTCCTTGTTAGATTTCAAAGAAGAAGAAAGCTAATTGTGACGCCCCCAAATACGGGTCTCTTCCAACCTGACATATGGTGCTCCATGGTGCTACAGTTCACACAAACATTCAATTGAAATGCCTCCAAAAGAACGAATATGTCTTATATATTCCAAAACAATATTACCATACCCCAGGTTCTTTATAACCGTTACATTTGTTCTTGTCATAATATCAAATATTATCATTACAAACCTATACTATTACATAGGAAATCTACAAGTTCACCTTAGCCTTCACTTTATCCTTGCTGGATCCTTCGGTCCGTTCGGTCTAAGCAACATTCATATGGTTCAAGAAAGAGTGAGCATAACAAGCTCAGCAAGTACAATAATTTCTTTTAAACGACATGCTTGAAACATAGGAATAGTATATCTTCAGTAACTGAACAATAGTTTCGAAGTATTATCGATAATTCAAAATAGCACTTCTTTTCCTTTAAAACGTTTTACAATAACAATATTCAGTAAAACATCAATTTCTGGCTTAAGACCATCAGTGTTTCATAATTTCTTTGAAAAGGACAACCCGGCACTAAGTTCGTAAGTCCGGCATATCTTACGAGCACTTCTGGGTGATCAGCCCATAGTACTCTATGTTGATCAACACTACATCCTTTAAACGTATGTACGTTTAAGTTTTGGAAACCTCGTGTGTCCATCGAATAATCGATGAAAAATACATTTGTTTATTCATACTTAGGCTTACCTTGAATCCGTACCAAATAATTGGCATAGGATAGCGTTATCAATTCTATATTAAAAGACTTGTAAATAAATCAACCAACTCTTCAAGATTAGTCTAGCCGAGATAAAACTGGCATCGACCCTTTAGTTAAATAGTTCATGCATCTCTTAACATGAATCATAGAAAACTTGGCTAACACGAAGGTTAGACAAGCGTTTAAGAAAAACTTGCCTTCAGCGTCTGCTATAGTATAATAACTTTTCCTTTGAGTCTTTACAGTCCCTACAACACATAACCACATACCATACCACAATAGGTCATGAATGAACATACATGATTCCTAATGAATCTTACCCTTCTTCTCAATCTAATCCTGTATTAGATTTGTTATTATTGGTTCCGGCTTATCGTTATAACTTTCATCATTCTTACCAACTTCTTTCTCTTCTATAACTTAATTGAAATTATTTCATTAATACAACTCGTTTCAAGTTAATCATCATTCTTCACGGCTTACTAACGTTATCACATCACTAACCGAGACTCAATCGTTATTGGTTACGTACACTTATTGCTTACCATTCACGTTCCAATTCAATTGACTTATATTCAATCTTTAATATTATACCTAAGGTTTATATTATTAGCAATGATATTACATTAAGTTGATTAAGGATTTAATTTAGCCTTCATTCACTTCTCCTTTCATTTATATATGTAAATATTCTTGTTTGCCAAAACTCTAGGACTGGCGCCGCGGTGCCACACTTAACTCTTCATCTCACGCGGCGGCGTGAGTTAGCAGTATGCCTTGATACTATTACGGCACTGCTGCGCCACCCATTTGGCCTTGGGTTGGCGCCGCGGTGCCAACTCTGTGCCTTAGAAAATTTTTACAGATTTTTATTTTGCGAAACTATCGGACGCATAACTTCTTCATTATAAGTCCGAATTGGCTCGTTCAAAAGCCTACGGTTCACAAATGACATACTCTATGCGTTCATATAAGAATTGTATCTATTTGACTTCATTTGCTAAAATTTCACCTATTAGTTCATTATTAACGAAAACGATAAACGTTCGTGGACGTTCAACGCTCGTTTCTTCGTCCTAAGTCGGAATTCGGTCATTCTCGAGTCCGCAACTCTAAAATCCCAAATAAGACTTGTCTCCATTGAAAACTAATGTTTCCAAGCTCAATATCAAAATTCAACTTCCATTCCGAGAATTTCACGAATTCGACAATTAACGTCCAATCGTGTGAATTCTGGCATAACTTCATTTCTTATGATTTGTTCATTGTTTTAACTGGATTCAATCCATCATACTAACATCTTGACATACATACTTCATTAACTTATTTTCATGATAATTTATTACTTGTTCTTCATTAGTCTATAACTTGTAAAAGTATAAACTACTTATGAATTCACTTTGCATGACTTATCATAGCTTAAATATTTTAACCATCATCCTTGTTTCTTATTATCATATAACCTTATTATTTCAACATAAAACAAGTTCCTACAAGTTCTTCCTTGTTTCATAAATTATATGATTACGAATAGCTTATTCATGACTTATACGGCTTATTAAGACTTAAGCCCTTTGATTACTCATTCTTATCATTCCTTAGCATACATGTTCTACCATTACCCATTTCCCTACCAATGGAAGAGAAAGAGAATTATGGTTTAACTCCTTACCTATGAAGATCACTTGATTAATCCTTGTTCTCCTTCTTGCTTCTTGAATTATGAAGAATAGCTTTCTAGCTTTTCTAAGTTATTCTCACTTATTCTCTCTAACAAATAAGCTCTCAACTTGTTAGATGAAATGAACAACCAACAAAATGAAAACCAAGCTTGCTATTTATAGGAAAGTCTAAGTTAGGGTATAATGGTCATAAGGCCACTCCACCTCCTTAATCACTTCCTTACTATTCCAAGCTTAAGCACTAAGTTAACTTGGACTCCACACACTTTGCTTGGCCATCACAACACTTAACCATTAAGTTAACTTGGTTACCACACATGAGCACTTTACTTGCTCATCACACATAAGCACTTTACTTAGCAATTAAGTTTGCTTGGTCATTACATAACTTATCTCTTGCTTAGCCATTAAGTCTACCTAACTTATACTTTGCTTAACCCTTAAGTCTACTTGTTCATCACACAAAGTTCTTGATCACCAATTCACCCATATGATCATGGGTTTCCCCATGGATCCTCCTAATCCATTGGATTCTTACTTTGGGTTAAAGGTTTAATTAATCCTAACTTATACATTGGGCTTGCACATCTCTACAGTTGGGCCTTATCAATATCTCATTGGACTTTACAATTTCTTACTCTATCCTACAAGTCCATTACATTTGGCTTAAAGCCTTATAACGTATAATTTACGTATTAATCTCGTATTCTAACTCATATACTTATTTAATATATGATATTCCATCATTTATACATACTCGTATAGTACCTCATATTATACTTGTATTCATTACCTCATACAATACTTATGTATTATACAATCATTGCTTTAATTCATTATACGCATTTAAATTCCTTCTTCGAATTCATTTTCCCTAATCGTTAGGTTTTAAGTCTGTAGGCGAAAAACTGCGTTTACCATAACTGACATATTATTGGATATTCTATCTCACCTCGATATTCTTTCATTACGTATTTCTCGGAAATTCAAAAATAATTCCTGAGCAGAAATGCGTGAATAGTGTTTTTAGAAAATTTCTCAGAAAGCTTTTATTTTCATCTTGGAAATTCAAATACTTTAATTCTACCACGTAGTCAAAATACTATGACATTCCGATATTTCTAGGTCATAGAACGACCTTCAATTAACTTACTCCCATAAATGATTAATTAAATTTATTTAATCCACATAATCAAATAAAAATTTAATTCTCAAAAAAATTCAAATTTTCTGGGGCGTTACACCAATCATCAAAGGTAAATGATCCTATGCCATTAGTCTTCCATCTCTACCATAATAGTTTGATAGAGAAGTGATGGTCATATATGCTAAGCAATCATAAGAAGTGAATAAGTAATGGACTTAAGCCGAATAAGTCATGAATAAGTAAATTAAACCTAAATAAGTTATGAACTTTATAATGAACATATATGGACTTGTTATATGTTTACCTTAAGGAGGTAGTATGATTGATAAGATGTAAGAATGTTGCTTAAAGGACTTACACCAATAATAAGTCATAAGGAATGCAAAAACTTGTAAATTATAATTTATTAAGTCATGAACTTATGAAGAATAAGCCAAAACATAACTGGAAATTAAGTTTTTGTAATATGTAGGTTGAGATGTTTAGTTAATGAATTAAATCCATTTGTATTGATGAACAAATCGTTAGTAACGAAGTTTTGTCGGAATTCACACGATTGGATGATAAGCGTCGAATTCGTGAAATTCTCGGAATGGAAGTCGGATTTTGTGTTTAAACTAGGAAATGTTGGTTTTCGATGGAGACAAGTCATATTTGGTATTATAGGGTTGCAGACTCAAAAATGACCGAATTTTGACTTAGAACAAAGAAACGAGCGTTGAACGTTCACGAACGTTTGTCATTTTCGTTAAAAATGAACCAATAAGTGAATTTTGAGTTAGCAAAGTCAAATAGATAACATTCGTGTATGAACGTGTAGAGTATATAATTTGTGAGCTAATGGCTTTTGAACGAGCTAATTCGGACTTAAAATGATCAAATTTGGAGTCCGAGAAGTTCGTTATAAAAATCAAAGCTGTAAATTATCTCTGGTGCACTGAGTGGCGGGCGCCATGCCACCAAGGTATATTGATGGTTTCAGATACCAATACAAATCTGCAGAGATACTATAGAGTCATGCATGGCCTTGCTAAGAGAGTTAAGTGTGGCGTTGCAGCGCCGGACTCGACCATCACTCTCATCGGAAACTCACGCCACACAGTAATGAAGAAGATAGAAGATAATTGGCAAATTTTTCTTTTATGGAATGCATAGTAAGGAAGGTTTATCAGTATGAAGTGAATGGTAACTGATTAGTAATGAAGTGAAGCTTAATTATTATATTGTTAAAGATTTATTAAACCTTAAGTATGAGACATAAAGGTTGAAGATAAGTAATCAAACATGAACGCGAGGATAATGTAAACTATATCGAAAAACCGGAACCAATAATCACAAATCTAAGTCTTGTTTAGATTGAGAAGAAGGGTAAGATTCATTAGGAACCATGCATATTTACTCATGACCTAATGTGTTATGTGATGTGATTATCTATTGTAGAGACCTTAAAGACTTAACGTGAACGTGTGATAACTGTAGTAGACGCTGAAGGAAAGTATTTTAACCCTTGTTTCAGTTCAGTGTGGACAAGCTTTGTGGTTCATGTATTCATACACATGAATTAATGTATGATGAAGTCAAAGCCAACTCTTTCGGCTAGACTTATATTATGTTTCTATCAAAGCATGGTTAATGTATACCAAGTTATATTGGTGTGGTTTTCAAATGAAGACTGAGTATGCTAAAAATGTTTTATCATTAAACGACAGGCACGTGAGGTTGCCACAACTTAGACGTACATACGTTTAATGAATATAGTGTTGATCAACATAGAGTACTATAGGCTGATCACCTAGACGTGCTCGTAAGAAATGTCGAACTTACGGACTTTTTATCGGGATGTCCTTTTCAAATAAAGTATGAAATTCTCAAGGTCTTGGACCAGAATTGATGTTTTACTAAGTATTGTTGTTGTAAAACGTTTTGAATGAAAAGAAGTGCTATTTTGAATTATCGATAGTACTTCGTAACTATTGTTCAGTTATTAAAGATATATGATTCCTATGTTTCAAGCATGTTGTTTGTTGGAATTGTTGTACTTGTTGAGCTAGTCATTCTCACTCTTGCTTGAACCATATGAACACAGCTAAGATTGAGCAGACCGAAGGCTCCGGCAAGGATAAGGGCAAGGCAAAGACGAACCCGCAGAATACTTATGTTATAGTATAGGTTTAATGTTGTAATATATTTGATATTATGACAAGAACAAGTGTGATGGTTGTAAAGAACCTGGGGAATGTTAATATTATTTTGAATATATAGAAGACATATTCATTCCATTGAGAATTTTCAATTGAGTGTATGTGTGAATGGTAGTATCGTGTAGCACCATTTGTCGGGTTGGAAGATACCTTGATTTGGGGGCATCACATCAACTTCGTCATCCTCTTCTTCTTCTCTGTCTTCATTTGAAATTTCCACCACATCAATTATCTCCATTTGACATCTGTGTTCTCCTACTCTCTCATCTTCCATGGCTTCAATACTTTCCATTTCTACAGTTTCGGAGGCTATAGTCTTTGGAGGGACTGTGGGAGATTCGTGATGATCTTTTAGCAATTCTTCCTCAGTTGCAGTCTTTTTTTGACAACGGTATTTCGTGAGGCTCCCCCTCAACTTGATCATCCTCTTGAATTTTGAATGGATCCCCCTCAGCTGGGGTATTTTCTAGTATAAGAACTTCAGGAAACTCCCCCTCAACTGGAGCCATATTTTCCTTATCAGCTTTGGGTAGCCCTTTTTCAGTAGCTATCATTTTATCTTCCTCTTTGAACGCTTTTCATTGATAAGGATGTACTTCTTGACCAGTTTTCTCCTTGACTTTTTAGGCTGAGCTACAACCTTGGAACATTCTTGACTTCCATTTCAAATCAAAAATTGATCAAATGAGAAGTCATTGTAGTATCTTCTTTTGGAGTGGTGTCAAGCCTGGACTCTACGATTAGTAGAGACTCCATGATTGATGAGAAATATGGCTTCTTTAACTTGTACTCCGCTTTCCTTTCTTGAGTAGCTGAGAGATGGTAGCTCTATCTTCTTCTTCTTCCTCAGACTGCTGTTATTTTCTTTTCAATTTCTTCAGAGTTTCAGTGCCTTAACTCTCTTGAGGTGCCTCAGTAGTCGAGCCTTGAGGCTCCTCTTCCACTTGAGCCTTCATTTTTCTTTTACCCTTGTTTTTTCTGATTAAAGTAATGGGTTATTCCTTATTGATTTATTCTTCTTCTTCTTCAGTTTCCTTTATAATGGACATGTTTCCTGGTATCCCAGACTCCTTTGCATCACCAGTTCTTCCACTAGATTCAGATATCATCCTGACATTTTCAGCTAGATTTCTTTTCTAGTTTTCAAACAGCTGCTGGGTCATCCTCCTGTTGGGATTAATTGATTCTCCTTCATTATCTCCAATTTTGTAACCTAATGCTGACTGCAGGATGATGTTTATAAACCGCTCATAGAGCATCTTACCAGAGCTCTTTGATTTCTTTGAATTGAGAATCCACTTCTCAATCCAATCGATGAGTAGGGCTCCAAAGTTGAGTTGGATTCCATAGCAGATTGCTATCATAAGCTTCAGTTATACTTCATTCACGGAGTCGTGGCCAGAGCTTTTGCAACATATGCACTTTCCAATAATGTCAGCCAAAAACTCATATTTTTGGGGAAACTCCTTCTTCTTATACCACTTGACAGTCTCATTCTTTTTTGTGATGCATCCTCTTCAGTCCTTCATAGAAGTCGATGACCTCTATCGACAGGAGTCCCTTTGACTTAAAGCCTAGGGCCAGATTTATGTCTTCAACCTTGAGTTTGATTTGTACTCCCCTGAATCTTGGGGTGATGGTTTCGTTCTCAAGAACTCCGTTGTTGTAAAACTCCTTTATTATCTTGGGGTATATCCATGTGCTAGTGCCCAGAGCTTCTTCAAGACTAGCTTTCTTTACCAGAGATAAAATTTTGTGGATTTTTGGGTCAGCTGTCTTGAACTCTTCTAAACAGAGTCGATAACCAGTGATAATATTTGAAGCCGCCATTGATTTCTTTGCACTAAGGATGATTGAGTGATTCTGAAAGCTAGGGTTTTTGCTGGTAGAGAGAGAGAGAGAAAGAAATAAGCTTTTTGAACTTCTGATTTCAAAAAGATATTTTCAAACTTGTACTTGTAACTTCCCTCCTCTTAATTTTCTTAGTGGGGCATGTGTTAAGTTGTGCTTGGCTCCACAATTTTAATCGTAAGTGTAAAATATTAATTTGCCCTTAGCTGCTTCAGAGTTAGTGTATTCTATGGGAGAACTACGATCGTCGAGGTAGCACTACAGTTGTTGAGGTTTTCATTGTGATCGTTAAGTCCACTGTTGTATTTGCTCTACTAACATCATCTGCTCTGGTCCTTCTGATGAGCTTTTGACTTAGCATTTCTCTCGAGTTAAGGTAGCTCAGGAAGGGCCAACCTCTTAGAGTGAATTAAGGGTTAGGTTTGTCCCTGATGCGTTTGACAGAGGGATTGCATTGATTTATTGGAACTTTTGTCATCATAGGATGCTTCTTTGTTCTGTTGAGGAAGCTCTACGATCGTGGTCTTTCTTGTCAACTCTACGACTGTGGACTTCCTTTGGTCATGTCTATGATTTTGAACATAGCCTTTATATCTGCACAGTTAGTCCAAACTAAAGATAGATTTTATGGTTGTAGATTTAGCATGCCTAGCTCACTAATTAATTTATTAAATCTGGATTCATCTAGAGGCTTTGTAAAGACATCAGCAAGTTGATTTTCAGTAGGGATGTATTGTAAAGATATGGTTCCATTTTGAACATGGTGCCTAATAAAATGATATCTAATTTCTATATGCTTAGTCCTATAATTCATGATAGGATTGTGTGTTATTGCTATGGCACTTGTGTTATCACAATGAACATGTATAGATTTGAAGTCAAACCCATAATCTACTAGCTAATTTTTCATCCATAATATTTGAGCATAACAGCTGCCAGCAGCAATGTATTCAGCTTCTACTGTTGATGTAGATACTGAGTTTTTATTCTTGCTAAACCAAGACACAAGTCTATTTCCTAGCAGTTGACAGATGCCACTAGTACTTTTTCTATTTATTTTACAGACTACAAAATTAGCATCTGTATATCCAGTCAGTTCAAAAGAGGACTTCTTGGGATACCAAAGCCCCAAGTGAGGTGTGCCTTTGAGGTACTTGAAAATCCATTCTACAGTAGTTAAGTGTGATTCCTTAGGATTAGCTTAAAATCTAGCATATATGTATGTTCCAAACATTATGTGTGGTCTACTGGTAGTTAGATATAGAAGAGAACCTATCATACCTCTATATTGAGTTATATCAATACTTTTACCTTTCTCATCTTTGTCAAGCATGGTTGCTGGAGCAATTGAGGTTTTCATGAGAGAGGCTGATTCCATGCCATACTTTTTAAGTAAGTCTTTAATGTACTTGGCTTGGTTTAAGAAGATTCCTTCATCAGTCTGCTTTACTTGCAATCCAAGAAAGAAGTTCAGCTCACCCATCATGCTTATTTCTAACTTGCTCTACATAAGCTTGGAAAATCTCTTACACAACTTTTCATTAGTAGAACCAAAGATAATGTCATCAACATATATTTGAACTAATAAGACTTTGTCTTTATGCGTTCTAAGAAATAATGCGGTATCTACTCTACCTCTAGTGAATCCATTTTCAATAAGAAAGTTAGTTAGTGTTTCATACCATGCTCTAGGTTCTTGTTTAAGACCATATAAGGCTTTGTCTAATCTATAGACATAATTAGAGAGAGTTAAATTGATGAAACCTAGAGGTTGTTCCACATATACTTCTTCTTGAAGTTCACCATTCAGGAATGCACTTTTGACATCCATTTGAAAGACTTTGAATTTCATGTGAGCAGCAAAGGCAAGAAATATTCTGATGGCTTCTAATCTGGCAACAGGTTCAAAGGTCTCATCGTAGTCAATGCCTTCTTCTTGAGAGTAACCTTTAGCCACTAGTCTTGCCTTATTCCTTGTTAATACTCCATCTTCATCCATCTTGTTTCTGAAGACCCACTTGGTGCCAATAACTGGATGGTTTCTTGGTCTTGGAACTAATCTCCATACTTTGCTTCTTTCAAATTGATTCAGTTCTTCTTGCCCATCTATTTCCAGTTGGAACATCTGTCCTGATGCCTTTTTACCTGAGACTTTCAAGATCAATTTATGCTTCTTGATGTGGAGGTTCGTTGTCTTGCGTAGTTCTCTCTACGATCTCCTCTCCTTGCTCAACAATTTCAATTTCTGGGACTACGATCGTGGTGTTGAGCTCGACGATCTCGTTTGAATTGTCATTCGTAGTGTCTTGAGGCACTTTTTTGTCCAAGTCTGTTTCATCGAAGAAGATGTGGATCAAGACTTCAACACTCAGCGTTTTTTTGTTGAACACTCTATAAGCCTTACTATCTGTGGCATATCCGAGAAAGATTCTTTCGTCAAACTTGGGTTGGAACTTTGTCAGATGCTGCTTCCCATTGTTGAGAATGTAGCACGCAGAGCCGAATGTATGGAAGTAGCTGACATTTAGCTTTCTTCATTTCCATAGTTCGTAGGGAGTCTTCTTTATTGTAGGGTGTATAAGCGATCTGTTCTGAGTGTAGCATTCAGTGTTTACAGCTTCTACACAGAAGAATTCAGGCAGATGGGCTACTGCTAGTAGAGTTCTTCCAGCCTCTATAATCGTTCTGTTCTTTCTCTCAACTACTCCATTTTATTGAGGAGTTCGTGGAGCTGAGAAGTTATGACTGATGTCATTGTCTGAGCAGAACTGATCAATCTCAGAGAAGTCGAATTCTCTACCATGATCACTCCTTATAGCCTTGATTTTCTCCCCTTTCTCATTCATCACTAGTCTGAACATCTTGATTAGTTGGGAGCTCGTTTCATCTTTTGAGTTTAGAAAGAACACCCATGTGAATATGTTGTAGTCATCCACTACGACCAGTTAGTCTCTCTTTCCTCCAAGGCTTGTTGATGGAATTGGCTTAAATAGATCTATGTGAAGCAGTTGTAGAGGCTTGTCAATTGAGTAGACAGTCTTGCTCTTAAATGAGCTTCTAGTCTATTTTCCAAGCTGACAGGCATTGCATAGCCTTTCTTTGACGAAGCTGAACTTGGGTAAACCTGCTACTAGATCCTTGGAGGCCAATTTAGACATGCTTTTGAAGTTGAGATGAGATAGTCTTCTATTCCATAACCAACTCATTTCTTCAGATACTTTAGCCAAAAAGCATAGTGTCTCGTCCGAGCTTTGTTGATCAAGATTGACAGTATAGACATTTCCTTCTCTTGTTCCAATGAGCTTTATAGAAGATGTCTTCAGATCTCTGACTTGACATTGATTGTTGAGAAAAGTGAGTTGATGACCCTTGTCGTATAAAATTGGCTTATGCTTAGAAGATTGTGTTGTAGACCTTCCACATAGGCTACTTTACTAAGGGATACTGCACCATTCCCAACTGAGCCATATCCTCTTGTCTTGCCAGAGCTATTAGCTCCGAAGATGATTGACATACCTTCTTTTTCTTTGTAATTAAATAGAAGGGCTTTGTTCCCTATTATGTGCCTTGAGCATCCACTGTCTAGATACCATGTTGTGATCGTGGAGCTTGGTTCCTGTGGTAAAATAAAACTCTTATTTTGGTACCCATACTTACATGGGTCCTACTTTGTTAGTACCCTTGGGAACCCATATTTGCTTAATTCTAGGTCTCACATACATAGGATTATGGTAGCATATTGCCGCCTTATGACCAATCTTTTTACATACAAAACATCTAATATAATGCATGCTAATGTGTGTGTGTGGATTCTTCCTCCATTTGAACTTATGTGGGTTTTCAGCAATCATTCCTTTATACTTATTCTCCTTTTTCCATGTGTCTTTGTGTTTCATGATTTGTGAAGAGTGAGGCTTAACTCTACTGTTCCTTCCTAGTTGGTTCGTGGAGTCGATTTTGCTCGACTCTACGACCCTTTGAGGTTGGAGATTAGGGACTGAGTTACTCTTCTCTTTTCTGAAACCTAGGCCAACATGAGATACTTTATTCCTTGGAACATAGATTGGATCTGAAGAGGAGGGTTGGACTGGTTCTTCCTTCTATGAGGATTTCACAAATGTAATTCTTCTACTAAAGCTTGAAATATTATTATAGCTAGTTTCCTTTATTTTGTTCATATAAGGTCCTGAGGTGGATTCCCCAAAACCTAAACCTGTTTTGTCAGATGTACTTCTCTGACTGAAGATCAGGGAGTCCATGGAAGAAGAGGATTTATTCCATGTAGAAATTGTCCTTTCTAGTTCCTCAATTTTAGAGGTCAGACTTGACTCTCTTTGTGCATAAAGTTCATTGGTCTGTTTTAAGAACTTATTCTCAGCTTCAAATTTGGAGACAGAGTTAGTACTTAGAAGAGTTGTTTCCAGTTTTCCTGAACTTTCTCTTTCTCTTTTTGAAGAACAGAATAATCTTTGAATAAAACTCTAAACCATTTCATATATTGATGCAGATCAGATGTTATGCCATGTAGAGAAGTTCTTAAGTCATCAATATCTACATCAGGAGAGTTAAAGTCAAATACCTCATCTATACTTACTTTAAGTATGTCAGAGCTCTTGTTATCCTTTGCATGTTTGGCCATCAGAGAAAGATTTGCCATTTGAGGATCTTCATCATCTCCTGATTCGGGAGTTGAGTAGTTGTCTGAGTCACTCCACGATCCTCCAGCTATAAGACCCTTGTCTTTCTTCTAGAGCCTCTTATTTCCTTTGAATTTTTTCTTTGTATTTGATTTTTTCTTGAGTTATTCTCTAAGAGGCTTGTTGCAGTTTGCAATGAAATGGCAAGGCTTTTTGTAGTAGTAGCATAAGTCATGTATTTGTTCCTGGATGTTGTAGCTATTGAACTTCTTAGGTTTGTTGTTTCTGCCTTGATGCATGAACCTTCTGAGTTTTCTCACCATTGCAAAGTCCTCATCATCATCTTCATCATGGTCAAAGTCATTCTCAATGTTGGCTTTAGAAATGTTGTCTGTAAGCTTGATGGGCAAGGTTTATGTGTGGTGACCAAGTGATGAGATGAACAAGTATTGTGGCTAGCAAGTTTACTTAATTGCTAGGTTATGAATAGTAAGGAGGTGGAGGATTAAGGACGTGGAATGAGGAGGTTAGTTAAGGAGGTGGAAGGTTATAATGACCATTCTACCCTAGATTTTGTGGCCTATAAATACAAGCCTCATTTCAAATTTTGTTGGTTGTTATTTTCATCCAACTTTCCTCTCAAATATAAGCTACTTATTTGGTAGAGTAAATAAGCACTTTTAAGTCAAAGTTAGATTTTTCCAAGAAGAAGAAGTTAGAATTCAAAGGTAATAATCTTGTGTCCAATGTTCTTTCATCTCTATTATAATAGGATGATAAGAAAAGTGTTATTAATGAACATGTATACTGAGAACATATAAGAATTAAGTTATGAATGGACTTCAGCCGAATAAGTTGAATAAGCAACTTGAGCTTTAATAAGTTGTTGGAATCTTGAAGAACTTGTCATATGTTTGTCATATGATGTTAGTATGTTGATTATAGAATGAGAACATTGATTGGTGGACTTAAGTTCATAGAAAGTCATAAGCATGAGGAATTATAGTTCATAAGTTAAATGAGTCATTGACTTATGAGAATAAGTCAAAACCTACTTTGATTATAAGTTGGAGTAATAAGTAACTTGTAATGATCTTATGTTGATTAAAATCCATTTAGATTCATTAGAATGTAGTTTTACCGGAATTCACATGATTGGACGATAATTGTCGAATTCGTGAAATTCTTGGAATGGAAGTCGTATTTTGTGTTTGAAGTCGGAAACGTTGTTTTTCGATGGAGACAAGTCGTATTTGGCATTATAGAGTTGCGGACTCCAAAATGACCGGATTCCGACTTAGAACAAAGAAACGAGCGTTGAACGTTCACGAACATTTATCGTTTTCATTAAAAATGAACTAATAGGTCAAATTTTAGCAAATGGAGTCAAATAGATAAAATTCTTGCATGAATGCATAGAGTATGTAATTTGTGAACTGTAGGCTTTTTAACGGACCAATTCGGACTTATAACGAAGAAGTTATGCGTCCGGGAGTTTGGTGAAATTTTTAAAATTTTGCAAACTATCTGAGGCATAGAGTCATGCTGTGGCGCGACCCACTCCACACTTAAAAGCCCAGCGCATGATGCGAAGGGCTGGAACTGCATATATCTGCTAACTCACACCGCGACGCGGAGTTAAGTGTGGCGTCGCGACGCCAGTCCTAAAGTTTTGATGGACAAGAATGTTTACAAGTATAGAATGAAAGAGAACTCTTTGGTAATGAGCTAAGGTGTTAATATAACATTGTTAAGGCATTGTTAGACATGTAATGTATGATGATTAAAGGTTGATAATCAATTGAAAGTGAATGAAACATGAATGACATAATGAAAGCCGGAAACCCATAATAGTAGATATAAGTCAGGATTTACGTTGAGATGAAGGGTAAGATATAATAGTATACATACTTGATTATATATGACCTAATGTGGTGCGTTATATGATCATGTGTTGTAGAAACTTAGAGACCTAAATTGTATGGGTATTCACGTATTCACATGTTTTGTGAAAGTGTCAAAAACCATACACCCATAATAAGACTCCTCTTATTTATAGATGTGGGCAAACCTCCTTAACAATTATCGAATCACATAGGACATTTCTCTTCTTTTACTAGAAGCGGTAGTTTCTTTATTGATCATACATTATCTCCATGTATGACTTATTATACCCAAGCATACCCTTTGATATACCCTAAGGGTCTTAAGGAATAAGTCAAATTATAATTCATCATACACATGATATTATGATTATCTCAAGTCCGATGATCACTTGTACTACTATCACTACAGGAATTCCTATTGACAGGAAAGTAAAAATCAATTAGGTATTCCTTAGCGAGCCACGTTCAATTAAAGTATTCTCTAATAAGCACCTACATACTTGCTTTAGTGTCTCCACACAAATGATCATGAGATCAATCATCCTCATCCAATGAGCAAGCAACGTATGTACCAATCTATTCGGATTAACTAATCCCTAATTTAGTAATCCAACGATTGGGAACTATTTTAGTTTTAAGCTTTCTAAGAATTTAGATCTCATTAGAATAATCATCATCATTATTCTAAAAGCATTGCTTAAAACTATGGGTTTATCATATATTATAAAACAACATCATGTAGATAATAAAAGCCTTTAATAAATTAATACTTTTTATTAATAAATGAATAAGATTGTTACAAAGTATATGCTTTATCATCAAACATGAATGGCTTATGTGCATACTACTTTCAATCTCCCGCACTAAAGTCAATCACCATGGTATCTCATACCCTTCTTCTCTAAGTGACGATTATCATGTTGTTGGATAAGATTTAGTTAATGGATATGTCATGTTGTTCTTGAGAGTCCACTATCTCTATAGTGATTTCCCATCTTTCAATGATTCCTATAATCAAATAAATGTGCCATAACACATATTTAGATCCAAGATGAGACTTAGGAACTATTCCTAGTTCTGTAATGAAATTTTCATCCAAACAATCAACTTGCAGCTTCATTTATAGCTATATATTTTGTATTTATCAATAAATCAATAACTCTTTGCTGTTTGAAACCTTTCCAATTCACCGCCCCACCATTCAAGGTAACGCTTTACCTTAAAGTGGATTTTCTGTCGTCTTGGTATGTCTGAAAAACTTGAGTTTGTTAAGCCCTCCAGTTTTAATTTAGACCCACCATAAATTTTATTGACATCCTTAGTGCCTTTTAAGTACTTTAAAATATTTTTCACTATCTTATAATGATCTTCTCTAAAATATAACCGATCAATATCAGGTCTCGTATATTTCATTGTATACATGATTGTCACTCATGCAATCTCTCTTTTCAAGAGTCTACGGGGACTATTAAGAGAGATACACTCCATGGCTCATCAACATAAGACATCTCTTGAAATTTGTCATGCTAAACAACTTTAGCATCAAATGAATATACGTTTCTTGGGTTAAGCCAAACATCCTATTAAATCTATCTATATAGATTTGTATCCCCAATAACGATACTCTTCCCAAACCATTCGTGGAGGAATGTTTAGACAACTTTATCTTTACTAATTGTGTAATACCAGAGAATATCCACGTCTTATTAAATGAATATAATAATGGGAATAAATATTTAGTTGAATATAAATGACTTTGTGTTACGAGGTGAGTTAACTCAATTATATAGAATAATTGAATAATTGGAAATAATGTGGAGTTATAATAAACTCGTTGAAATGCCTAGTGTGGCACCGTGATGAGAAATAATAGTGATTGTATTAATTAACAAAAGAATTGATAAGCAAACAATTAATCTATATTAATTATTACTAATTGCATATAATTATGTGATTCCATAATTCCTGCATGGGGTTAACCGGACCTCCATCCGGTTGATTTGTGTTCGCACCTTGGTTATGTGGTACTCTTCTTGGCGGCATTTTGCCGTTACAATAAACACATATTTTATTATTCATTTCCTGCCAGTTAGTTATTATTCAATGTTAAACAATAACTTAAACATTCATTACTCAACATTTTTCGGAAAAAGAAACTTATATTAATTCATTGTAGTATAATACTACATCGGTTACATTACACAGCCTAAGCTGAATACATTACTTTCCCGCAATTACTTTCCAAAAATTGGGATTTACAAAAGACTACCCTTGATTATACAAAAGAGGGTTTTACGTCACTACTAGATACAGAAATGTGTACATATCTAACTATTCTAACAACTACTAGATCACATTTGCCTTAAGACATTTTCAAAATCCACCTTGGCAAGACCGGCAATAATATCACGGCTAATAGTATGTCGTGGTTCCGCCTGCCTCTCTGGGATAACCAACTACACCGTGAATCTGAAATCCTCATGAGAATTCCTATGGATATAGGACATTTTCCCTATCTTCTGCTTCTTGGCCTTTAGCTCCTCCCTGAGCTCAAAGAACTCTTGTTTCAACCCATGGACCTTGTCATTGGCCAAAACCTTTTCATCATGTTCCTGCTCCAACATGGACTCCACGTCCGTCTTATCCTGTATAACAGCTTGGAGCTCTGCCTTCAGCTCCTTAACCTCCTGCCAGTAGTGGATGTTCCTGTGACAACCCGAAATTTTGAATTTTTTAACACCCTTCACGAAGCCTAGAATCGCAATCGTCTTGGAAATCACCTCGAAATACTCCTCCAAAGCTTGCTATTAAAAAGTCAGATTAATCTTCGTAATAATCCTTGTTGTATTGTTCAAGTTGTTATTGATAGAGTAGTAGATGTCTAGCATACAAGCTCCAGCCAAAATTCCCTTCAATTAGAGTTCTAGTGTCATGTAATAATCTAGATTCCATGCCCAAGAAGAAGTTCAATCATAACAGGACATAGCATCAATTTCCACCCCTATTTCCGTGGGTTCCTATATTATATTTAGTAGCCCTATGAGCGCCCTTTCTAATCAAGCTCGAATGAAGACCCCCACCTACATGCCGGTGGTGTAAAGGCAAAATATGCCCACCCCGGCGGGCTACCTTTCTGCTAACTGGAGTTTAAGACCTCCCGACCCGACGGGGGTGTATAGTATAATTTTGCCCGCCCCGGCAGGCTTGTAGTCTGCCAGATGACTTACTGAATTTCATGCTGCACTCCAATTTTGCTCCAATTGACCTCAAATTATCCCAATTGATTCCACATATTCGTTAAATGCCACGACAACCATCCTACACATGAAATAACACAAAACAAGTAAAAATGAACATGATCACAAGAATTTAACAACAAATAAGCATGAAATGGACATTGAATCGTGTATATAAAATTCACTTATCAAAATCCCCCAAACTTAAACCGTGCTAGTCCTCGAGCACAAAACAACTAAATGCAATGCAATGAGATGAAATGACTACGACCTAACTTATATGCTTCCGAATCCAACAATATCGCAGAATCAAGATTATCTTAACGGCCTCAGCGAAAACAAGCAACTATACAATATCAACCACCAAAGACCAATCTACAATTCCATTTTAATCCTCAAATCTCAAGCCATCATCATTGGTATAGTGTGTGTGTGCAACATCTATGATAATCGATACGGACTCAAATTCAATACATAATCAATCTCTTAGAAGGACTTATACTACGCAAACTTAAAAATTCCAAAAACAGACAGTTCCAACTAAAACTAAACAATCACTAATCTCGGGGTTTCAAGTAGGGTACTTATACTTTATTCATATACTTTTTTTTTCTTTTGGATATGGGGGCTTTTTGCTCTTTTCCCGTTTTATTCATTTTTTTTCTTTTTCATATACATCGATCGCAATGTCTCATCCCATTAGGCCGAAATGCTTACCCTTAATGAAGCTTTCGACCAACGACTCCCAGACCATAAAAGAACTTAGGGCGCTAGGTGTAAAGACAATCCCCTCGGACGTACTTGCTCAAGTAATAAAGGCCCCGATACAAGACTACTCACGATATATGTATACTACTTATATATAAAGCTTATATACCCCATATATCATCCCCCAAACTTAGGTTCTTGCCTAATTTTTGCCTTTACTGTCTATCCTTATCATTTACTCTAGCATTATCCTTTAGAGACCATTTAGGTATCAATTTGAACTGACTAGTCAACAACGATGTTATTATTCATGCTATCCTTATTATACAAGTTCAAACAAGCTCAAGATTCGATTCATAACAGAAATTATATCACAGTTCTAATACCCAATACTGTATTTGTTAACTTATTGTCAATCACATCATTGGCCCACAAATAATATGAATTACAACATTGATGGACTTACGTAAACACGATATTTAACTAACTAATTATATATATATATATGGATAACAAAATGCATTACAAGATTATTTACTATGCAATGACAAACATTAACCTAAGCTACTATGAATGCACCTAAGCTATCATGCAATACTGAAATTAAGATGCAATACTGAAATAAAAATGACAAAATGCAACCTAAGTACTACATATGCATGCAAACATGTATTTAAATCCCCCAAACTTAAGTAATAAAATGTCCTCATTAGATGAATAGTCAAAATAAGTACGTGAGGACTTCCCTGCTATCGCTTAAGTTTGAGGAGGTGGTTGTTGTTCTTCTTCATCCGAATCACTTGGTGGAAACCTTGGCATTGGCATGGGCTATTGATATGGAAATTGGGCTGCCGGGTTGAAGCTTTGAAGAGTTGTGTTGAGTGAGGCAAACGATGCGTTCATAGCATCAGACATATGATCTTGCCTCATTGCCAATCGCCTCATTTCCCGACGTGTTGCGTTGTTGTGTGCATTCAATTGATTTTAAAAATCAAGGAACTGAGAACTGGATATGGCCTCGGCCTGTGGTACCTGCTCAGTCCCTTGATCGCCCATTGGTTCATCATCCTCCCACGATGTCTCCGTAGCATCCACATTATCTTCCGAATCCGACAGAAAAATAAAACCCAGACCACGCGGATGTGACTCGCCCCCTGCCTATACGGAATACCGCGCTATCATTCTAGAATCAAGCAATGCAATCGGCACTTGTGTGGGCTCATCGTCGGACCATCTAACCCCGGCATTGCGACACAACCCACAAATGAGTGATGGGTGTGGAAAGCCTCCAGAAAAATTTCCACGTAAGTACCGGCGGATGGAGGAACAGATAATGGCCCCGACGTCGATGATGAAATCTTGCACAATGGTGTACAACAGTAACACCTTCTCTTTGGTGACGTCCGAGGTGTGTTGGGACAGAAGAAATTTAGCACATAGGAAGGCGTACTAGATTTTATCATATTGGCTAAGGTCTTTGCTATGAAACACGGTGCCCCCCTTCCGACCCTTGATCCAAGATGTTCCTGACAAGGTGCTTGCAGATTGGTAGTAGGTGTTGATTAAATGCGACCTTTGAATGGAACTAATAGGCCTACACAAATGCGTGGAATAGTTCTTTGTCCTCAGCATTTGTGTAGAATTCTTTGACAATGTTAACAACGGCTGGTTCCGGCTCCTCAGTGAATTTGGTCCATCCCTTTGGTAAATTTGAGGGATCAGCTCCCCATCGTTAGGATCCGGTGCCAACCCCCTCTCCGGTGTAAGGGCTTTGGTGAGCATGTAGTCATACCGGTCCGCGGCGGTGGCACTTGAAAATTTCTAGCGATCGAAGGTGCAGGTTGGTTGAGGTGGCCGTGAACTTTCTCCCTTTTGGCATTTAGAAGATGATTGTGAAGCCATAATAACTCTCTAGCTCTCAAGTATACTCTATGAATGCTCTATGAATGTTTTATATCAATTGTTGTGAGAGATATGATATGAGGTATAGTGATATATATAGAGGTGGAAGGATGGCTATCATTGGTGGAGTGAAGAGGTGGAGAGGAGTAATGGAGTATTGGGAATAGTGGGGTAGAAGTGAGTGTAGTGGGTGGTGGATGGAGTTATGAAGTAGTGGGGAAGTGGGAAAGTAGTATGTTATTAGGAAGGGGAGAAGTCTGTAACTGTAATACCCGAGAATTTTCGCATATTATTAAATAAATATATTAATGAAAATAAATATTTATTTGAATATGAACAATTTGTATTATGAAATGAGACAACTCAATTATATTAATAAATGAATAATTGAGAATATGTGGAGTTTGTGGTAAACTCGTTGAAAGCCTTGTGTGGCATGGTGATGGGAAATACTAATAGTAATGTTAATTGGCGAAGAGATTATAAGATGAGCAATTAAGTAATATTAATTGTTAAGTGTTGTTGTAGTATATTTATGAATTTTTAATTGATATTAATAAGGTCGGTTAATATGTGACTATTAATTGTTATTTAATTGATAATGGTTGTGGTGGAATATTGATTTATTGGCAATTATTAATAATAGGTGATTATAGATATGTAATGATTATAGAAAACCCATAAAGGGTTGGATTAATTAATATTAGTATTAACTAATTAAGGAAGTGCATGATTAATTTAATTAACATAAGTGAGTAAGTTAGTAATATAATACTATTATATTGATAGTTATGTGCATATGTGTAATAATACAAATATATCATGAAATGCGTATGTAACAATATTAATGTGAGTAGACCTTAAAATATGGTTATATGAGTGGTAGGAATAATTATGGAACTACCCAGACAATAATATCCGACTGTATTACTTTATTGCGTATATTTAATGTACTTGGACTATATAATGCGAGCATATAATTTATCCCTAAAATTTCTAATATGGTAACAATTGCACATTAAGATTACATTATGGGGATTTAAATACCCAAACTAAGTCTAGATAACTAGATTGCTGAGTTCTCTTTCCTTTTTGTCCCAAAATGAAAGCCACCAAGTACTATGAACAGTAACTCAAAGCTATATATGTATTCTTCAAAAGGCTAGTGTAGGAGATGATGGCTAAGCTTAAGGGTGGTTGGCCAACCCTTGAGCAACCATTGTTCTACTCCATTGCACCTTGGATTTTCATTTTGTGTAACACCAATGCCCAGCCCCAAACTTCTTCTATAAATAGCAGCCATGTTCTTCAGTAAATGTTGCTTGAAGTTGTCTGTGAATTGCTAAGTAGTGAAGGTGAGAGCATACAAGTGTGCTAGAGCTTAGAAGTTCATTTGGATCAAGTTTTCATCACATTGCAGAGGTATAAACTCTTTCCTTGTTTCCATTTTCATTCTCTATAAAAAAATGGAGTCTTGAGTATGGAAATTAAAATTCTTGATTTTATGGAATTATATGTTAATGAAGTTGGGTATTGGTTATAAAGTTGTTATATGATCATATAAGCATGTTGCAATTGATATATGAGTGTTTAGGAATGAAATCATGAGTAATTTTTATGTTTAAATTTGAGAGTGCGTCAAGCAGGCGCCATCGCCAACGCTGAACTAGGCATAAAAGCAATTTAAAATATATATTTGTATTGAGCGCGCAGCAATTTACTTGTGCGATTCTTGAAGTTCGATTTTTAGCTTCTGGTTCCAAGTCTGATCCATATGAGCTAGTAGTTATGACTTAAACTAACATCTGAACATGTGTATGATGGATATGTTGACCTAATGGGAGCATGTTTTCATAGACTTGCATGATTAATGGAGACATATGGTTTAAATGGAGATTTAAACCTTAAGTTTTGAAAACCAACTATGTTAAAGATCATGTTCTACAAATTATGAACCTAATAAGTTATGCATGACTGATTTTGCATATAGATGAGCATGTTGTAGTGTATTTAGTCCTTTGAGCATGGTCGAACTTATTACGCCTTGTGTTAGAAATATTTTCAAGAAGAGGCTTAGCCTAGTATGTTAACTTACATGATTGCTACATGTTGTAAATTCTGACTTTGCAAAGCATATTAGTGTGACTTAGACATGCATGAATAAACCTTTAACTTGTGTTTATGTGATTAGCAAAGAAACATGATCATGTTGAACCTATTAGCAAACTTTGAATGTGAATATTGTCAAGATACCATGAGGACTAAAATCTGACATTTGTAAACATGGTTGATAACACTCTTAGACTTTCTCATGTAGTATAAATGTATACATACCATGCATGTGTGGCATATTTCAAGAAAAGCATGAACGAAGCCTATTTTTAACTAAAGTAGTGTTGGTTTCACATATGCGTTATGAATATATACAAGCATGCCTAATATGAGTTTTATAACTATCTTGTATGTTTAAAAAGCAAGCATGCTAGACTTTGTGGTTTCATGACCTCGAATGACTTTAAATTTGTTGAAATGATCGAACTTAGAACCATGATGTACAAGAAAGGGCCTAGATTGATCTAAGAAGCATGATAAAGCATTTAACATGTCAAAATACATTAAGTTTGAGTGTGTGTTCGAGACCGGACAGAACCCACAAAAGAAGAATTTGAGTCTTGGTAGATTCGGGGACAGTGGCAGAAATTACACGGCCCCTAGCTCCACTTGCAATGGCGAGTGGGCAAGAAAATGAATTTCGATCTTTTGACAAGAATTTCACATGATACTTATGATGCTAAATGTGATCTAAAACCTACTGATGTACATATATATGTGTGATGCTTAGTTGATAAGTCGGTGTTGCGTTGAAACGAAAAGTCCATGAGTAGAAGAGGTCCTAACCTTGAGCATTCTTGATTTGTTTATAAAATGACTAAGTGTTTGGTACATGATTACTTATAAACTGATTTTGGTACCATATATGCATACTTGTATCGTGTCAAGCTTGATTAAAGACTGTGTTAGCTAATTAACATCTTGAACATATAATGCGTTATAAATAGGATTCAAAAGTGTTGATTTATTAACGTGGATAAACTACGCTTGAGGCAAGTTCCCTAAACTTACTCTAATTATTATTGAGCAAGTTTCCTTGAACCTTACTTTTATTGAGCAAGTATCCGAACCCTATTATTATTATGGTGCAATATCATTGCATTAATTATTCGGCCAATACCGTAAACTTATCCTTTTGAATACAAGTTAGATTATTCATGTTGAAATTGGTATTGCCCTTTAATATTGTGAAAGAGTCGATGCCATCTGATTCAGCTAGACTATATGCATGTTTATAAAAACTGTCCAAACCAATTGATTGGTGCGGAAATCTTGAAAACCCTTTTGGTAAGGGGAGTGTATGTTGTTTGAAACCCCAACACATGAATAAATATTATTGTGGTGTTATGCATAACATAAAGTATTGTAGACTGATCATCTATAGTACTTGATATTTTTGGTTATCAGTTTAATATTGGTAAGTCTAGTGGAAGTTCCATAGTCCTTAAGGATCGCTTTCGAAGATAAATTGCTTATCCAGTTGGATACATTGTTAGCCGTTGAATTCATATATATCTGTTGATTTATATTGAATTGTTATATCCCTTATTCATGATGTTATTCTAACACTTTGAACTATCCGAGAAATATCCCTTCGATATTTCAAACCTTGTGATATTATATCCTACACCCTTGTTGTATATTACTTGCTGGGCAATTTGTGCTCATCTTTGCTTATTTAAAATCTTTCAATTAAGGAAGAACAGGGAGGTGTCTCTGGAGCAGACAAGGAAAGGGCAAGGCTACCGACTAGCTTGTCCTTTTTATGTTTAAAGTTATTATGTTATTGTAAGACCCCAACTTTTATGAATAAAGATGAATTTTCTATAATTATCATTTTTGAATGAATTTGATATAATGTTATAGTTGTGGGTAATATTTATAAATTTTGCAAAGTACGCAAGTTGTTATATAATATTCGATTGGTCGGGAAATATTTATTTTAACAGGGAATATTCGTACGACGGCACAATCATTGGTGGACCCCACAATAGAATTATTATCGGATTAAGAAAATGACAAAAAATATTTTATGAAAATAACGACGGAAGTTTTACCGTTAACTCATTTCAACACCTGTTCTGAAAATACCATCTGGCTCGGAGGGATTTGTCATCTATAGTGATGCTTCAGGCAAAGGGTTAGGATGTGTTCTCATGCAACATGGGAAAGTCATAGCCTATGCCTCTCGACAACTCAAAGAATATGAGAGGAATTATCCTACTCATGATCTAGAGTTGGCATTTGTTGTCGACTTCTTGGGGAGACCCCATACAAGGGGGGAATTATGTAAAAAGGGTTCACCGTGGCATGGCATGCCTATTGTCAGGCTCCTTTGTTTTGCTTCAATGTAGTTCACTTTTACTTCAATGTAGTGCTTGATCATCCTTCATCTATCATGCGTGACATAAAACATGAAGTTTAGTGGGTTGTTTATAACGTGAAGTATTGTGGAGAGATTAACTAGACTTTCATTGTATGCTACTAACTATTGATTGAATAAAAACTATATTGTAACGACTGTAAATGAAAAATACGAGAAATAAACTAAAAATTGGGTTGCCTCCCAATTAGCGCTTGATTTTAAGTCATTCAGCCTGATTACTCCCTACTCATATTGTGTCGGTCAATGTGATGGTGATCACATCAATGTTGGCTTCTCCACCCCAATAATGCTTCAAACGGTGTCCGTTTACTTTGAACGTATCTAGTGGATTTTGACTGTAGAGTTCCACTGCGCCATGAGAGAAAACCCGTTTGATAGTAAATGGTCCCGACCATCTCGATTTAAGCTTTCCGAGGAACAATCACAACCATGAGTTGAATAATAGTACTGATTGACCCAGCTCGAATGTTCGGTGCATAATTTTTTGGTCGTGCCATATTTTTACCTTTTCTTTGTAAATTTTGTAATTCTCATAGGCGTGAAGGCAAAATTCATCGAGTTCATTCAATTAAAGTAATCTTTTCTCCCCTACAATTGCTTGATCAAAATTGAGTTTTTGCACCGCCCAATATGCATTATGTTGTAGCTCGACCGGTAAGTGACATGCCTTCCCGTACAGTAGTTGATATGGTGACATCCCGATTGGTATCTTGTATGCAGTCCGGTATGCCCATAATGCATCGTCCAACCTAAGCGACCAATCTTTCCGACTCGGATTCACCACTTTCTCCAATATCTTCTTAACTTCTCTGTTTGATACCTCAGCCTGTCCACTAGTTTGAGGGTGATACGTTGTAGCTACCTTGTGGTTGACCCCATACTTGGCCAAAAGAGCTGTAAAAGTTTTATTGCAGAAGTGACCACTTTGGCATCGTTTGATGGTAATGTTGCAGCTTCAACCCACTTCGACATGTAATCCACTGCGAATAAAATGTATTGATTGTTCAAAGATGAAGGGAATGGCCCCATAAAATCGATACCCCATAAATCAAAAATTTCCACTTCAAGAATCGTTTGTAAAGGCTGTAAAATCCCAAATTTTACGAATAAAGATTTAAATTTCTCGAAATATTTTTTCTTTATTATGGTGTGGATTTAATATAATGTTATAGTTGTGGTTAATATTTATAAATTTTGCAAAGTATGCAAGTTGTTATATAATATTCGATTGGTCGGGAAATATTCTTTTTATCGAAGAATATCGGTACGATGGTACAATCATTGGTGGACCCCACAACGGAATTATTGTCTGATGGAGAAAACGACAAAAATATTTTTATGAAAATAACGGCGGAAGTTTTACCGTTATTATCTTTGTTGAACTACTCGGTAGTAAAGAAATGCGAATGTCTGGCGTGTTTGCATAAGTAGTACTTGTATTGATTATTGATGCTTACGTGAGAAGTCACTCGATTTTGTTCAATTATTGCTACGAAGAATTGATGCACGATATCACGTTATTTGATTCAATTATTGTCAATATTTTATATATTATTAAATTAATAATTGAGACAACGAAGTTATTAACATTATTATTTGCAATATTAACGATGTGCAGAAGCTCGCCAAGGAGAGGTTTGGTCACCTAATCAAGCGGCGCCAATAGGAGAAATCCTTCTTGGAAAGCCTCCTCTTTCCTAAGAGCGACCTGGTCGATTAATAGTGTGAATTATGATAATGATGATGAGTTTTTTTTATTAGTATTCTTATTGTAATAAAACAGAAAAGCTTTTTATATAAAACAGAATACTTTTGTTTTATTAGACAATAATTAGAATATATTATATTTTATTATGCATAGTGTTTTGCATAGTAAAATCTTTTTATATAAAACAGAATACTTTTATAAAGTTATTTGTTTTATTAGACAATAATTAGAATATATTATATTTTATTATGCATAGTGTTTGCATAGTAAAATCTTTTTATATAAAACATAATAATTTTATAAAGTTATTCATTTTATTAGATTATAAATAGAATATATTATATTTTATTTTAAAAGATTTTTTTTATTAGAATATTTTATTAAATCAATCTGGACCGTCCCTTTAAAAGTGAATCAATCTGGACCGTTCATGAATTAGTTACTATTCAATCTATTCTCCTATAAATAGAAGCTCATTCCTTCATTATTTCTTACAAATTCACTGAAACTCTAGAGAGAGAAACTGTAGAGAGAATTCTTCTTCTATAATCTTGAGCGTATTTCTTTGGAGTTTAAAAGCTTTGAGCGTAGTACAAGTTTTCTTCAAGTATATCCCCGCCCTACCCGTCAGAGTATTCTTCTTATTAACGTAAGGGATATTATTTGTTGTACCGTAAGAGGTATTATTTCTTTTCGTATTCATGAAAAAACTTTCATTATTCCATTCCTTATTATTCATTGGAATAATCAGATCTGTGATCGCTAGTATACATGGTGAAATTCTTCGTTATTCCATTCTTTATTATTATGTTGGAATAACTCATACATCATCTGAAGCACCGCATACGTGGTGAAATTCTTACATTATTCTATTCTTTATTATTCTCGCTTGAATATATATCATGCAGTGCGTTTACGTATGACACAGTTCCATTATTTATTATTCTTTTGGAATAACACATGCTGTCATGCGGTCTATCGCATGCATAGTGATTTACATTGTTATTCCATTCTTTATTATTCTATTGGAATATCTTGTCGGTCATGTAATTTCACATGACTGGTTCCGTTCTTTTTATTATTCTGTTGGAATATCACCCGGTTGCAAGGATTACGCGCTGACTGGTTTCGCTTTTTTTATTATTCTATTGAGAATAACACATGCATGCGATCTATCGCATGCATGGTGAATTCTTGATTATTCCATTCTTTATTATTACGTTGGAATAACTCGCATGTGGATTACCACATGCATGGTGAATGATCCTTTGTATTCATTCCTTATTAAATTGTAGAAATGATCTGTTTACGTTGATTATGATGAGGGTCATAATAAAAGCATTGGACTGATGAAAATCATGGGTATATGTAGTATTAGTAAGTGTTATGATAAATTATGTTGGTTATTATGAGAAAACATGAAAGTTTCTTAGAAATCACAAAGAGTTGAAAATTAGATTTTGGTGAAAATGGAACATAAAATTCAATTGACCATATCTTCTTTTATATTTCAAATTTTTGAATGTGGTCAAGTCCTAGAGTTAGATCTATGAGTTTTCTAACTTATCCAAGTAGAATCACTGGAAAAGGTGTTGTAGATTTTCGTGTGGACTGATTTTAGCAAATGAGTTAAAAACTAAAAATTTCTAAAAAGGCTACTGCCCAGAAGTTTAAAAGGGCTGTTTCGAACACTTAATTTGTGAGAAAAATTCCGGTCTTTTGGGACATGAAAATATATGATATGAAGTACCTCCTGTCCAAAAATGAGCTCATTCCGACTTAAAATGAGCAAGTTATGACCATTTCAAATAGTTAGGTTTTTTCGACGAAAAATGCTATAACCAGAGTTCTATAACTCCGATGACCATGAAATTTAAACTGAAAGATCACGTTAACATGTATAAGATCCTGCCAAGAGTTGAGAATTTCTGGAGTTAAACTTGAGGTAGCTAATTTCTTAAGGAATTAATTAGAAATTGATTTTTTTAAAATAGTAAATAAATTTTAAAAATTCCGAGAAAAATATATGTTCAATATGGGACTATATTCTGTTAAATCTCAAAAAAGAAATATTTTTGGGATTGATTTGGTATTTTTCATGAAAATGAACTAGTTATGAGTAAATGAATTAAATATGTTATGTGAAGTAACAAAATTGGTAAATAGGATTTTATGGCTTGGGAATCCTATATAGGGTATATCTTGATTTTGATAAGGGATTTGATCATTGGTGATGAAATCTTATGAATATGACATTTTTGAATGATTAAATGCATTATTTGGTAAAGTGTAAACAATTGAAATAAATTGTTTATAAGTTTAAGAAGTGATTAAAATATTGTTATAATATTAATAATATTAGATTATGAGTTTATTAAGTGATTGATAATATTTGGATAAATTTAAAGTCTTTAAATATTTATCCTTGTTTTCGTTTGATTAATGCTTATATCATTGTCATCATTCTCATGTTTATATTGTGATAAAAGTCATCTTTGGCTTACGTGCATAGATGGACTTGGTGTGATTATGACTAGGAATTATTCGGTATAGTCATGACTGTAATGTCACGAATGATGTGATAAAAATTCTCAGTGGCCTGTAGTGTGTTGATGGACAGTTTTTGGTATGATTATGACCATGGATTATTCGATATAGTCATGACCATTGATGATTTAATGAATATCCTTGGCCCGTAGTGCAGGGATGATTTGATGATGTGGTTTATTTATTGACGAAGGCTCCAGCGATAAAGAAATTGATGAAAACATTTTAAATCATAGAAGATAGTAGATTTTATTCTCTACTTGACTTTTCTAATGGATTGCTTGTTTCGCTGCAGTTAAACTTGATGTCTATTGTATTTTATCAGTTTAACATTGTTGAAGGCTAATGATAACTTATTTTGCAGTATCTTAGTCATAATATTTCTTACTGAGCTAGTTGAGCTCACCCTTTTTTCTTTCATTGTTCTCTTCAGGAAATGAGAATATAGCTGGGACGAGTCGGGGAATGGATTGACAGTCCAGATGATAGCATTAGTAGTCCTCACTATTCTATGAAATAGTGTGATAATAAATGTAATGAGGACTGAATTTGAGTTTGTATATTGTCTATGAGGACTCCATTGAGAGTTGATATTGTCTAGAAGGCAATATTCTTGTTTAAACTCTCAGTTTATATTTTGTCGTATTTTACACGACAGTTGTATAATTAAGTTGTATTTGATTTATGTACCATGTATTTGGTGACTCAAGATGGGTGATGTATATCTTTTTTGGGGGCGTCACAAAGGCATCTCATTCCATTTCGAAATGTTTCCCACCCTTTGACATCTATCACATTATTTGACAAAATGGTGGGCAACTTTGAATAATATGGGCCAATAAAAACCAGATTGCAAAACCTTCGCTGTTGTCCTCTCACTCCCATAATGCCCCCCATATGCAGATGAGTGACACTCATACAGAATGTTCTTCACTTCACTGTAGGGGATGCACCGTTGAATCATTTTGTCGGCCCATTGCTTGAACAAATATGGTTCGTCCCACATGTACCATTTCATGTCATGAAGAAATTTCCTTTTCTGTTGTCTTGTGAGGTCAGGTGGTAGAATGTTGTTCAAAAGAAAATTTGCATAATCCTCATACCATGGAATCTATACAAAAATCCCAAACAGTTGCTCATCTGGGAATGACTCATTAATTTCACATATATCGTCTTTCGCTTTCCCTTGGTTTTCTAACCTAGACAAATGATTGGCTACTTGGTTCTCCGTCCCCTTTCTATCCTTTATTTCTAAGTTAAACTCTTGAAGTAGGAGGATCCACCGGATAAGGCGTGGCTTAGCATCCTTTTTCGCTATCAAGTACCGAATCGCCGCATGGTCTGTGTAAACTATCACCTTAGTCCCGATCAAGTAAGCACGGAATTTGTCAAACGCATACACCACTGCAAACAATTCCTTTTCTGTGGTTGTGTAATTCATTTTAGTTTCTGTAAGTGTTTTGCTTGCATAGTATATGGCGTGAAACACCTTGTCTCAACGTTGGCCCAAAACAGCCCCAATCGCGTAGTCACTTGCATCACACATAAGCTCGAATGGCACGCTCCAATCCGGTGTGACTATAACGTTTGCTGTAGTCAATTTTCTCTTTAATAAGTCAAAAGCTGTCTTGTATTCTTTATCAAAGCTGAAAGTCACATCCTTCTCTAAAAGACTGCATAGAGGTTTCATAATTTTAGAGAAGTCTTTATAAACCTCTGTAGAACCCAAAGATGTCCCAAAAACTCCTAATCTGAGTTAATCGAGCTCGGTGGAGGCAGTTTTTCGATAGTTTCCAGCCTTACTTTGTCAATCTCCAGTCCTTGAGCTGATACCTTATGGCCCAAAATTATGCCCTCTTCAACCATGAAGTGGTATTTTCCCCAATTTAGTACGAGGTTCGTATCCTTACATCTTTGCAACACCATGACCAGATTCTTTAAGGAAATATCGAAGCTATCCCCGTAGACCGAAAAGTCATCCATGAAGACTTCAACATTTTTCTCTACCATATCTGAAAAAATGACCATCATACACCGTTGGAAAGTTGCAGGTGCATTGCATAATCCGAATGACATCCTCCTGAATGAAAATGTGTCGTAAGGGCACGTGAATGTCGTCTTCTCTTGATCCTCTGGAGCGATGACTATCTGGTTATAGCCGAGTACCCATCCAACAAACAGTAATACTCATTTCCCGCCAATCTATCCAACATTTGATCAATAAATGATAGCAGAAAATGGTCTTTCCGGGTTGCCTTATGCAATTTTCTATAATCCATGCAAACCCTCCAACCTGTCACTGTTCTAGTCGGTATTAACTCATTGTCCTCATTCTGCACCACCGTCATTCCTCCCTTTTTCGGCACGCACTGTACTGGACTAACCCATTTGCTGTCGAAAATCGGGTAGATGATGCCGACATCTAACCACTTCAGAATTTCCTTCTTCACAACTTCCTTCATAATCGGGTTAAGTTGTCGTTGTTGTTCTACCGTTGGTTTTGCCTCATCTTCCATTAAAATCTTGTGCATGCAAAACGAAGGGTTGATTCCCTTTATATTTCTTGAACACTTTCAAAAACTTTGCGAATTACTTATCCAATTTCTGTTTTTGGACCCTTTGCTGAAACGGTGGTGGTGGATAAACAATTGGCTTATTGTTCAAATTTGTTCCCTTACTCTGTTTATCCTCACCCTTACTTCCTTCAATTTTTCTGCTATCATCAACTTTTTCATCCGGAGTCACTGAATTTTTTGCATTAGTACCCTCAAGCTGTTTCCCACTCCGCAATGTGATTGCCTGACACTGTTCATGGTTACCCTTCAGATTTCTCTTTGTATCACTTGGTAGGGTCCCTTGTGGCCTGTTATTTAGTGTTAAGGCAATTTGCCCCATCTGATTTTCCAAGTTCTTGATGGCTATTGCTTGAGTTTTCATGGCTGCCTCATTACTAGTTATATACTTCGACACCAATTCCTCAAAGTCTGATTTCCTTTCATGATGTTGGGCTAGTTGTTGGTGATTCTGAAAACCTGGAGGATATGACTATCGTGGAGCTTGATGTTGCTTATTATTGCTCCACGAGAAATTCGGATGATTCCTATTTCCTTGATTGTATGTGCTCTGGTATGTGTTTTGCGGAATTCTGTTATAATTGCCCACGAACTGCACAGATACTGGATTAATCATGCATTGATCCGTTGGGTGCTCTCCTGCGCACAACTCATATATAACTGCCACTTGCTGTGCTTGTTGTGCCTGTGCCCCTGTTATGGAATCCAATTTCTTCGAAAGTGCTAAAATATGTGCTTGTATAGCTGTCACACCATCCACTTCTAAAACCCCAGCTGCCTTTGCCTGTGTCATTCTCACTGTGGGCCACTAGTAGTTGTTAGCCGCCATGGTTTCAATTAAATTGTAAGCTTCCTCATAACTCTTGGCCATGAAGGCTCCGCCCGACGCTGCATCAATACTAGTTCTGAGATTCCCATGTAGTCCGTTGTAAAAGGTGTTCAATTGCAGCCACTTAGGTAATCCATGATGTGGGCATTTTCTAAGAAATTATTTATATCTCTCCCATGCCTCATATAACGACTCCCCATGTTGCTGCTCAAATATCGTGATCTCGTTCCTCATCTTTGCAGTTTTCGCTGGTGGAAAGAATTTGGCGAGCAATTTCTGAGCTAAGTCCTCCCATGTAGTAATCAATCCAGGCAGTAGAGAATGCAACCAACTCTTCGCTTTGTGCCGTAGAGTGAATGGGAACAAGCGAAGTCTCACCGCATCATCTGACACCCCATTGTACCTAAAGGTGTCACAAATCTCCAAAAAACTGACTAGATGTTCGTTCGGATCGTCATTTGCCAATCCCCCAAACTGAACTGAATTCTGAATCATTTGAATCGTTCTAGGTTTTATTTCAAATGTGTTATCAGCTATTGCATGCCTGGTGATGCTTGACTGCAGTTCAGTCACCTTGGGTGTGAATAAGTCCCTTAATGCTTTCTGATCTTCGGCTGCAATTTCCTCTTCCTTCTCAGATGTTTCAAATTCTTATCTCGTTTCCTTGATCCACTTACTCAACCTCTGAAACCTTCTCTCAATGTCGTCCTCAAAAGGTAGTAAGTCTGGATTTTTGGACCGAGTTTGCATAAACTGTTCCAATACTTGAAATAAGAAGAACCAAATAAAAATAAAATGTCTAAGTAAAACTGGATTACTTAAACTGATATTGTAAAACTATTAAGATTTATACTAAATAGTCCCTAGCAACGGTGCCAAAAACTTGTTGGGTAAAATCTATATACGCACAACACACAAGTATACGTGGTCAACAAGTAATCGAGTGATAAGTATAGTATCGTTCCCACAGAGACTAACTAGCAATAACCTTAACTTACAATTACCAATTTCCTATTAACCCTAATTTTATTAAACAAATCAACTCAATAATTAAAATTAAGGAAAAATCTAAATTAAAGAATAATTAAACTATCACAAAACAATCAAAAATATCAAAATATGGAATTTCAAACAATTAATGGAGAATTAGACTTATGATTTCACCCTAAGCTTCACTCTGATTTTAACACCTTTATTCCAATTCAATTTACTATCTTAGTTTATTAATTAAGAACACAAACGTAGTATTAACCACCTCTTGATGCACTAATACCATATTAACTTAAATCCACAATTAAGATAGAAACAAGTTAAACACCTTAATTAACTAACTCACTATATCTCTATGTGAATTACAATTAATGAAGGTTTAAGAATAAGTTCTCTATCTGATTACATGCGATGTTAAGCATATCTCTACCTTAACATTCATCAAGATTCTGCTATTCACAAAATTCATGAACACATGCTATATTAATTAGGTCTAGATTTGAATATCCTCTCTCGATTCCATACAAATCCACAAAGAATTGTTGATCAGGCAATTCATTAATTCAAGCTCAAACCAATATAGATAAACTAGAAATAGATTATTGAATTGGAAATCAAAGTTAAACAATCATCATTTCACTTAAAGATCCATCATAAGCCTAAAAAGTGAATTAGTTCATGCTAAAAGAAATAAACACTGAATAATTCATAGAAAACATTCTTTTGATTACAAATAATAGCCTAAGATGAAGAATATTGAAAAACACCCTTTACGAAGCCTAGAATCGCAATCGTCTTAAAAATCTCCTCGAAATACTCCTCCAAAGCTTGCTATGAAAAACTAAGATCAATCTTCGTAATAATCCTTGTTGTATTGTTCAAGTTGTTATTGATAGAGTAGTAGATGTCTAGCATACAAGCTCTAGCCAAAATTCCCTTCAAATAGAGTTCTATTGTCATGCAATAATCTAGATTCCATTCCCAAGAAGAAGTTCAATCATAATAGGACATAGCATCAATTGCCACCCCCGCCTCGACGGGGGTTCTTGTACTATATTCGCCTGCCCCAGCTGGCGTCCTTTCTTTCAAGCTCGAATGAAGACCCCCTGCCCCGGCAGGCTACCTTTCTGCTAACTGGAGTTTAAGACCCTCCGCCCCGGCGGGGGTGTATAGTATAATTTTGCCCACCCCGACGGGCTTGTAGTTTGCCAGATGACTTGCTAAATTTTGTACTGCACTCCAATTTCGCTCCAATTGACCTCAAATTATCCCAATTGATTCCACATAACCATTAAATGCCACGACAACCATCCTACACATGAAATAACATAAAACAAGTAAAAATGAACATGATCACAAGAATTTAGCAACAAATAAGCATGAAATGGACATTGAATCGCGTATATAAAATTCACTTATCATGCGCCAGTGACCAGTCTGGAGAAAATTAGTTTTTACTATAGCAATGAAATGGAACATTAATGTAAAGTGTGACATTAATAAAATCATATGATGAGAATGTATTCTAATGATATTAAATATCAAGTAGTACAATAAAATCATAAGTGATTTTAATACAGAAATAATTAAACATATGTATTCCAAAAATTGGGAAAGGAATTATATGTGTACATTAGAAAGATGATATTAAATAATGTTATTATATGGTTATTTGAGTATTAAAAATAATTATGGAGATACTCGTGTAAGACCCCAACTTATTATAAATAAAATTGAATTTCCTCTATTTATTATTTTGAAATAGTAAGGGTTGATTTGATTAATGTGGTTAGGTATGGATAAAATGCGCAAATATTTCAAATAAGTAAGTGGTTATAAAATATTCATTGTTGTCGGGGAATATTCGTTTCGTCGTGGAATATTCTTACTGTCGGGGAATATTCGTACGACGGAAAGGGATTGGATGAAGAAAACGACAAGTATAAGTTGTTTATAAAAAACAGCGTAGTTGTTACCGTTAATACTGTTGGAATACCCGATGGTTAAAACACAGTAGCACACGGTATTACACCAATTATTGATTCTTACGTAAGAAGGCACTACTCAATAATTGTTACAATAATTACTGTTCGATATTTTATTTTATTGATTCAATAATTGCTACGTTGATATTTTATATTATTGTTGTTTCAATAATTGTCACTGCACAATATTTTCCTTTACCAAATCAATAATTCATATTATTTGAATAATATTATTAGATAGCATTATTGGCAATGTCTAGAAAGTTCTGTCTAATGAGAGGTTTGGTCATCTAATTGCGCGCCAGTAAGGAGAAATCCTTATTGGAAAGCCCCCTCTTTCCTGGGTACGACCTGGTTATCAGTATTGTGATTCTGTAATATTATTTATAAATAATTAATTATTGATTGTTATGATAAGAAAAATATTCATTTTATGTGGATATAGATGGAGAAAATTTTTAATGTGACAATTGTTGAAAATTTATATTTTATCTTTTTCTATAAAATAATTCATTTAAATATATTATTATATTTTAATAATAAAATAATGGTGATATTTTTACAATGAATGTGGGATATATGAATAAATGAGGAGAAAGAGTATTTTTGTTACTAAAAATATTTAAAACATGTTTTTCATGTTTGTGGACCCCATTTCTTGACTGAAATTTGATTATAGCCTATAAAATCGTCCGTATGTGGATTTCGGTCAATCTCTATTTGGAATTTGGAAAAACATAAACTTACAAAGTTGTAGAGAATTTAATTTCCTATGGAATGGACATAAGATTCGAATTTTTCTAATAAAAGGGCTATTTATTGTGAATTATTGAAGTTCCGGTATATTGGGTCTGAATTGATTTTTGAAGTTTTAAATAATTTTATTAACAAAAACGTTTTTTGTGATTTTGCTGGGTTGGTGGCTGGTGTTTTTGACCAAAAAAAAAAGTGGGCTAAGGAAATTTATATAAATATATTAATATTTTATTAAATTTTCTTCTTTGGTGTTCTAAGAATTTTCCTATAAATAGGGTGCTTAGGTTAGAATTGAAAATCACACCAGAAATAAGTTTTCTCTCTCTATATTATTGAGCGTATTCTTGTGAGTATTTTGAGACTTTGAGTGTTGCTATACGGTACAAGTTCCCTTCAGCATTATATCTAGTATTCCAGCCAAAAGTACTGTCTTTTCGAGGTAAGGGATGTTATTTTTTTAAAAAATTATATTATTTCTTCTAATATTATTATGCCGGAGTATTTGTAAGATTTTTCTTGTGAAATTCTTGTCTTTTAGTGTCGGGGTTACTATTCACGTATACAATACTATTCACGTATACGGTACTATTCACGAATAAAGACTATTCATAAAAAAATTAAATTTTTTGTTTTTTGTCCAAAATATCTATTATGGATACTAGCTTTGATTGTATCCATGTTTTGATCATTCTTGAATTTTCCTCCACTATGATTATTTATGAAGTATTTTTGAACTCAGATTGTTTAAAGTACGAATCCTTAATATTTGTTCTTTTGTTTCACTGGATTCGTTTTCTTTAAAATATTTTTCATCATCCTCAGTCCTAAATGATGATATTACTGAATATCTTTGGCCTGTAGTGCAAAGATGAATGAATTTTTGATGAATATCTTTGGCCCGTAGTGTAAAGATGAATAGGTGTTGAGATGAACATGACCAACTGATGAATATATTTGGCCTGTAGTGCAAAGATGAATATTTGACTTAAGATGTATATTGATTGATGTTACAGGAATAAAATATTGATGATGGACTTTTCAATTCATAGATAATAGTAGATTTCATTCTCTACGTAACTCTTCTATGAATTATTATTTCCGCTGCGAATATTGATTTAAAACTTGTTATCTATTGTATTCTATCAGATTTTTTCCTGTTGAAGACTAATGATAATTTGTTTTATATTATCTTAGTCATAATATTATTTACTGGGCTAGTTGAGCTCACCCTTTTCTTTTTTGTTCCATTTTTCTTCTTAGGAGGCGAGAATGTAGCGAGTACTAGTCGGGGTGTGGAATGATGGTTCTAGAAGTTGTCTTAGTAGTCCTCACTATTTTGTAAAATAGTGTATCAATAATTATAATGAGGACTTATTTGAGTGTGGATATTGTCTAGATGATAATATTTGTATTTAAACTCACAGTTTATGTGTTGTCGTATTTTGCACGACAATTATATTAATAAATTTATAGTTATTTCTGTACCATGTATTTGGCGACTCAGAATGGGTGTTGTATACCTATTTTGGGGGCATCACAGTTGGTATCAGAGCTTAGGGATATGATCTCTGGCGAAGATCAGGGAATAGAACTAGGAGGGGAGAGACGAGTAAATCCTTCGTGTATCCTACCTAAGCTTATTTGTTGGTTGGTCAGTATATAGGGATATTATGTGATATATTGATTTCTTTAATTAACCCTTGTTTTATGGCAGTATTTGAGAATGGCGACTGAGAATGTTAACAGTGGAGACACCTTTACTCACCAATGAGGAGAACATGCAGCAGGCCGACAATGTTCCTCCTATTAACAACACCACTGAGCAGACGTTGAATGACTGGATGTTTAGAAGCTCTTTGCAGTTCATGTAAAATCAGACGAGGGAGACTCGTGTACAAAATACAGGTGGAAATGATAACAACGCAGGATTTGTCACAACCAAGCAGTTCAAAGAGTTGGGACCACCAGAATTCTGGGGAAAGTCGGATCCGATTAAGGCAGAAATGTGGGTCAAGCAAATTACCAAGATATTCGATGTCTTAGGATGCATGGAGGAACAGAAGGTTCCATTCGCTACCTTTATGTTCCAAAATGAGGCATTCATTGGTGGGAATCAGAAGCGCACTCCATCCACCAAGACTCAAAGATGTCTTGGGAGACGTTTAAAAGCTGTTCAATGACAAGTACTTTTGAAAGTATTCATCATATGAAGGAAATGGAGTTTATTAGACTAGAACAAAACAACATGGCGTGTCCCGATCAGGCGAAGTTTGCAGAGTTATCCAGGTTTGCACCTCATTTGGTGGAGAATGAAGAACGTATGACATGGATGTTTCTGAGAGGTTTGAAACCTGACATACGTCAATATCTCATTTCTCATAAATTTTCTCTCTATTCAGATGTTTTCAATAAGGCTCAATTATTAGAGCGAGATAACGAGTACGTTCAACCGAGGGACCACAACCAGGATCATACCGGTAATAACATTCATCAGAACAACGATAATCAGCGGAGAAAGAAAAATACGGACAAAAGCGGTAACCACTCTAGTGGTAATCATGGCCATGAAAATAGAAGAAGCGAGTCGGAGGGAGATTTTAAAAAGAGGAGATTCAATAATGACAATGTGAAGACGTCAAAGACACAAAGAAGAATCGGTTCTAATGGAGGAGAACGACCACCGGTCGTATGCTATAAATGCAGAAAAGAGGGACATATCAGCCCAAACTGTCCACAACAGTTCAAGGTATGCTATAATTGTGCAAATGAAGGACATATCGCTCGAGATTGTACGGTAGTGAAACTAAGTCCAGCAGGGATGGTGACTCAAAAGGTTGTCCTAGAAAAGTCAAAGTCAACGGTTCCTGGAAGAGCGTTTGTTGTGACTGGTCAAAATGCAAGGAACCTAGACGAGGTGATCACGGGTAAGCTAATCATAAATTCTTGCGAAGTTTATACATTACTAGATACCGGTGCTACCCATTCATTTCTCTCTCCTGCTTGTGCTCAACGTTTAAACTTGACTCCGGAGAAATTAGACTTTGACTTATCTGTGGAGACTCCGTTAGGAGAAACTTTCATCACATCCACTGTTTATAAATCTTGTTTGATCCAAGTTGGAACCATCACATTACCTGTTGATCTTATCTCTTTAAAGATACTCTTTTAATGTGATTTTAGGGATTGATTGGTTAACTACTCATCATGCCAAAATTGATTGTTTTCGTAAGGTTGTTAGTTTTTATATTCCAAATCAACCAGTTATTCGAATTCAAGTAACTGCACCACTAAAATCAATCACTGTTATATCAAGCCATAAAGCCATTCATTTATTAAAAAATGGATGTCAAGCTTTCTTAGCCCATGTTATGGATTTGAATAAAGACACGTCAGATTTGAATAATATTCCTGTTGTTAGTGACTTTCCTAATGTATTTCCTGAAGAACTTCCTGGTCTACCTCCAGAACATGAAGTTGAATTCTTTATTGATCTTGAACCTGGTACAAAGCCCATTTCTAAAACCCCATATCGAATGGCTCCTATTGAACTTCAGGAGTTAAAGGTCCAACTACAGGAGTTGTTGGACATCAGTTTCATTCGTCCTAGTACATTTCCTTGGGGTGCTCCTGTTTTATTTGTAAAGAAGAAAGATGGGAGTATGAGACTTTGTATTGACTACCAGAAATTGAACCATGTCACTATCAAGAATAGGTATCCGCTACCTCGCATTGATGACATGTTTGACCAGTTGCAAGGAGCACAATTCTTCTCAAAGATCGATCTTCGTTCTGGATATCATCAGCTGAAGATTAGATCTAAGGATATTCCAAAGACTACCTTCAGAACTCGGTACGGGCATTATGAATTCCGAGTCATGTCTTTTGGATTGACTAATGCTCCTGTGGCTTTCATGGATATGATGGACCGAGTATTTAAAGAATATTTGGATTAGTTCGTTGTTGTCTTTATTGATGACATCCTCATATATTCCAAAAGTCGTGAAGATCATGAGCACCATTTGAAGCTGGTATTCCAAAGACTTCGTGAAAATAAGCTATATGCCAAGTTGAAGAAATGTGAGTTCTGGCTTGAGGAAGTAGCATTCCTTGGGTACGTGGTGTCAAAACAAGGAGTATCTGTTGACCCGGCGAAGATTGAAGCAATACAAAGTTGGGAGCAACCAAAGTCGGTGACCGAAGTACGTAGCTTTCTGGGTTTAACTGGTTATTATTGGAGATTCATGGAAGGATTTTCTTGAATTGCTACTCCGTTAACTCAGCTGACTCGGAAGGATACAAAATTCGTATGAAGCAAGGAATGTGAGAAGAGTTTTCAAAAGCTTAAGAGGAGACTCATTTGGACTGTTCGACAATACCATCCTGGTTGGATGGATTTGTTATATCAATGATGCTTGGCAAAAGGGTTAGGATGTGTTCTCATGCAACATGGGAAAGTCATATCCTATGCCTCATGACATAACTTAAAGAATATGAGAGGAATTATCCTACTCATGATCTAGAGTTAGCGTGATCGTTTTCGCGCTAAAGATCCTGGAGGCACTATCTATATGGGGAGAAAGTGGAGATATATTCAGACCATAAAAGCCTCAAATATTTCTTCACCCAAAAGGAACTCAACATGCGACAACGACGTTGGCTCGAGCTGTTGAAAGACTGCAACCACACCATTCAATACCATCTTGGAAAAGCGAACGTGGTAGCTGACGCGTTGAGTAGAAGATCATATGCGAGAACGAGTGCGGTGTTGTCAACACAAAGGCCTATTTTGTGTGATTTACAAAAGATGAAGATAGAATTCAAGACTCCGGGGACCCATGCGATGATGTCAAGTATACACATAGAACCAACTTTAATTGATAAAGTTAAAGTTGCTCAAGCCACAAACCCGGAGATGATGCATATAAAGAAGAAAGTACAAGTAGGTGTTATCCCAGAGGCAAGAATCGATGAAGAAGGAATACTTCGAGTCAAATCAAGAATTTGTGTTCCTAACGACTCTGATTTGAAGTACAAGATCATGATGGAGGCACACAATACACCATTTGTAATCCATCTTGGAAGTACCAAAATGTATCGTGATCTTCGACGTACATTCTGGTGGAACAATATGAAGAGAGAGATTACAAAGTTTATCTTGAGGTGTTTAACTTGTCAACGTGTAAAGGCGGAGCATCAAGTGCCTAAGGGTCCATTGCAACCACTTGAGATTCTGAAATGGAAGTGGGAACATATTACCATGGATTTCATTACTGGTCTTCCCAGGGTTTCTCAAGGCATAAATACTATTTGGGTTATTGTTGATAGATTAACAAAGTCTGCTCATTTCTTGTCGATACGGGAGACTTATCCCCTTGAGCGTCTTTCTCGTATGTATGTAAATGGGATTGTGAGATTACATGGCATGCTAGTATCCATAGTTTCAGATCGTGACCCAAGATTCACTTCAAGATTTTGGGTTAGCTTGTAAAAACCTATGGGCACGGATTTACAATTCAGTTAGGCATACCATCATCAAACGGATGGACAATCAGAGATGACTATTCAAACTCTTGAAGATCTATTAAGACTCTGTGTCCTAGACTTCTAAGGGAGTTGGGATAAGTATTTACCATTGGTTGAATTCTCCTACAACAACTGTTATCATGAAAGTATAGGTGTGGCTCCATTTGAAGCATTATATGGACGGAAGTGTCGCTCTCCAGTATGTTGGGATGAGGTGGGTGAAGCATTATTGTTGGGACCAGAGTTGGTACGTATTACTACAGAAAAGATCCAAATAATTCGACAACGTATATAAATAGCACAGGATCGACAGAAGAGTTATGCGGATCTTCATCGAAAGGACGTGCAATTTAGTATTGGGGATCATGTATTATTGCGTGTTGCTCCATGGAAGGGAGTTATAAGATTCGGGAAAAGAGGAAAGCTCAATCCACGATTTATTGGTCCATTTCAGATTCTTGACCGAGTAGGAAATGTGGCCTATAGACTCGCGTTACCTCCAAGTATGTCTTGTGTTCATAATGTTTTTCACATATCTGTGCTTCATAAATATTTGAAAGACACGAACAACGTTATTGAGTTAGACCTAGATGAAATAGCTAAAGATTTAACGTACGAGGAGGCACCTGTCAAGATCTTGGATAGGAAGGAGCATGTCCTACGCACAAAGGTCATACCACAAGTTAAAGTTTTGTGGAGAAACTATGCTATTGAGGAAATGACCTGGGAGTTGAAAACGGAAATGAAAGAGAGGTATCCTCACATTTTCGAAACACCAGGTACGCACGTCAATTTCGAGGACGAAATTTCATAAGGAGGGGAGGTTGTAAGACCCCAACTTATTATAAATAAAATTGAATTTCCTCTATTTATTATTTTGAAATAGTAAGGGTTGATTTGATTAATGTGGTTAGTTATGGATAAAATGCGCAAATATTTCAAATAAGTAAGTGGTTATAAAATATTCATTGTTGTCGGGGAATATTCGTTTGGTCGTGGAATATTCTTATTGTCGGGGAATATTTGTACGACGGCACAACCTTGTGTGGGCCCCATAACGGAAAGCGATTGGATGAAGAAAACGATAAGTATAAGTTGTTTATAAAAAGCGCAGTAGTTATTTACAAGTTAATCTTTGTTGGAATACCCGATGGTTAAAACACAGTAGCACACGGTATTGCACCAATTATTGATTCTTACGTAAGAAGGCACTACTCAATAATTGTTACAATAATTACTGTTTGATATTTTATTTTATTGATTCAATAATTGCTACGTTGATATTTTATATTATTGTTGTTTCAATAATTGTCACTGCACAGTTTTCCTTTATCAAATCAATAATTCATATTGTTTGAATAATATTATTAGATATCATTATTGGCAATGTCTAGAAAGTTCTGTCTAAGGAGAGGTTTGGTCATCTAATTCTTGTGCTTAGTAAGGAGAAATCCTTATTGGAAAGCCCCTCTTTCACGAGGAACGACTTGGTTGTCAGTATTGTGATTCTGTAATATTATTTATGAATAATTAATTATTGATTGTTATGATAAGGAAAATATTTATTTTATGTGGATATAGATGGAGAAAATTTTTAATGTGACAATTGTTGAAAATTGATATTTTATCTTTTTCCATAAAATAATTCATTTAAATATATTATTATATTTTAATAATATAATAATGGTGATATTTTTACAATGAATGTGGGATATATGAATAAATGAGGAGAAAGAGTATTTTTGTTACTAAAAATATTTAAAACATGTTTTTCATGTTTGTAGATCCCATTTTTTGACTAAAATTTATTATAGCCTGTAAAATCGTCTGTATGTTGATTTCGGTCAATCTCTGTTTGGAATTTGGAAAAACTTAAACTTACAAAGTTGTAGAGAATTGAATTTCCTATGGAATGAACATAATATTCGAATTTTTCTAATAAAAGGGCTATTTATTGTGAATTATTGAAGTTCCGGTATATTGGGTCTGAATTGATTTTTGGAGTTTTAACTAATTTTATTAACAAAAACGTTTTTTATGATTTTGGTGGGTTGGTGGCTGGTGTTTTTGACCAAAAAAAAAGTGGGCTAAGGAAATTTATATAAATATATTAATATTTTATTAAATTTTATGCTTTGGTGTTCTAAGCATTTTCCTATAAATAGGGTGCTTAGGTTAGAATTGAAAATCACACCAGAAACAAGTTTTCTCTCTCTTTCTCTCTCTATATTATCGAGCGTATTCTTGTGAGTATTTTGAGACTTTGAGTGTTGCTATATGGTACAAGTTCCCTTCAGCACTATATCCAGTATTCCAGTCAGAAGTACTATCTTTTCGAGGTAAGAGATGTTATTTTTTTTTTAAAATGATATTATTTCTTCTAATATCATTATGCCGGAGTATTGGTAAGATTTTTCTTGTGAAATTCTTGTCTTTTAGTGTTGGGATTACTATTTACGTATACGGCACTATTCACGTATACGGTACTATTCACGAATATGACACTATTCACAGAAAAATTAAATTTTTGTTTTTTGTCCAAAATATCTATTATGGATACTAGCTTTGATTGTATCCATGTTTTGATCATTCTTGAATTTTACTCCACTATGATTATTTATGAAGTATTTTTGAACTCGGATTGTTTAAAGTACGAATCCTTAATATTTGTTCTTTTGTTTCACTGGATTCGTTTTCTTTAAAATATTTTTCATCATCCTCAGTCCTAAATGATGATATTACTGAATATCTTTGGCCTGTAGTGCAAAGATGAATGAATTTCTGATGAATATCTTTGGCCCGTAGTGTAAAGATGAATAGGTGTTGAGATGAACATGACCAACTGATGAATATATTTGGCCTGTAATACAAAGATGAATATTTGACTTAAGATGTATATTGATTGATGTTACAGGAATAAAATATTGATGATGGACTTTTAAATTCATAGATAATAGTAGATTTCATTCTCTACGTAACTCTTCTATGAATTATTATTTCCGCTGCGAATATTGATTTAAAACTTGTTGTCTATTGTATTCTATCAGATTTTTCCCTGTTGAACACTAACGATAATTTGTTCTATATTATCTTAGTCATAATATTCTTTATTGGGCTAGTTGAGCTCACCCTTCTCTTTTTTGTTCTATTTTTCTTCTCAGGAGGCGAGAATGTAGCGAGTACTAGTCGGGGTGTGGAATGATGGTTCTAGAAGTTGTTTTAGTAGTCGTCACTATTTTGTAAAATAGTGTATCAATAATTGTAATGAGGACTTATTTGAGTGTGGATATTGTCTAGATTATAATATTTGTATTTAAACTCACAGTTTATGTGTTGTCGTATTTTGCACGACAATTGTATTAATAAAGTTGTAGTTGTTTCTGTACCATGTATCTGGCGACTCAGAATGGGTGTTGTATACCTATTTTGGGGGCGTCACAACCCGGACAATAATACCCAACTATGTTATTTTATTACATGTATTTAATGTACATAGATTATATGATGTGAGTTTAAAACTAATCCCTAATTTCTTAATATGGTATCGATTGTACATTAAAATTTCATTTTGGGAATTAAATGAACCAAACCAAGCCTTATTTAACCAAATGTTGAGATTTTACTCTTGTCCCAAATTGAGTGTCACAATAGTACATGAATAGTGGCCTAACTCTATATTACGTATAAATTAGTTGGCAGTTGAAGGCTACTTTAGTCATAATCATGAACTGAGAAATGGGGGGGAGAGAGTTGCTGAATCCTTTTCACCAAACTCTCTTAATCCAATAAATTTTTCTTCTAACCTTTGGTTTGATTTCTTGGATAATGGCTTAGCATGGTCAGTGAAAATTCTATAAATTGAGCATTCCCTTCACTTTCCTTGTTACTGAGATTTCTTGTTAAGTTATATTTGAGAGTAGAGTTGCTAAAAATTGAGGGAGAAGAATCAGAGAAGTAAGAAAGTTCAAGTCTAGCTTAAGGAGGTATAAATTCTGTTTTGTGTTCTTGAATTGGTTTTTGTCAAATTCTTGAAAATTCTTGAATCTCTATGTCAATCAAGATGAATTAACACGTTATAATGTGTTTAAGAGGTACACTTACATGTATAAACTCTTTAATTGTGGCTTGGAACAAGTTCAAATTTATAGGAATCAAGTTGGTTGTTCCTCTGTAAAATAGAGTCCATTTCGCTCCTGGACGGCCATGGGCGAGTAGCGCCTTATTTATTACTACTACTTGCAGTAGCATTAATTATGCCCTACCTATGTGTTTAGTTTTTGCTTTCTGTTTTAAATTCTGCTAAGTGTTGGTAAATTAGTATGACTTAAACTAGCATGCAAGCATGTGTAATGTGTATATACAAGTATATTAACCTAATGTGAGCGTGTTTTACTATATTAGCATACATGATTAATGAAAGTGTATAGTTTAGAATGAATTTTAAACTTTAGAAATGAACTTGATAAGTATGTATGCCATGTTTATATACTAACTTTGCAAGCATGTTGGTGTGATTTAGAAGTATATGAATAACCCATTAACTTGTGTTTATTTGATTCGTAAGGGAGCATGAACATGTTGAACTTATTAGTAAGCTTTACTAATGAAAATATGAACTTTGAACGTGAATGTTAACATACTACTTTGAGAGTTAGAACCTGGCATTTATGAATATGTTTGATGATACTTTTAGGGTTGCTAATGTATCATACATATATGCCTACTATATTAAGAGTTCTGAAATCAAGTTAAAACTAAATAAAGCATGTTTTCAAAATAATAACTAGAATAGTTGCATGTATGCAATATGAATACTCACAAGCATGTCTGATATGAGTTATATGCCTACCTTATATGTTAAAAAAGTGAGTATGATAGGCTTATTGGTTTCATGACCTTGAATGGCCTTAACTTGTTGAAATAACTATTTTAGAACCATATTATCAAAGAAGGAACCTAGATTGACTTGAGAAACATGAAAAGACCTTTAACATGTCAAAATATATTATGTGTGAATGTTGTGTTCATGCTGGACAGAAACCTTAAGGAAACAGTTGAGTCTTGGCTTGGCGGAGGGTCACAGCAATTGCATTGTAAACCCTAAACTTAGCCATGGTGCAATGCTACTGGCAAATCCTCGAATTAGGAGTCAAACAATTTGGCAATCTGATTTTTGGACAGTTAACTTATATGATGCCTACATTGCTAGAAATGGTATACACCCTACTGATACGTGTATATATATGATGATTAGGTAATAAGATTGTAATAACCGTGAATTTTAAGTCACTATATATGTATGTACATTATTGATATTTAAAACTTTGTGCTATATAGTGATTTAATATGTGACAACATATGTGAAGTGGTGCATGGATCAATAAACATATATACTATAGTTATAGATATATACATTTATAGATTTCATTAAAAATGAAAGCTTCATAACCTAATTATACATTAGGTGACATAATTAAATAACCTAAGGGTTATGGTAATAAGGAAAGGTTAGTATTTAATATGTATACTAACTTAAGTGGATAATTTTGTTATTTCAAGTGACTAATAATTTTAACCCTATTTCTAGTAAACCTAATTAGGTTATGAGCTAAAGTCACATGTATAAGTAATTAAATTTCATAAGATTGGGAATGGAAACCTGAAATAAACAATTAGGGTAACATATATTAAAATTGTTAGACTATGTTTATTACATGGCCCAAAACAATTAAAGGAGAAGCCCAAAAGAAATAAAATGCAAGCCCAAATTTAGCCCACTTGATTAAGGGTATTTTAGACCTTTGATTTATCTAATTTATGCATTAAAATAAAATCTAAATGAAGGAATTAGTGGGCATGTATATATATATATAGCTGGCCACATTAGCCTTTTTAAGGCAAGAATATTAAGCTAATCAAGTTCCATAAGTAGAAGTCTTACGCACAAGGACAAGTGTGTTATGCTCCCATTAGTGGAAAGCTTAATTAGCAACCTTAATGGCATGATTAGGCATGATTAGGAAGGGATAAGGCTAACCCTTTTGTCTAAGTGGCAAAAGAAACATGGGGGATATTAGCATTCCACTCCAATTCACCAACATAATATCTATCTCATTTCATTTTCTTCCTCCACCATTCTTCTTCTTCTTCTTCTATTTTCTCCCAACCCATCAAAACACAAAGCTTAGCAAGAGAGAGAGGAAAGGTTCAGATTCTAGAGAGGAAGAGGAGTTTCTTGTTCATGCATCCTAAATTCATAACCTACTTTGGAAGAACAAGAAGGATAGCAAAGAAAACGGTTAATTGCACTTTTTCATAGATGAGTTTTGATCAATTTGGGGATTAATTTAGACCCATTAATTGATTGAATTTATATTATATTAAAAGTGCATTGTATAGTCTATTACAAGAAGATTAATAGAGAGCAATATATGGTTCAAGTGGGAATTATATATTCTATTTTAATTGTATCCAAAGTGGAGTACATAAAAAGGTTTATTGTTGTTTAAGAAAACTATTTTCTTTAAGTCCCACATTGAGTAGGAATAAAACTATTTAATACTTTATAAGTATACGTGGAATAGTTTAATTCACTAGTGGTACTAAAGGAAAGGCTTAGAGTTGGTCACAATGACGTGCTTTGCACTTTCCACGCCGCGTCGCGTCCATGACCGGACGCGGGACCCGGGAATGGGGGGACGGGGACTGGGACGGGGGACGGGTGCAGGTTGCAAAGTTGCATTGGCACTTTAGGCGCACTTTGCACTTCAGCCAACTTTTTATCTTGAACCAGATTCATTGAACCTTTAATTATTATGGATACAGAGAGTTCTACAACTGTTATAAACTAATTTGTGATTAATACAACATTTACTTTGTAAACTGATGTTTAATTAACAATTCAGTTTTATCAGTTTTGAAAACTGAACAGTCATGCTATCTTCTTCCTGCAAATCAAACCTTTACAAAGTACCATAAAAATTGAGATTTTTAGTGAGTTGCTATCACTGAAAATTAGAAAAGACTTGACATATATCCTAGAGGTGAATTGCTAGTTGCGTTTAGCAAACCTTAGTGGTAAGGGGCAATAAACACATACAGGGAATACCCGTGTCAAATCCTTGTTTCTCTTAATCTGTATTCATTTTACTTTTTCAATCTTAAGGTGTTTATAGAAATGGATACAGAGTCTTTTAAAATCATGAACCAGGATTTTGTCAAGCTCGATCGTTTTGATGGAAATAATTTCAGTCGTTGGCAAGATAAACTAAAATTTTTACTTACTATTTTGAAGATTGTGTATGTTTTGGACCCTAACCTTCAACCAATTCCTGAAGATCCGAAACTAATAGAAGGACAACAGATAGATAATGATGCCATCGAAGTACTGAAAGAGCAATGAAGGAAAAGGACTGAAGCTTTGGAACTTACTCATGGATATATCCTCAATACGCTGTCAGATCATCTCTATGATTTCTACAGCAATATTTAGTCACCAAGGGAGGTATGGGAGGCTTTGGAATTCAAATACAAGGCTGAAGAAGAAGGTATAAATAAATATTTAGTATCTAAATATTTTGATTATAAGATGGTTGATAATAAACCTATCTTGGAGCAAGTGCATGAGCTCCAGGTTATTGTTAATAAGTTAAGGGTTCTTAAAATTGTCTTGCCTAAAACTTTTCAAGTTAGAGCAATAATTGCAAAATTACCTCCATCTTGGAAAGATTTTGCCAAAAAGTTGATGCACAAATCTGGGGATTTTTTCTTGGATCAAATTTAGAAGCATCTTCGTATTGAGGAGGAGGCCTGAAAATGCGATGCTAAGAATTTAATTCAAGGACAGTCTAGTGTAAACTATTTGGAGGCAAGATCATTTAAAGGGAAAGGACCTGGAGTTAAAAAAGATAATAATAAGTTCAAGCATCTTGGACAGAAAAATAAAAAATCTGATCCTAATAAGAGAAATGGTAAGTGTCATGTTTGTGGAGAAACTGGACACTATGCCAGAGAATGCAAACAACGCAAAAGCGGCTTTGCTAACATGGTTGAGGAGAACCTTGTTGCCATGGTATCTGATCTTAGTCTTGATGTTAATATGATTTTTGAAGTTAACATGGTAAGTGAGCCGAATGGTTGGTGGTTGGACTCCGGAGCTACTGTCCATATTTGTAATAATCTAGAAATGTTTAAAACATTTGAAGAGATTATTGGACAAGAAGTTCAGATGGGAAATAGTTAAGTGGCTAAAGTTGATGGAAAAGGAACTATGGAAGTTAATTTTACCTCTGGGAAGAAACTAACCTTGCTGAATGTGTTGCTTGTGTCAGAAATTAGAAAGAATTTAATTTCTATTGATCTTTTAGATAGGAAAGGTTTTAAAAATTTTGTTAAGTCCGGCAAAGTCATTCTTTCAAATAATGGTGTTTTTGTTGGAAAGGGTTATGCTTGTAATGGAATGTACAAATTATCTATTAATAAGAACAGTTTTGTTTTTGCTTATATCACTTGTGCAATTTCTTTATGGCATAGTCGTTTAGGACATATAAATTCAAAGAATTTGAAAAATATGCATGCAATGAAATTGATTGATATTGGAAATACTGAACTTGAGAAATGTGAAATTTGTGTTGAATCAAAAATTATGAGGAAACCATTTCCAAATGTACATAGAGAATCACAATTATTAGATTTAATACATACTGATATCTGTGAGTTAAATGTTGACAAGGGGTGCAAAATGATATTTCATTACTTTTATAGATGATGCTAGCAGATATTGTAATGTGTAATTGTTGAGAACAAAAGATGAGGCATTTAACTCATTCAAAAAATACAAATTAGAAGTAGAAAATCAACTTGAGAAGAAGATTAAAATTTTACGTTTTGATAGAGGTATGGAATATTGTTTGAATGCTTTTAATGCATTTTGTGAAGAAAATGGCATTATACATCAAACAAGTGCAGCATATACACCTCAACAAAATGGTTTAGCAAAAAGAAAAAATCGTGTGTTTCATGATATGATTAATTGTATGTTAAATCATGCTTGTTTGCCAAATAATTTATGGGGTGAAGCACTTCTAACTGTCTGTCATATTTTAAATAGGATTCCTAGTACTGTAATTAAAACTAGTCCTTCTGAAATATGGAAAGGCAGAAAACCTAACATAAATTATTTAAGGTTGGGGGTGTATAGCTTATTTTCGAGTTCCTGATCCTAAAAGGACTAAGTTAGGAGCTAGAGCTATTAAAAGTATATTTGTTGGATATGCTGAAAATAGTAAAGCATACAGGCTTCTTGATTAAGAGTCTAATGTAATAACTGAGTAGAGGAATGTGGAATTTTTTGAAAATAAATTCTCAAAAGATGTTGAGAATGTGGATATGCCTAAATTTGATGAGCCTAGAGGTCTTATAAGGTCTAATGTTGAGGTTAAAGAACCAAGTGTTCCAATTCAACAAAGTGGACCTAGAAGGAGTACTAGAGCTAGAAAAAAATAAAGAGTTAGATGATGATTTCATTTCTTCTCAGTCTCTATTATTTTTGGTGGAAGGGGACCAAAATAATGAGGTGGTAAATGAAATACCCTATGTATAGTCTTGAGACTGATCCTAAATCATTTAAAGAAGTTATGGCTTCTAGGGATGCTGCCTTTTGGAAGGAAGTTGTAAATGATGAAATGGATTCAATCTTAGGAAATAATACTTGGGTATTGACAGATTTACCTAGAGGTTCTAAACTTATAGGTTGCAAATGGGTTTTTAGAACAAAGTATAACACTAACGGTACTATTTCTGCTTTTAAAGCAAGATTAATAGCAAAAGGTTTTAGACAAGTAGAGGGTATTGACTATTTTGATACTTATGAACCGGTAGCACGAGTTACTTCCATTCAAATTCTTTTTGCCTTAGCTTCATTGTATGATCTTTACGTTCATCAAATGGATGTAAAGACCGCATTTTTTAATGGCAATTTGAATGAGAAAGTATATATGAAACAACCTGAAGGGTGTGTTGCTCCCGGTAATGAGGCTAAAGTATGCAAATTAGTTAAGTCCCTTTGTGGTCTAAAACAGGCACCAAAATAGTAGCACGAGAGATTTGATACTGCTATAATAAACTTTGGGTTTAAATATAATAGTGCAGATAGGTGCATATACTCGAAAACCACTTCTGATTATATGGTGATAGTCTGTTTGTACGTAGATGATATGTTGATCATCAGTACAAATATGGTTGGAGTAAATGAGTCTAAAAAGTATTTATCTTCTATCTTTAAGATGAAAAACTTAGGTGAGGTAGATACTATTTTAGGCATTAAAGTTTAAAAACATTATGGGGGTTATGTATTGAATCAATCTCATTATATTGAAAAAAAATTAACTGAGTTTAGTCATCTCGAGTTCAAGGAGGAGAATACTCCTTTTGAGAATGGAGTTAAACTCAAAGAAAATGAGGGTAGAGCTATTGCACAACTAGAATACGCAAGTGCTATTGGTAGCCTTATGTGTGTTATGCATTGTACTCGACCATATATTTCTTTTGCAGTTTCTAAACTTAATAGATATACAAGCAGTCCTAATATTGATCATTGGAAAGCTATTGGAAGGGTACTTGGATATCTAAAAAGAACCAGTGACATAGGATTTTTCTATTATAAATTCCTTAGTGTTTTGGAGGAATACTCTAATGCAAGCTGGATTAATAGTGTGGGAGATTCTAAATCTACAAGTGGTTTAATTTTCACTCTTGCCAGTGGAGCTGTTTCTTGGGCAAGCAAGAAACAGACTTGTATTTCTCATTCTACTATGGAATCAGAGTTTATAGCTTTGGCTCAAGCAGGAAAAGAAGCTGATTGGATTAAAAATATGTTGTTAGACATAGATCTATGGCCAAATCGAATGCGTCCAATTTCACTATATTGTGATAGTGAAGCTACGCTAACAAGAACGTATAGTGGTACCTATAATGGTAAGTCTAGACATATTGGTCTAAGACATGAATTTGTGAGACAATTGATACATGATGGTATCATAACTATTGTCTATGTGAAGTCAAGTAAAAACTTGGCTGATCCACTTACTAAGCCTCTAATGAAAGATTTAATAAGTTTAACTACACGAGATATGAGACTTAAACCATTCTGAGCGAAGGTTGATGGGAACCCAACCTATTACTAGGTTACCCCTAGTTTACAGGTTCAATGGGAAAAACAAGTCACAGTTGTTGGCTGTGTTACTATCAATTTGGTCTCATATGTAGTATATGATAGTAACGTATGTTGCACGACCAAGGATGAACTATGCTCTTAACAAAGTGTTGCACTTATAGAAACATGAGTGCTAGAGAAACATTTTGCCTATATGAACTAGAAGTGAAGCCGCTTCATATAGAGAGTTATGGTTTACTCTCTTAGAGGTTCAAGAAATAGGATATTGCGCATGGCTTTAATAGCACAAAGTGATTATTATGCTCACCGTAAAGGGAGGTTTTGTGTGTGTATGATAGCTTAGGTCATATCATTTGAAATAGAGGTTCAATCTACGGACACCATCTTTTTTGATATGATTTTGAGTTGTTTATACTAAAAGAAGGTTCAATGTTCGTCACACCTTCTATTATGCATACAAACCTTAGAGTTGATAGATAAAGAATTATTTGAAGAAAAGTAGTTTTTCAAACAAGTGGGGGATTGTTAATAGCACCTTTTCATACATGAGTTTTGATCAATTTGGGGATTTATTTAGACCCATTAATTGATTGAATTTATATTATATTAAAAGTGCATTTGATAGTCTATTACAAGGAGATTAATAGAGAGAAATATATGGTTCAAATGGGAATTATATATTGTGTTTTAATTGTATCCAAAGTGGAGTACATGAAAAGGATTATTGTTGTTTAAGAAAACGATTTTCTTTAAGTCCCACATTGAGTAGGAATAAACCTATTTAATACTTTATAAGTATATGTGGAATAGTTTAATTTACTAGTGGTACTAAAGGAAAGGCTTGGAGTTGGTCACAATGACGTGGTGCAAAACACCACCCGCCCGTTCCCGCGTCCCGCGACCCGGGGGATGGGGGACGGGTGCGGGTCTCAAAGTCGGATTGGCGCTTTACACTTTACACTTTGCACTTCGCACGTGCGCATCATCGCTAGGAGCCTCGCCCGAGCCAAGAGCCAACTTTTTATCTTGAACCAGATTCATTGAACCTTTAATTATTCTGGATACAAAGAGTTCTACAACTGTTATAAACTGATTTGTGATCAAGACATCATTTACTTTGTAAAATGATGTTTAATTAACAATTCTATTTTATCAGTTTTGAAAACTGAACAGTCTTGCAATCTTCTTCCTGCAAATCAAACCTTTACAAAGTAGCATAAAAATTGAGATTTTTAGTAAGTTGCTATCACTAAAATTTAGATAAGACTTGACATATATCCTGGAGGTGAATTGCTAGTAACCTTTATCAAATCGTAGTGGTAAGGGGCAATAAACACCTTAAGGACAAGGAATACCCGTGTCAAATCCTTGTTTCTTTTAATCTGTATTCATTTTACTTTTTCAAAAACTAGGTGAGGTTCTCTTCCATTCTTTTTCTTATTCTTCTTCTATTTTGGTTTTTACCTCAAAATTTATGGGGGTTATGGTCTAATACTCAAAGTATCCTAATTGTACATGTCTCATGTGTATGACTATGTATCTTGTGTATTAGAATATAGATTTAGAGGAAGGAAATGAGCATATGTTCTCCAATGGGTGAAACTCTAGTTTTTCTTCGACTAAATCTTGTGTAACTCAAGTTTTACAACTTGGATTTATGATCCGTCGAAGAGGTGGTGCTAGATACATTAGTTATCTAGTAAACCCAAGTGGTAGAACACAAATTTAGCAAGTATTGAAGCCATGAGGGCTGTTTTCCCCAAAATAGTCCACATAGAGAATTAAAGCTTTAAACCCTAAAAAAACTACTATCCCTGTTTTTCTTAAGGCTGTTTTGGACAGTTTCAAGTCTTTTAAAAATCTAGGAAAAATCACAGAGGCACCTAAGAAGTTATCTACGTGTAGAAAAAAGAACGAACACGTTTCGATGTGTAGGTTATGCGTAATGGCTTTTTTCGTAAATGACTCCTAAATATTAACACCCGGATTCCTCACAGTGTATACACTGGAAACATTTGAAAATTTTACAGTATATTCATACATGTTATGAGAGTATACCCTAAAAGTTTTAGAATTTTCTAAGCAAAACTCGATTTATGAAAAAATGAATCAAGAGCCGAGTGTTTTAAGAACTTTAAGATTAGTAAATCACTTTCTAAAATTCCAGAAAAATTTTGGGATCATTATTGGGTCATATACTGTCCAAATCCAGAAAAGAAGAATTTTTGGAATCAGTTTGGTATTTTTCCTAAAAATGATGAAGTTATAAATAAAAAGAAATAAATAGTTAAATGATGTCATAATAAGAAAAATGTGATTTTAATGCTTAAATACTCCTAATATATAATATTCTAACTATTTTAGGGTATTTTGGTAATTTATAATAAAAATATTATTTATGACCTTTTATGGGTATTAAATAAGTGGTTTAATAAAGGGTAAACAATTAGAATAAATTATTTATTGATCTAATAAAGTATTATAATATTATTATGATAATAATAGTATTAGAATAAACATTTGTAAAAGTAAATAAAATATTAAGATTAAAACTTTATTAAAATATTATTATATGGTTAATAATATTTGATTCAAGCATTAATAAATGATTAAAGTATTATTAAATGATTAATAATATTAGATTAAAATATTAATATTAGGTTAAAATATTATTAAAAGATTAATAATATTAGATTAAAGTATTATTGGATGATTAAAATATTATTAATTAATAAATAATAATATTAGAGATTAAATAAAATGTTATTAAAATGTAATAACATTAGTAAAGGAATAAAATATTATTAAATGATTAATAATATTAGTAAATGAATAAAATATTATGAAAATGTTAATACTATTAGTAAATAAATAAAGTATTATTAATTGATTAATGATACTAAAGCATAAGTAAGATATTATTAAAGTAATAATATTAATGCATGATTAAAATATTATTAAGAGGATTAATAATATTAGTAAAGTATAAAAATATTATTAAGATGTTAATAATATTAGTAAGCGAATAAAAGTGTTATTAGTGAACTAATAATACTAAGAGGTAAAATAAATATTATCAAGATTAATAATATTAAGTGAATTAAAGGTATTTGTTATTTAATAGTAATATTATCGAGGCAAGATAATATTTCTAAGAACTAAATGTAATATATAATATCTATGTGATTACATAATGTAATGTTATGCTATGGCTAATTGAAAGATTTATTATAGGTCTCTCAAAGGTAGATAATTAAACTACCTAGCAGATATAATTTAATTGCGTAGCTGTAGCCTACAAACGAGACAAGTTCCCTAACTCAAACTCGAGTTATTATTTTCAAAGCATGTTAGTGAATAATTATTGATGATTATTCACATTTATATTGATTATTGAGATTCACACTTGGTGTAATTGAATTCATATTCTATTATTATTGAATTGTGAATTAAATTAAAGTTCTTTCATTCATGAGCTGTTTATGAGATAGATCTATGCTAATTGTATCAGCTAGATCAACCATTTTTAAATTTGTTAAATCCAATGTGTTTTAAAAAGTTGTTCTTATTAAATTGATATGATAAGAACTATTGATTGAGAAAAGGACGAATTTAATTAAGGCATGATGTTGGATTATTAAGTGTTTATGCATAAATCATGGGGTATGAAAGGCTGATCCCCTTGTACTTAATAAAATATTATTTCATTTTATCGATGAATATATTTTATTGTAGTACTGATGTTGTATCCTTGTTTTATTATAGGATGCCGAGTGATAGTCAAGGGAGCCATTCCGTAGACCAGGAGGAGGTCGTACCAGAGGAGGTGATGGACACCTCGCATGATGTGATTATCGATGACCTACTAGAGAAAAACTATGCACTAGAGCAGAGGATTGTACAGTTGGAGGCACAGAACATGACTCATCGTAAGACAGGCGAGCAAGAAGATAAAGATGCTACTAATCGAGCCATTGATTAAGCTAAAGAGGCACGAAATACAACTAAGCGAGGAGAAAGCAAAGTCGAGCATCGAGTGTAGAGCATCTGGCGATGCGGGGTGAGTTTGACTTAGAGATTGCAGATAATATACGCGTGGATGACGCATTTTATGAGTTAGCCAAGCGGGTGGACCAGTTAGAGACAACACTGCAGGCCATGAAGGTCAGGGTCTAGACCTTGGGACTGGCGCTAGATACAACATATGAGGGCCAGCGCAGTGGGACTAGGAGGGCGCATATCGAGATAGGGGAGTCGAGTCGATTCGTTCGACGTGGAGTTATGGAGGGGTTGTTTCCCTAGGAGCCTGTTCAGGTGACCCAGCAGGGCCACCAGTGATTATTATGCTATGGACCAGTTGTAGATAGATGCATTAGTACCCCTTTTTGTGTAATAGGGTTTTATATTGATGTAGACCTCAGCAAGTGTGAGGTAGTAGGTAGTTAGGTAGTATCCCTATTTGTGTATGTAGGGGAGTATCATTTTGGGTTAATCCCATCTTTTGTGTTTAAAATGGGATAGTAGCATTTATAATAATATACCTGTAATGAACATGTGAGACACCGAAGATTGGTATATGAATATAAATGCATTATTATGATATGTGTTTGAAAATTTCAATAGTAAATTATCTATTTCCTGTTATGTGAATCCAATAGACTTAATTGGAAATTTTTAAACAAACTTAACCCACTAATTCGGGAGAAGGACTTCCAAATTTTGGTAATTTAAAACTCTCACCTAATGATCATCTAATTATTTGAATACAGTTATTACATGCGAAGTACTTATATGATAATAAAACCCGAGTAACGTGTTAGAATTTTGTTTAATTAGGCAATGCCACCCAGACGTGTACTAAGGAACCAAGAGATCAAAGAGTCAGTTAATAATGCAGCGGGAGCTCAACCACACCCAATACAAGACATTATCAACATGATGGCTGAAGTTATGTGGAATAAAGCTCAACTTGCAGGAAATCAGGTGGGAAACCAACTAGCCAACTTTAAGGACTTCAAGGTAGTAGGACCGGTAGAGTTTAGAGGAACATCAGACCTAATAGAGGCCTAGACGTGGATAAAGGAGATTGAGAAGGCCTTCATTATTGCTAGAGTAGCAGAAGAGCAAAAAACAATTTTTGCTACCTACTTAATGAAGGGTGAGGATAACTATTGGTGGGAGGCCAACCAAAACAAATGTGACGCCCCCAAAATAGGTATACATCACCCATCTTGAGTCACCAAATACATGGTACTAAATTCAAATACAACTTGATTATACAACAGTCGTGTAAAATACGACAAAATATATGTTGTGAGTTTTAATACAAATATTGTCATCTAGACAATATCCACACTCAATTTAGTCATCATTACATTTATTATCACACTATTTAACAGAATAGTGAGGACTACTAAGACACCCTCTCGGACCATCACTCCGTTCCCCGACTAGTCCCGGCTACATTCTCATTTCCTGAAGAGAACAATGAAAGAAAGGGTGAGCTCAAATAGCCCAGTAAGAAATATTATGACTAAGATAATGCAGAATAAATTATCATTAGTCCTCAACGGTATTAAGCCGATAAAATACAATAGACATCAAGTTTAAGCTCATAATGAACATGCAATCCATTAAAAGAGTCAAGTAGAGAATAAAATCTACTATCTTTTATGATTTAAAAAGTTTTTTCATCACTTTTATCGCTGAGACTCAGCTTAATAAATAGTCCACATCATCCCTACACTACGACCAAGGATATTCATTAGGGTCACGACCACAAATTATCCATGCACTACGGGCCAAGGATATTTGTGTATTCATCAATGGTCATGATCATGCCAACAACTGTCCATCAATGCACTTCGGGCCAATGAGGACTTTTACCATATCATTTTGTAATATTACGATCATGACTACATCGAATAATCCCTGCTCATAATCATACTAAGTCCATCTATGCACTAATGGCCAAAGATGACTTTCTAAAATAATACAAACATGAGGATGATGACAATGATATAAGAATTCAATAAAACAAGTTCAAGAATTAATTTATTCAGGAACTAATAACGTCCAAATTGTCAACATGATACTTCTTTGTAAAGTAAAATTCAAGAATACTCAGAAGAATATTTCCATGAAAAGATACTGGATAAAGCGCAAATATCAATAATATTCCACTAATTTCATGGAGTGTAGAAGTCAAAACTTTAACCAACTTAGTATAATAAAGAATGAAATAACAAAAGAAATCACCATACATGCGGTACTTTGCATAGACAGGTTATTCCATCAGAATAATAAATAACGAAACCAGGTCAGGCGTAATACGCACCGACAGGATATTCCAACAGAATAATAAAGAATGGAATACAACAGAAATCACCATGCATGCGGTACTTCGCATAGATAGGTTATTCCAATAGAATACTAATTGACGGAACCAGGACAGGTGAAATTCACACCAACAGGATGTTCCAACAAAATAATAAAGACGGAACCAGGTCCGGCGTAAAGCCTGTATACATGATATTCCAACGAGAATAATAAAAGGCGAAACCGAAGTCAAACAGTAAAGCCTGAACAAGATATTCCAATAGAATAATAAAGAATGGAATACAGAAGAATTTCTCCAAGTATAGGGTAGCTCACGTATATAGGTTATTCCAACAGAATAATAAAGATGGAATAATAGAAGTTCTCTTCATGAATATAAAAGAAATAATACCCCTTACCGTGAAAGAAACTTTATATCGGATTAGTGAAGTAGCAGAATACTTTTATTCTTTCTCTCTATAGTTTCTCTCTCTAGAGTTTCAGTGAATTCCTAAGAAATAATAAATGAATGAGCTTCTATTTATAGAAGAATGGAATGAATAGTAACCAATCCATGAACGGTCCAGATTGATTTACTTTAATCGGATGGTCCATATTTAAAGCAAAATCTTTTAAATAAAATATAATATATTCTATTTATAATCTAATAAAATGAATAACTTTTAAAAAGATTTTACTATGCAAACACTATGCAAGCACTATGTATAATAAAATATAATATATTCTAATTATTGTCTAATAAAATAGATAACTTTATAAAAGTATTCTGTTTTATATAAAAAGATTTTACCATTAGCCTAATAAAACGAATAACTTTTATAAAAGTATTCTGTTTTATATAAAAACTTTTTCTGTTCTATTACGTTAATATTATGAATAAAACAAAACTTCATCATCATTATTATTATTATTCACACTATTAATCGACCATGTCGTTTCCAGAGGAGAGAGGGCTTTCAATAAGGATTTCTCCCTATTGGCGCCCAATTAGGGTGACCAAACCTCTCCTGGCGTAACTTCTAGACATCGTTAATAATGCAAATAATAATATTAATAACTTCATCATCTCAATTATTGATTTAATAACATATAAAATATAAACAATAATTGAATCAAACCTGAGTGACTTCTCACATAAGCATTAATAATCAAATCCGTGTGCTACTTATGCAACCATCGTAGACATTGTACTTTTACTACCGAAAGTAGTTCAACAAGATCAACAGTAAAACTTCGTAGTTATTTTCATAAAATATATTTTGTCGTTTTCTCAATCCGATAATAATTCTGCTAATGGGGTCCACAAATGATTGTCGTCGTCTGAATATTCCCCGACCAATCGAATATTATATAACAACTTGCGTACTTTGCAAAATTTATAAATATTACCCACAACTATAACATTATATCAAATTTATTCTATAATATTCAAAAATGATATTTATAGAAAATTCATTTTTATTCATAAAAGTTGGGGTCTTACAATCTCCCCTTCATGAAATTTCACCCTCAAAATTAGAATGCACGTGCACCGGAATGTCGAAGAGGTAAGGATACCTTGATTTCATTTCTGATTCTAACTCCCAGGTCATTTCCTCAACATCGTGGTTCCTCCATAACACTTTGACTTGAAGTATAACCATGAAGCGTAGAATATGTTCCTTCTTATCCAAGATTTGAACAAGAACCTCTTCATACGTTAAATCTTCCGCTATTTCGTCCGGTTCTAACTCAATAATGTGGTTCGGGTCTTTCACATATTTACGTAACATGGATATGTGAAAAACGTTATGAACACGAGACATACTTGGCGGTAAAGCGAGTCTATACACCACAGTTCCTACTCGATCGAGGATTAAAAATGGGCCAATGAATCGAGGATTGAGCTTTCCTCTCTTTCCAAATCTCGTAACTCCTTTCCACAGAGCAACACGTAACAACACATGATCTCCAATATCGAATTCCACGTCCTTTCGATGAAGATCAGCACAACTCTTTTGTCGGTCTTGTGAGGTTTTTATACATTGTCGGATCATTTGAATCTTTTTTGTAGTCATACGTACCAACTCCAGTCCCAACAACGTTGCTTCACCCACCTCATCCCAGCATACTGGAGAACGACACTTTCTTCCATATAACGCCTCAAATGGAGCCATGCCAATACTTGCTTGATAACTGTTGTTGTAGGAAAACTCGCCGATGGTAAGAACTTGTCCCAACTTCCTTGAAGTCAAGGACACGAGTCTTAATAAATCTTCAAGAGTTTGAATAGTCCTCTACGATTATCCGTCCGTCTCGAGGATGATAAGTCGAACTAAATAAAGAATTGCGCCCATAGCTTTTTGCAAACTAACCCAAAATTATGAAGTGAATCTTGGGTCTCGATCAAAAACTATGGATCTTGGCATACCATGCGATCTTCTTGTAATAACCCGAGATTTTCTATATAAAATAAATAAGAAATTTTATGATAAATTTTTTTTTATTTAATGACGAGACTAAGTGTCAAGTAAAGTGAACGATAAATGCGAATATATTTATTACTTGAAAAATTAGAAATAATTTTGAAATTATTAATTATCACAAATTATATGGTAATAAATTTCGTAAGTTTAAATATTTTTATTAATTATTTTCCATGAAAACATGATTGGAAATAATATATGAAGTGATAATTAGATTTATATAATAAATATTTTATTATATGAATTGTTCAGAATATTTAAGTTAATTATTTTAACTTGATTATTGATGTTGTGTACGAAGAATAAGTCAGATATGAGATCCAAACCCTGGATTGGGATTGTGATCAAGAGATGAGAATAATATTATATTATTTATATAATGATTTTACAGTACCATAATTATGTAATCGTGTATATGTGAGACAGATAATATTGAGCAATGACTTACCAATTAGGTCATAAAGATATTACCGTCTTTGTGAAACCCTAATTATTAAACTCAATTATGAGATATGACTGAGTAGTGACTGTGTATATGAAGTTACTGTGTATAAGAATATCGGTAATTAGAAGAAACCATAATTACTGTTGTACGTCGATAATTTGGACTAACCCTAATTATTATAACCCTAACCGGTTGAAGTTAGAAACCGTAACAACTGTGTTAGTAACATACACAGATAATTAAAGAACCCTAATGGTCAATTAGAAACCCTAATTGATGACGTTAAGAAATTCAAATTATAGAACCCTAAATTTTTATAGAAAACCCTAATTTTAATTACCTGTTTTAATTTCGATGTTATTAAGTGTTTTAATTTACCAAAGGATAGAAGTTAATTGGTAAATTGTAAGAATTAAATCTAGTGATTAAATATTACATTTAATTGCCCTATAAATAGATTAAAGAGGGTTAACATTATTTTGCACACTAAAATTTTCCAAAGCTTCTAGCTATACTCTCTCAAGCTCTTAGCTATAAAATTATCTTGCCCATACACTCTTAAACAAAGCCCAACCATCACCCATAACAAATCAGAAGCAAGAATCAAGAATTTTTGGTAAAAAAGGTATAAGAACACTAAACCTAGAAATCCTTTGATTTGATGTTATTTGATGCAATTGATTGTTTAAAGTTGTGTAATAGGATGTTATGATGATATGGGTTGATAAATCAAAGACCAATAACATCAAAGTACACGAATTTGAAGATTTAAGAAATCTGGAAAATTTTATTTCTGTGATTTTTCGTCAAATGTCAGAGCTTATAGATCTTTGATCAATCATGATTTTTGTTGTTTTTAAGTTGTTATGTGTAGCTTGTTATGTGGTCTTTAATCTGCAAAAAGAATCAAGTCCATATCATGTATATATTTGAAGTTATAGATGGTCAAACATGGTTGACCGATCATGATAAACTATTTTTGGGCAGTTTGTAATGGGGGCATTCTCGTCCACTTTTTGTGCTTTAAAAGGTCTGAACTTTTGATATATTTTAGTACACTGAATAAGATTTTCATAGACTCCGAAACGGACTAAATCCGATATCGGAGGAGAGAGTTATGACATTTCAAAGTAGTAGTGTCAAAACTGTCCAATAAGTGCGGTGCAGTCCACTTGAACGGAATTTTTGGGCTGATGTGTTCGGAATTTGGAAACAAGTCAGTAGGGAAGAGTTGTAGTCTCGGAAGATAGCTTCAGCGTGGGCTCAAGAAGAATCTACAAATGTTTTAAAACGAAAGAGTTATGACTGTTTTTTTAGCGAAAAGAGGGTAAATGGGAAATAGATAAAAAGCAGTTTATGAGTGGAAATTTTGGGGAATTCTGCTTTAGGCTTCCTAAGAGGTCCAAAATTATCTGGTTATATATTTTTAAAATACTCTGGTATACCATGTATAACATATCCAAAGTTGGGAATTTTCCGATAAATGAGCAAGGCGTGAGAAAATCTCAAAGTGAGCTATTGAAAGATTAGTTTAAACCAAGTTCCACATCGACTAAATTGAGAACTTCACCATTTTCTAAACCTATAAATAGAAGGGCTTGGCCTTTGTTTCATTCACCAACAATAAGGCCTCCAATTTTTGAGAAACGCTTTGTTGTGGGAGGACTTTTATAAAGATCTCCTTAGTTAAATTTTGGCGTGGAAAGCATTATTAGGTTTTAGGAATTAGATTTTTTTAAGATGTTTTATTTTTTATTTAATTTTGTAATGTTATTATTTTTAATTGTTAGTTAAGTTTGAATTTTTGAAGTTTAGTTAGTGTTGTGAATAAACTAGTTAGTTTACTATGTTTATTTTGGCTTGGAATTGATAATGTAAATGAGTTATTTGTGATGACTTTTAATATTTTGTGATGAATTTCATTAATTAATTATTATTAATGATATTAAAGTTATTTAATGATTATATTAAATAATTTAGTTTAAAAATGATTTTAATATTATAAAAATCATTTTAAATGAAAATAAGGTATTTAAAAATATTTTAAGTTATAAAATATAACTTTTAATATTTAAATGATAATTTCATTAATAATTAAATATTAATGATATTAAGATAATATTAAGGATATTTAGTTTATTTAATAATTATTATTAAATAAATAGTTTAAAATGGTTTTATTTATTTAAAACCATTTAAAGAGGATTAAGGATTTAAAAATATTTTAAGTTATAATTAATGACTTTTAATATTTGGATAAATAGTACATTAATATTTAAATATTAATGGTAATTATTTAAAAATGATTTTTATTGTTTTAAAAATCATTTAAGGGTAATATAAATGTTTTAAAAATAGTTTGAGTTATTATAAATAACTTTTATATAATGCAATGGTTTTCATTAATAGTTTAGTATTAATTAAACTATTAATGATAATGGAATTGCTTAATGTTTAAATCATTTAATTATGATTTAGATACACAACACACAAAAGTTATAATGGCCAAACTAGTCGACTTGAGAACCGAATTATGAAGTTCTCAATTTGAAGAAGAACACCTATAGTAATGCTTATATCACTATAGGCCCTTTAGTGACAGATTTGAATTATTTAAAATTTTTCAAGTTCGGAAATTCCAAAATGATTAAAAAATAAGATGTCCGATATTTACAGATGTTGAGGTATAGAATAAGAGTCTTAGACTCAAGATTTACCCGATAAAGTCAGTTTGAGACATCGACAAATGTCGTAAATTTATAAAAGAAAGAAAAACTCTTGTACGAGCATGGATGATATATTTGAAAATGTATAAAAATAATTCAAGTATAGAATAGGAACTAAAAGTATGATCACCGTGATTATGTGATTAGACTATGTGTTTAATCGTAATAGATAAAGATTATGTGTTAAGATATATTGTTCTAATCGAACTAATGATCCGATTATTGATAGGTTGTGATAAAGAGATAAAACCTAAGTTGAGATTTGTAATCAATGAATCGTGCAAGTATCCTACCTTTGCACTTCTTTTATGCAATGGACATGAGTAAGAAGTTTGTAATTATTCTATCCCCTGTATGGATTATGTACTCTTTGATTATCAACATGTTAATTCGTATATATATTCTGTTCATTGATTTCTATAAATGGTTATACAAGTGTCCCCACTTGGATAATCATGGCATTTATTCACATGTTGATACACCTTTATCAATCAATTATATATATATATATATGTTGAATTACATATTATTGTTGAGCAAGATTAAAACCTTCGGGTTTGGAACCGTACATGTATGAACATCCCTATATGGGAAATTTTTGTTTCAAGGCGGATAGAGTGAGCGATGAATTTCGTTCAAGTTATGTAGTATTGATCAATACAAGGTACAACTGTGGTGATCACCCTCCGTTCCGTGAGAAGTTGTGACGTTTCATGAATGGATTTCGCTAAACCTTTTCGAAAATGAAAAGAATGTTCATAGTATGTTTCTTAAACCTATTCAAGGGTAGAGCCAGAGCCAAATTTAAAGAATTTGAAAGAGAGTTATTATGTGAATTTTTTTATCAGTATAGATTACTTCACAACTTTCAATTCGTTGTAGAAGTGTTATGTAAGGAGAATACTTATATTCTTTCAGCTTATATATATAATTGCTATTACTTGCTGGGCACTCAAATGCTCACCCTTGCTTAAATTAAATGTTTTCAGTTATGTATGAGCAACTTTGAAGAAGGCTCGTACCTAACAAGGGAAAAAGGAAGTCGTTCGAATGAGTTATATTATGAGTTAATGGTTATAGTTAGTATTGGTATCTGTTCAGGTATGGTATGGAATGTATATGAAGGTCTCGTACCTGGGAAGTAAACTTTGATGTATGTAAATTAAGTTTGAATGTAATATTATTATTGCATTATTCAAATTTTATAGAAATGGTATCGTGAAGCACCGAAGTTCGGGTTTCAAGTACCGGATTTGGGGTAATCACAAGTTGGTATCAAAGCTGTTGGTTATGAAGCTTAGGTAGGAATACCTGAGACTAATAATCGCACTGATTAGGATAAGTACTAACTCATATAGAGTTAGTTGGTCGATAAGATTCAAAGATGAATCTCGGCTAGTGTAAAGACATAGAGTTCCCTAACTCTGATAATAAAGTTAAACAGTAGTGGGGAATAGATTGAGTCTAAAAGACTGAAAGTGCAGTTGTGAGAGATCGTAAAATAAAACGATCAAGATATAGAACTGAATCGTAATACATACGATGAGATCATTCCTTGATCTGATAAGGCTATGACAGCCAGAAAGAATCAATCTGATGATTGGAAAGTTTACAGCAAGATTGTTGTGTATGATTTATGCTATGAATTGATACAGATCCAGAAAAAGATTATAAATACGAATTAAATTCGTATGGAGAATGGGGTTAGTGTTAGATGGGGATTCAATTGAGGACTCATGTCTGGCAAATGGTGAGTTGTATGATTCTTCGTATATGGGAGTGAATTGTACTTGTGTAAAAACCACTTAGTTTTCGCATCGATAATCATTGAAATGTCGTGTCGCGCTATTTGTTATATGCACATTAAGAGGATAACTCCATTCTCAGGTGTATAACAGGTAGATAGGTCATAGATAGAGAATATAAGATTAAGTACAAGTTCTTAAAACTCATACTTATGAGACATTCTTGACTCATAATTATATGAAATGTTTATGAACCCTCAAATGAATGGACGCCAAAGGTCCGACTAGGATAAGTTCTTAAACTCATATGATTGTGGCAATTTATGAACTCATAAGTGTGGTTTGATGAATTGGGTATAGTTTTGTGTGAATGAAGTGTTATGGATTAGGAGAATGTATAGATTGTTAAGTAAATGATTTTTAGTGAAGGTGTTAGGTTTTCCTAAACTCCTAGCGCTTATGCTAAACTTCAAAATTTTTACATCATGCTAAATATGCACTATGTGTTTTTTTTTTTTTTTAAAAAAAAAAAAAATGTAGACTCGTGAACCATTTTTGAAAACGGTTTAAAGTAACGGCCTATGCTACTTATTTTGCTTAGACGCAAATTATTTGAAATATCAAAATTTGTTTTTAATTATCACCATGTACCATATAACTCCGGTGCGTAGATGATAAAAATGTGATGGAGTTGTAAAATACAGAATACTTAGTGTGAATTTGACCAAGTCGTTGTTCCACTATTGTATGATGTGTTATGACAAAGTCATACAATGATGGCGACATCCTCAACGGATTGTTAATGAAAGACGGCATCATGACGTCATTCTCAAAAAATGTTTTCAAAAGTTTAATTTGCCAATCTGGTTTGGCTACATCTAAATAATTCGATTGAATTGAATTATTGATATGAGTCTATGCTATTTGAATCATTTAGACTAATGTTTATGAAAACTCTAAGTGTTCATTGAAAGAAATTTCCCAACCAAATTGTTTTGGTGCGGAATCCTATGATAAGACTGAGGTGAACAATGTTGTTTGGATAAAATAATCCAATCTAATAGCGTAAATATTCGCTAGGCATGATTAATACGTTATGCATGACGTAAGGGTACAATAGGCTAATCACCTAAAGTACTATTAATGGTAGTTTACCTTCTTTGTGATTGTAAACATACCAAGTAATATTTTGTTTTGCGGTATGAATACCGTTAAAACTATGTGTTCATGGTCTATATGACCCCTCAGCAAAATTTGAAAACTTTTACTCTTGTGAGAGGTGTATTGGGTAGCATGTGATGATATGTGTGAATGTTGTAAGCACAGATAGAGTTAGCCGAGTTACAAGGGAGGTTGGAGCAGAGGGAGATATACAGATAGTACAGTTGAAAGTTGAGATAGAAGCCAAAGACACCAGGATATATACCTTGGAGCAGGCTTAAGTTATCACCTTCATGCGATTCGATGCAGAGTGGATGGAGCTGCCTTTCGGCAGAGATAGGCGTTGATGAGAATTGAATAAATTTATCGTCAATCAAAATAAGAGACAACGTATATAGAACTCTTGATTGTTGTGTATATATACTATATGCTAATCAGGGTAACTTATGTATGTAGATTTCTGGTGAGAAAGATATGTGGAATAAGAAGGATCGGATCCATACCCCCAAGCTAATATCGAGGCCAACTACTGAAATAGAAGCTCACCAGGAACCCAAATCGGACTAGGTGGCTATCGTGGAAAACGTAGCATCAGATCCAGAAATGTTGGATTTGACAGATAGTGATTCAGACACTAAAGTTGAAGCTGCTCAAGCATCAACGGAGGTGCAGGATCTGGAGAACAAGGTTTCTTCATTGGAAAGGTTGTGGGAGATAGAAAAGTTGTTCAAGGCCAGCGTTAATGGAAACAATGGAAGAGCAGGATAAGCTCAAAATACAAATTAACCAGATGGAGCCTCAAGCAACACATCGTGTGCAGCTCCGAGAGGTAAAAAAAAAGAAAAAAAGAAAAAAAGAAAGAAAGATAGATAGATAGAAGATCCTGACTTAGGAAAATCTGATAAGAAGAAAGGGAAGAAGATATAATATATTTGCGGCCGTGAAGGACATACCTCTCCTCGTTTCCCCGACTATAAGAAAGGTGGATGTTTTAATTGTGGGATGAAAGGGCATCGAGCGAATGAATGTCCGAGAAAAAGGCTTGGTAAATAAGTAGTATGGGTTATGTATGTAATATGTGTGATAAGTAATGAACTATTTTCACCTTTTATGTTGGTCAAGATTTTAAATCCCGACTTTCGTTGTCACAAAGGGATAGCTGTTGATTAAAGCAGGATGTGCTATGTAAATTTTCGATAAATGAATATGAATCTAAGTTTGAGAAATGAAACGAGTTTAATACATTAATTTTATGCAACAAGGTTTAAAATGTAAGGGTATAATTTATGGTTTTATTTAACCAGATAATGCCGCCAAGACGTCAAACTCGAAACCAAAGGATAGAAGAATCTACTAATGCTGGGGAACGACAATTTTAATCGATGCAAAACTTTGTAAACATGGTAGCTCAAAGCTATGCAAAACAGGAACACCAAATATGGAAACCAAATGCATAATCGCTCAGCAAAATTCAAAGACTTCAAAGCTGTAGGACCACCAGAATTCAGAGGATCAACTAACCCTATAGAAGCCCAGACTTGGGTGAACGAGATAGAGAAGGCGTTCATAATCGCTAAAGTGGATGAGGGGCAAAAGACCGCTTTTGCCACTTATATGATGAAAGGGGAAGCTAACTTTTGGTGGGAGGCAAATAAGACTAGAAAGCAGAGAAGAAGAAATTACTTGGGATAGGTTTAAGGATTTATTTTTCAAAACTATCTCTCCGTTAGTATGCGACTAGAATGGAGGTGAGATTCCGGAGTTAAAGTAGGATAATATGATCATAAGTGAGTATGCCGCAAAATTTAATGAGTTGGCTAGGTTTGCTCCACATCAAGTGGATACAGAGGCTAGGAAGGCAAGGAGATTTGAGATGGGCTTAAAACCCTGGCTCTACAATAAGGTGTCAGTACTGCAAATCAATACTTTTGCAGCACTCATGGAGAAGGCTATCATAGCTGAACAGGGAAGTGAGGCCATGAGCCTCTACCACAAGGAGAAGAAGAACAAAAGCAAGTCAGAGGAGCAGAAAGATAGAAAGTAGTAGTGGGAATAGGGTGAGAAAAGAATGAGGAATTTTTCCGAGAACGCAAGTGAAGCGTGAAGGTACAAAAAGAAGGTGCAAAGGCAAAGGAAAGAATCATGGAAGAATCACTCGCGAGTGTCTCAAGGGCAAGTTTGTATGCTACAAGTGCGGCAAGAGGGTCATATCTCTCCCAACTTGCCCAACTCAAGGATGATCAAAGTGGATGCTTCATATGTGGATCGACCGAGCATAAGGTGAGGAACCGCCCACAGAGGGGAATGGAGGCAGGAACGTAACCAACGGGAGAAGCAAAGGACGTTAGCAATTTCAGGACCAAACTCAACCAAGAACTCCAACGAAAAGCAACTCCGAGGGTTTACAACATGACGGTCCTGTGATACGGTGGCAAACCGGAAATGTAACTCCGGGGGCTATTTGAATAACTTATATATCTTATATTTCGCTTAATCGGACAGACACGTGTTATGAAGAATAATTAAAGATCATTCGATCAAGTATTATCGAGATCTACGACAATGATTATATGCTATGTAATTTTCTCGCATATGAGTTTTTAAAGCTAGGTGATTCCGGGGACTAATCCTTATAAGGGAGGGTGAATGTAATAAACCCGAGATTTTCTATATAAAATAAATAAGAAATTTTGTGATAAATTTTTTTTATTTAATGATGAGACTAAGTGTCAAGTAAAGTGAACGATAAATGCTAATATATTTATTACTTGAAAAATTAGAAATAATTTTGGAATTATTAATTACCACAAATTATATGGTAATAAATTTTTGTAAGTTTCAAATATTTTTATTAATTATTTTCCATGAAAACATGATTGGAAATAATATATAAAGTGATAATTAGATTTATATAATAAATATTTTATTATATGAATTGTTCGTAATATTTAAGTTAATTATTTTAACTTGATTATTGATGTTGTGTACTGAAGAATAAGTCGATATGAGATCCAAACCTCGGATTGGGATTGTGATCAAGAGATGAGAATAATAATATTATATTATTTATATAATGATTTTACAAAGACTATAATTATGTATGTGTGTATAAAGTGACAGATAATATTGAAAGCAATGACGGTCAATTAGGTTATAGCATATTACCGTGCTGTGAAACCCTAATTATTAAACTCAATTATGAGATATGACTGAGTAGTGACTGTGTATATGAAGTTACTGTGTATAAGAAAATCGGTAATTAGAAGAAACCCTAATTACTGTTGTACGTCGATAATTTGGACAAACCCTAATTATTATAACCCTAATCGGTTGAGGTTAGAAACCGTAACGACTGTGTTAGTAACATACACAGATAATTAAAGAACCCTAATGGTCAATTAGAAACCCTAATTGATGACGTTAAGAAACTCAAATTATAGAACCCTAAATTTTTATAAAAACCCTAATTTTAATTAATGTGGGTTTAATTTCGATGTTATCAGATAAGTGTTTTAATTTACCAAAGGATAGAAGTTATTGGTAAATTGTAAGAATTAAATCTAGTGATTAAATATTACATTTAATTGCCCTATAAATAGATTAAAGAGGGTTAACATTATTTTGCACACTAAAATTTTCCAAAGCTTCTAGCTATACTCTCTCAAGCTCTTAGCTATAAAATTATCTTGCCCATACACTCTTAAACAAAGCCCAACCATCACCCATAACAAATCAGAAGCAAGAATCAAGAATTTTTGGTAAAAAAGGTATAAGAACACTAAACCTAGAAATCCTTTGATTTGATGTTATTTGATGCAATTGATTGTTTAAAGTTGTGTAATAGGATGTTAATTGATGATATGGGTTGATAAATCAAAGACCAATAACATCAAAGTACACGAATTTGAAGATTTAAGAAATCTGGAAAATTTCATTTCTGTGATTTTTTGTCAAATGTCAGAGCTTATAGATCTTTGATCAATCATGATTTTTGTTGTTTTTAAGTTGTTATGTGTAGCTTGTTATGTGGTCTTTAATCTGCAAAAACAATCAAGTCCATATCATGTATAGATTTGAAGTTATAGATGGTCAAACATGGTTGACCGATCATGATAAACTATTTTTGGGCAGTTTGTAATGGGGGCATTCTCGTCCACTTTTTGTGCTTTAAAAGGTCTGAACTTTTGATATATTGTAGTACACTGAATAAGATTTTCATAGACTCCGAAACGGACTAAATCCGATATCGGAGGAGAGAGTTATGACATTTCAAAGTAGTAGTGTCAAAACTGTCCAATAAGTGCGGTGCAGTCCACTTGAACGGAATTTTTGGGCTGATGTGTTCGGAATTTGGAAACAAGTCAGTAGGGAAGAGTTGTAGTCTCGGAAGATAGCTTCGCTTGGGCTCAAGAATCGTCTAAAAATGTTTTAAAACGAAAGAGTTATGACTGTTTTAGCGAAAGAGGGTAAATCTGGGAAATAGATAAAAACGGTTGCGAGTGGAAATTTTTGGGGTCTGTTTTAGGCTTCCTAAGAGGTCCAAAATTACTGGGTTATATTTTTTAAAAATACTCTGGTATACCATGTATAACATATCCAAAGTTGGGAATTTTCTGATAAATGAGCAAGGCGTGAGAAAATCTCAAAGTGAGCTATTGAAAGATTAGTTTAAACCAAGTCCCACATCGACTAAATTGAGAACTTCACCATTTTCTAAACCTATAAATAGAAGGGCTTGGCCTTTGTTTCATTCACCAACAATAAGGCCTCCAATTTTTGAGAAACGCTTTGTTGTGGGAGGACTTTTTATAAAGATCTCCTTAGTTAAATTTTGGCGTGGAAGCACGATTCAAATTTGTGGAATTCAGTATTTTTTTGTATGTTTTTATTTAATTTTGTAATGTTATTATTTTTTTAATTGTTAGTTAAGTTTGAATTTTTGAAGTTTAGTTAGTGTTGTGAATAAACTAGTTAGTTTACTATGTTTATTTTGGTTTGGAATTGATTATGTAAATGAGTTATTTGTGATGACTTTTAATATTTTGTGATGAATTTCATTAATTAATTATTATTAATGATATTAAAGTTATTTAATGATTTTATTAAATAATTTAGTTTAAAAATGATTTTAATATTATAAAAATCATTTTAAATGAAAATAAGGTATTTAAAATATTTTAAGTTATAAAATATAACTTTTAATATTTAAATGATAATTTCATTAATAATTAAATATTAATGATATTAAGATAATATTAATGATATTTAGTTTATTTAATAATTATTATTAAATAAATAGTTTAAAAATGGTTTTATTTATTTAAAAACCATTTAAAGACTTAAGGATTTAAAAATATTTTAAGTTATAATTAATGACTTTTAATATTTGGATAAATAGTACATTAATATTTAAATATTAATGGTAATTATTTAAAAATGATTTTTATTGTTTTAAAAATCATTTAAGGGTAATATAAATGTTTTAAAAATAGTTTGAGTTATTATAAATAACTTTTATATTTTGGCAATGGTTTCATTAATAGTTTAGTATTAATTAAACTATTAATGATAATGGAATTGCTTAATGTATAAATCATTTAATTATGATTTTCGATATTTGAAAGTTATAGCCGGCTAAACTAGCTGACTTGAGAACCGATTATGAAGTTCTGAATTTGAAGAAGAACACCTATAGTAACAGTTATATCACTATAGGCCCTTTAGTGATAGATTTGAATTGTTTAAAATTTTTCAATTTCTGGAAATTTCGAAAATGATTAAAAATAAGATGTCTGATATTTACAGATGTTGAGGTATAGAATAAGAGTCTTAGACTCAGTATTTACCCGATAAAGTCGTTTCAGACACCGACAAATGTCGACCTTATAAAAGAAAAAGAAAAGAGCTTGAAGAGCATGGATGATATATTTGAAAAATGTATAAAAATAATTCAAGTATGAATAAGAACTAAAAGTATGATCACTGTGATTATGTGATTAGACTATGTGTCAATCGTGAATGTAATAAAAGACTATGTGTTAAGATATATTGTTCTAATCGAACTAATGATCCGATTATTGATAGGTTGTGATAAAGAGATAAAACCTAAGTTGAGATTTGTAATCGTGAATCAAAAGTATCCTACCTTTGCACTTCTTTTATGCAATGGACATGAGTAAGAAGTTTCGTAATTATTCTATCCTGCATGTATTATGTACTCTTTGATTATCAACATGTTAATTCGTATATATATTCGCTCATTGATTTCTATAAATGGTTATACAAGTGTCCCCACTGGATAATCATGGCATTTATTCACATGTTGATACACCTTTGTCAATTACCCGTATATATATATGTTGAATTACATATTATTGTTGAGCAAGATTAAAAACCTTCGGGTTTGGAACCAGACATGTATGAACATCCCTATATGGGAAATTTTTTGCGCCCAAGGCGGATAGAGTGAGCGATGAATTTCGTTCAAGTTATGTAGTATTGATCAATACAAGGTACAATCTGGGTGATCACCCTCCGTGTCTCAGTAAGTTGTGACGGTTTGCGAATGGATTTCTGCTAAACCTTTTCGAAAATGAAAAGAATGTTCATAGTATGTTTCTTAAACCCTATTCAAGGGTAGAGCCAGAGCCAAATTTAAAGAATTTGAAAGATAGTTATTATGTGAATTTTTTATCAGTATAGATTACTTCACAACTTTCAATTCGTTGTAGAAGTGTTATGTAAGGAGAATACTTATATTCTTTCAGGTTATATATATAATTGCTATTACTTGCTGGGCACTCAAATGCTCACCCTTGCTTAAATTAAATGTTTTCAGTTATGTATGAGCAACCTGAAGGCTCAGGCATGAACAAGGGAAAAAGGGAAGCTGTTCGAATGAGTTATATTATGAGTTAATGGTTATAGTTAGTATTGGTATCTGTTCAGGTATGGTATGGAATGTATTTGAAGGTCTCGTACCTGGGAAGTAAACTTTGATGTACGTAAATTAAGTTTGAATGTAATATTATTATTGCATTATTCAGCTTATAGAAATGGTATCGTGAAGCACCGAGTTCGGGTTTCAAGTACCTGGATTTTGGGTCGTCACACTTACAATCTCGTTTATATACATATGAACAAGACGTTCAAGTGTATAAGTTTCTCGTATTGGTAAGAAATGAGCAGACTTGGTCAATCTATCAACAATGACCCAAATTGCATCTATGCCTTGAGAAACCTTGGGAAGACCAGTAACGAAATCCATAGTAATGTGCTCCCACTTCCATTCTAGAATTTCAAGTGGTTGCAATGGAGCTTTTGGTACTTGATGCTCCGCTTTGACTCGTTGACAAGTTAGAAACCTTGAGATAAACAACGCTATCTCTCTCTTCATATTGTTCCACCAAAATGTATGACAAAGATCATGATACATTTTGTTACTCCTAGGATGGATTGCAAATGGTGTGTTGTGCGCCTCCATCATGATTTTATACTTTAAATCAGGATCGTTAGGAACACAAAGTCTGGAGTTGACTCGAAGTATTCCTTCTTCATCGATTCTTGCTTCCGGCATAGCACCTTCTTGTACTTTCTTCCTCATATGCATCAGCTCCAGGTCTGTAGCTTTAGCATCTTTAACTTTATCGATTAAAGTCGGTTCTATTCGTATATTCGCCATCATCACATGGGTCCCTGGAGTCTTTGATTCTATCTCCATCCTTTGCAAGTCATACAAGATGGGCCTTTGCGTTGACAATATCGCACTTGTACCCGCATATGATCTTCTACTCAATGAGTTAGCTACCACGTTTGCTTTTCTAGGATGGTATTGTATGGTATGATCATAATCTTTCAACAGTTCAAGCCAACATCGCTGTCACATGTTAAGTTCCTTTTGAGTGAAGAAATATTTGAGGCTTTTATGATCCGTAAAGATCTCCACTTTCTCCCCATACAAGTAATGCCTCCAAATTTTAAGTGCGAAGACAACAGCTGCCAACTCTAGATCATGAGTAAGATAATTCCTCTCATATTCTTTGAGTTGTCGAGAGGCATAGGCTATGACTTTCCCATGTTGCATGAGAACACAGCCTTACCCCTTGCCTGAAGCATCACTGTAGATGACAAATCCCTCCGAGCCAGATGGTATTGTTAGAACAGGTGCTGAAATGAGTCTTCTTTTGAGTTCTTGAAAACTCTTCTCACATTTCTCGTTCCAAACAAATTTTGTATCTTTCCGAGTCAACTGAGTTAAGGGAGTAGCGATTCGAGAAAACCCTTCTACGAATCTCATAATAATAACCTACTACCGAGAAAGCTACGTGACTTGATCCATTGATTTAGGTTGCTCCCGACTTTTTAAATGGCTTCAATCTTTGTCGGGTCAACAGATATTCCATGACTTGATACCACGTGCCCAAGGAATGCTACTTCCTTATGCCAGAACTCGTATTTCTTTAACTTGGCATAAAGCTTATATTCACGAAGCTTTAGAAGTATCAAGCTCAAGTGTTGCTCATGATCTTCACGGCTTTTGGAATAAATAAGGATGTCATCAATAAAGACGACCACAAAGTGATCCAAATATTCCTTGAATACTTGGTTCATCATATCCATGAAGGCAGCAGAAGCATTAGTTAATCCAAAATACATGACTAGGAATTTATAATGCCCATACCAATTTCTGAAAGCTATCTTTGGAATGTCATCGGTTCTAATCTTCAATTGGTGGTATCCGGAACGAAGATCAATCTTTGAAAAGAATTTGGCGCCTTGCAACTGGTCAAACAGGTCATCAATACATGACAATGGGTACCTATTTTTGATGGTGACATGATTTAACTCCCGATAATCAACACAAAGTCGCATACTCCCATCTTTCTTCTTCACGAATAGAACAGGAGCACCCCAAGGAGAAGTACTAGGACGAATAAAGCCAATGTCTAACAATTCCTGCAGTTGGGTCTTTAACTCCTGAAGTTCAATAGTAGCCATTCGATTTGGGCTTTGGAAATAGGTTTTGTACTAGGTTCAAGGTCGATACAAAATTCAATTTCATGCTCTGGGGGTAGGCCAGGAAGTTTTTCAGGGAATACGTCAGGAAATTCATTAACAATAGAAATATCATTCAAAACTGACATATTTTTGTTTAGATTCGTGACATGAGCTAAGAAAGCTTGACATCCATTTTTCAATAAACAAATAGCTTTATGGCTTGAGATGACAGTGATTGCTTTTAATGGTTTGGTTGCTTGAATTCGCATAATAGGTTGATTAGGAATATGAAAGTTAACAACCTTACAAAAAAAATCAATTTTTGCATGATGAGTAGTTAACCAATCAATCCCTAGAATTACGTCAAATGCAAGTATTTTCAATGAAATAAGGTCAACAGGTAATGTGAGGGTACCGATTTGAACCAAACAAGACTTATAAACAGTGGATGTAATAAAGGTTTCTCCCAATGGAGTTTCAACAGATAAGTCAAAGTCTAATTTCTCCGGAGTCAAATTTAAACGTTGAGCGCAAGTAGGAGAAATAAAAGAATGGGTAGAACCGATATCAAATAAGGTATATAGTTCACTAGAATTTATGATAAGCTTACCCGTGATGACCTCGTTCGGGTTCCTTGCTTTTTGGGAGGTCACGACAAACGCTCTCCCTTGAACAACTGGTTTTATCTTGTCTGGGACGGCCTTTTCTACCTCCATCCCAGCTGGACTTATCTTTGGTGCACGACAAAATCGGGCCAGGTGTCCTTCTCTTCCACAATTGTAACATGCTTTGGAGGGCATCGCACAGTTTGGACTGATGTGTCCCTCCCCTCCACATTTGAAGCATATGATAGGTGGTCTTTCTCCTTCCTTAATGACAGGTGCTGATGCTGACATCTTTCCATCATTGTTGAATCTTCTTTTCTTGAAATGTCCATTCTTATTTTTTTGGCCATGATTACCACCGAAGTGGTTACCATTTCTGGCATGTTGATTCCTCCACGCTTATTGTCACCGCTCGATGATCGCTATCATAGTATTATCATTTTTAAATTTACCGCTCTCTTTTGGTTGGGTTGACTCATTATCGCGCTCCAATAACTGAGCCCTATTAACAACATTTGAATACAAACACAGTTTATGAGAGATAAGATATTGACATATCTCTAGTTTTAAACCTCTTAGAAACATTCACGTTATTCTCTCCTCATTATCCACCAAATGGGATGCAAAACGGGTCAACTCGACAAACTTGGCTTCGTACTATGACACGGTCATGTTGTTTTGTTCCAGTTTAATGAACTCTACCTCTTTCATGTGATGAATACTTTCGGGAAAGTACTTGTCATTGAACAGTTCTTGGAACTTTTCCCAAGACATCTTCTGGCGGAGTTGAGTACACTTTCTGATTCCCACGATGAATCTCGCCTTTGCCATAACATGAAAGTGGAAAAGGAACCTTTTGCTCCTGAGCAACCCAATACATCAAATATCTTGTTGATCTGCTTTATCCACGTCTCCACCTTAATTGGTTTTGGCTCTCCAAAAAACTCCGGTGGTCCCAGCTCCTTGAACTGTTTGGCGGTGACCGTCCGAGAGTTGCCAGTGTTTCCACCTGCATTTTGGACAGGAGCCGCTCTCGACTGATGTTGCATGAATTGCATGAAGCCTCGGAACATTCCATCGTTCATCATTTGGTTAGTGTTGTTGTTTGCATTAGGATTGTCGCCTTCTGATGCACATTATCCTGATTATTGATGTGGAGACTCAACGATCTCACATGCTCCATTGATGTTCTCAACATTCTCGGATGCCATTTTCAAACATCGCCACAAAACAAGGGTTAATTAACATATCACATATTATCCCTATACTCTGACCGACCATTTAAATACCAAATAAACTTAGGTAGGTCATACTAGCGAAGGAATTCCCCGTCTCTCCCCTCCTAGTTCTTATCTCACATCTCAGCCAGGGATCAGATCCCTAAGCTTTGATACCAACTATGACGCCCCCAAAATAGGTATACATCACCCATCTTGAGTCGCCAAATACATGGTACTAAATTAAAATACAACTTGATTATACAACAGTCGTGTAAAATACGACAAAATACATGCTTTGAGTTTTAATACAAATATTGTCATCTAGACAATATCCACACTCAATTTAGTCCTCATTACATTTATTATCACACTATTTAACAGAATAGTGAGGACTACTAAGACACCATCTCGGACCATCACTCCATTCTCCGACTAGTCCCGGCTATGTTCTCATTTCCTGAAGAGAACAGTGAAAGAATGGGTGAGCTCAACTAGCCCAGTAAAAAATATTATGACTAAGATAATGCAGAATAAATTATCATTAGTCCTTAACAGTGTTAAATTGATAAAAATACAATAGACATCAAGTTTAAGCTGCAATGAACATGCAATCCATTAAAAAAGAGTCAAGTAGAGAATAAAATCTACTATCTTTTATGATTTAAAAGGTTTTCAATCACTTTTATCATTTGAGACTCAACTTAATAAATAATCCACATCATCCCCACAAGACTTCGACCAAGGATATTCATTAGGTCACGACCACAAATTATCCATACACTACAAAGCTAAGGATATTTGTGTATTCATCAATGGTCATGATCATGCCAACAAGCATCCATCAATGCACTTTGGCCAATGAGGAATTTTACCACATCATTTGTAACATTACGGCCATGATTACAATCGAATAATCCACGGTCATAATCATACCAAGTCCATCTATGCACACTAGGAGCCACAAATGACTTTCAAAAATAATATAAACATGAGGATGATGACAATGATATAAGAATTCAATAAAACAAGTTCAAGAATTAATTTATTCAGGGAACTAATAACGTCAAATTGTCAACATGATACTTCTTTGTAAAGTAAAATTCAAGAATGATCGGAAGAATATTTCCATGAAAAGATACTGGATGAAGCGCAAATATCAACAATATTCCACTAATTTCATGGAGTGTAGAAGTCAAAACTTTAACCAACTGAGTATAATAAAGAATGGAATAACAAAAGAAATCACCATGCATGCGATACTTTGCATAGACTGGTTATTCCATCACAATAATAAATAACGGAACCAGGTCAGGCGTAATACGCACCGACATGATATTCCAACAGAATAATAAAGAATAGAATACAACAGAAATCACCATGCATGCGGTACTTCGCATAGATAGGTTATTCCAACAGAATACTATATGACGGAACCAGGTCAGGTGAAATTCACACCAACAGGATGTTCCAACAGAATAATAAAGAGCGGAACCCGTGTCCCGGCGTAAAAGCATGAACAGGATATTCCAACAGAATAATAAAGAATGGAATACAGAAGAATTTCACTAAGTATAGGGTAGCCCGCGTATACAGGTTATTCCAATAAAATAATAAAGATGGAATAATAGAAGTTCTCTTCATGAATACAAAAGAAATAATACCCTTACAAGTAAAAAGAAACTTGATATCGGAGTAGTGAAGTAGCAGAATACTTTTCTTCTTTCTCTCTATAGTTTCTCTCTCTAGAGTTTCAGTGAATTCGTAAGAAATAATGAAGGAATGAGCTTCTACTTATAGAATAATGGAATGGATAGTAACCAATCCATGAACGGTCCAGATTGATTTACTTTAATCGAACGGTCCATATTTAAAGCAAAATATTTTAAATAAAATATAATATATTCTATTTATAATCTAATAAAACGAATAACTTTTAAAAAGATTTTACTATGCAAACACTATGCATGCACTATGCAAACACTATGCATAATAAAATATAATATATTCTAATTATTGTCTAATAAAACAGATAACTTTATAAAAGTATTCTGTTTTATATAAAAAGATTTTACTATTAGCCTAATAAAATGAATAACTTTTATAAAAACATTCTGTTTTATATAAAAACTTTTTTTTGTTTTATTACGTTAATAATACGAATAAAACAAAACTTCATCATCATTATTATTATTCATATTATTAATCGACCAGGTCATTCCCAGGAAAGAGGGGGCTTTCCAATAAGGATTTTTCCCTATTGGCGCGCAATTAGGTGACCAAACCTCTCCTTGGCAGAACTTCTAGACATCGTTAATAGTGCAAATAATAATATTAACTACTTCGTCATCTCAATTATTATTTTAATAACATATAAAATATCGACAATAATTTAATCAAACTGAGTGACTTCTCACATAAGCATTAATAATCAATACCGGTGCTACTATGCAACCACGCCAGTATTATTATTACTTTTTTACTACCGAGTAGTTCAACAAAGATCAACGGTAAAACTTTCACCGTTATTTTCATAAAAATATTTTTGTCATTTTCTCAATCCGACAATAATTCTGTTGTGGGGTCCACCAATGATTGTGCCGTCCTTACGAATATTCCCGACCAATCGAATATTATATAACAACTTGCGTACTTTGCAAAATTTATAAATATTACCCACAACTATAACATTATATCAAATTTATTCCATAATATTCAAAAATGCTATTTATAGAAAATTCAATTTTATTCATAAAAGTTGGGGTCTTACAATAAAGCCGAGACTGGAATCGTGACTTAGGAAGCGTTCAAGACGTTGTTCTTCAAGAACTACTTCCCTGAGAGTACACAAGCGAGAATGGAGATCAAATTTTTGGAATTGAAACGGGAGATTATGTCAGTCTCAGAGTACGCTGTGAAGTTCAATGAATTGGCCAGATTCGCTCCACATCAGGTGGACACGGAGGTGAGGAAAACAAGAAGGTTCGAAAATGGACTACAGTCGTGGATTTACAGTAAGGTAGCGGTTTTAAAAATCACGTCATTCTCAACTCTATTGGAGAAAGCTCTCGTAACGGAAGGTGGAAGCGAAGCGGTCTCAAAGTAAAATCAGGAGAAGAACAAGAAGAAAGTAGAAGGTGGGAATCAGAATGTTAGTAGTGGTGGTAGCAACAATAAGAAGTGGAAGTGGAGCAGTGGGGGTAGTAATTTGGAGAGTCAACAAGGAAATGTACAAGTGGGACATTCAATATGACAGTGCAAGATGCCGTGGCATCCAGGGAGGTGGTGTCAGGTATAATTCTAATCAACGATATAAATGCCTATGTGTTATTCAATTCGAGAGCTTCATGTTCTTTCGTATCTGATGAATTTCCTCAAAGATTAAGTTTACCTTACGAACTATTAGAACACCCAATGAATGTAGAAGTAGCGAACAAAGAAATTATCCCTGTAGACTACATCCATAAGAATTATTATGCTGATATAAGAGAGTTTAAGCTTAATGTGGATTTGATACCGATTCATCTTGGAGAGTTTGATGTAATCCTCGGGTGGATTGGTTATCGAGTCACGGAGCGGTCATTGACTGTAAGAAAAAGTGCGTACACTTAAAGACTTCGAATAAGTCGAAGGTGGTATTTCATAGCAGTAAATCGTTGAGACAATCTTGTTGTCTAACGATAATACAAGAAAAGAAGTTCTTTAGGAAGGGTTGTATAGGTTATTTGGCTCATGTTATGGATACCCGTAGAGTCGAGGGTGAACTGAGTTAGATACCTATTGTTAGGGAATTCGTTGATGTCTTCCCAGATGAGATTCAGGGATTGCCACCAGATAGAGAGGTAGAGTTTGTTATCGATTTGGCACCAGGGACAGCACCGGTATCCAAAGTGCCGTATCATATGGCTTCGGTAAAAATGAAGGAACTGATGGTTCAACTATAAGAGTTGTTAGATAAGTGATACATTCGACCAAGAGTATCACCGTGAGGAGCACCAGTCTTATTTTGTAAAGAAGAAGGATGGGTTATTAAGGCTTTATATCGACTACCGAGAGTTGAACAAGGTCACCATTAAGAACAAGTACCCGTTGCCCAGGATCGACAATTTGTTTGATCAGTTGAAGGGGGCAAAATACTTTTCAAAAATCGACTTGACGACCGGTAATCACCAACTGAAGGTGAGGCAGGAGGATGTTCCAAAGACGGCATTCAGAACTCGGTATGGACACTTTGAGTTTCTGGTAATGTCATTTAGATTGATGAATGTGCCATCAACGTTCATAGACTTGATGAACAGAGTGTTTAAACAGTATTTGGATAAGTTTATTGTCGTGTTCATCGATGATATTCTGGTATATTCAGAGACGGATGAAGAGCACACTGAACATCTAAGGATAGTGTTGGAGACGTTAAGGAGGGAGAAGTTGTATGCAAAGTTCTCCAAGTGTGAGTTTTGGTTGCAGAGAGTATAGTTTTTGGGTCACATTATCGACAAGGTTGGTGTTTTAGTGGATCCAACAAAAGTAGAAGTGGTTATCAACTCGGAGCAGCCAAAGACACCGACAGAAATCAGGAGTTTCTTAGGATTAGCATGATACTATCGGAGATTCATCCATAATTTTTTGAAGATAGCATCGCCATTGACCAACCTTACTAGAAAGACGATGAAGTTCATTTGGACAGAGAAATGTGAAGAGAGTTTCATGGAATTAAAGAAGAGACTCAGTCAAGCACCTGTGTTGGCTTTACCAGACAACACGGGTGGATTTATAGTATATAGTGATGTATCATACAAGGGTCTTGGTACGTGTCTTGATGCAAAGATGGAAAGGTCATTCATGACGCTACGCCACGCGGTGAAGGACTATGAGAAGGGTTATCCAACTCAGGACCTAGAGTTAGTAGCGGTAGTTTTTGCCTTGAAGATTTGGAGACACTATTTGTATAGGGAGAAGTGTGAGATATATACGGATCATAAGAGTTTGAAGTATATCTTCACGCAGAAGGAGCTAAACATGAGGCAGCGCCGATGGCTAGAATTAATCAAAGATTATGATTGTGAGATTCTGTACCATCCAGGAAAAGCAAATGTAGTGGAAGATGCCCTGACCAGAAAAGGTAGGGAGAAGTTACTGAAGTTGACCCTTCAAGAGGAATTGGTGAAAGATTTCGAACGACTGGACTTGGAGGTTAAGTATCCGATGGAGACCAAGGAATTTTTTTTTACAGTGGCAGCGAGCCAGACTTTATTAGATAAGGTTAAAGAGGCTCAAGAGAAGGACGAAGAATGCGACAACATCAAGGAGCGGTTAGCTGAAGGTGATGAATTGAAATACAAGATTGATGGCACTGGACTGCTGAGATTCAAAGGATAAATTTGGGTACCGTCAGTACTAGAACTAAGAGAGGAGATTTTACAAGAAGCACACAGTACGAGGTACTCAATACACCCAGGAAGCACAAAGATGTATCAAGATTTGCGTCAACACTTTTGGTGGCCAAACATGAAGAGAGAGGTTGCAGAATGCGTTAGTAGATGTCTAACTTGTCAGAGAGTCAAGGCAGAGTATCAACGGCCGAGTGGATTACTATAGCCTTTAGAGATTCCAGAGTGGAAATTTGAGCACATCATGATGGATTTTATGGTGGGACTTCCAGCAATACAAAAAGGGCACGACATCATATGGGTGATTGTAGATTGTCTTACGAAGTCGGCTCACTTTTTTTCGATCAAGATCAGGTATAGTTTGGACCAGCTAGCCAAATTATATATCAAAGAAATTATCTCGACACATGGCGTACCGGTATCTATTATATCGGATAGAGATCTGCGATTCACGTCAAACTTCTGGAAGAGTCTTCAAGAAAGAATGGGGAAGCATCTACGTATGAGCACCGCGTATCATCCGCAGACCGATGGACAAAGCGAGAGAGTGATTCAAACGCTTGAAGACATGCTCAGACCTTGTGTGATGGACTTCAAGGGTAGCTGGGAGGATCATCTACCATTAGTAGAGTTTGCATACAATAATAGCTATCACGCCAGTGTTGGAATTTCACCGTACGAAGCACTATATTGGAGGAAATATAGAACGCCCTTATGCTGGGATGAAGTGGGTGAACGTCGACTTTTGGGACCAGAACTGGTGCAGTAGACCGTAGAGATCATCAATATGATAAGATCCCAGCTGGTAGCAGCGCAAGATCGCCAGAAGAAGTATGCAGACTTACATTGTCAGAAGAGAGATTATAAAGTGGGAAGCTATGCATTTTTGAAAGTATCTCCCTAGAAAGGGAAGATAATGTTTGGAAAGAAAGGTAAGTTGAGTCCGAGATTTATTGGACCATTTGAGATTTTGAGGAAGATTGGTCAAGTGGTGTACGAGGTAGCTCTACCTCCTGAACTGGAACATATTCATAATGTGTTTCATGTGTCAGTGCTACGACCATATAAGCCTTATTACAAGCACATGATATCGTATGAACCAATTCAAGTTGAAAGAGATTTTTCATACGAGGAAATTCTAGTAGATATTTTAGATAGAAAAGAGCAAAAATTGTGAAATAAAGTTATACATTCTGTAAAAGTTATTTGGAGGAACCACAATGCTGAAGAAGCTACGCGGGAACTCGAAGAAAAGATGAGGGAAAATTATCCACATCTTTTTGAGCAACCCTATGTGTAATTCCGGGGACGAAATTCTTATAAGGGGGGATGATGTAATAACCGTGAATTTCAAGTCACTATATATGTATGTACATTATTGATATTTAAAACTTTGTGCTATATAGTGATGTAATATGTGACAACATATGTGAAGTGGTGCATGGATCAATAAACATATATACTATAGTTATGGATATATACACTTATAGATTTCATTAAAAATGAAAGCTTCATAACCTAATTATACATTAGGTAGATAATTAAATAACCTAAGGGTTATGATAATAAGGAAAGGTTAGTATTTAATATGTATACTAACTTAAGTGGATAATTTTGTTATTTCAAGTGACTAATAATTTTAAACCTATTTCTAGTAAACCTAATTAGGTTATGAGCTAAAGTCACATGTATAAGTAATTAAATTTCATAAGATTGGGAATGGAAACCTTAAATAAACAATTAGGGTAACATATATTAAAATTGTTAGACTATGTTTATTATATGGCCCAAAATAATTAAAGGAGAAACCCGAAAGAAATAAAATGCATGTGACACCCGCAAATCCGGGTACTTCATTTCCACCAGATTTGGTGTTCACTTGATAAAAACTTGCATATCCAACTACCTAAACATAATAAAGTTTAATAATAAACCTTTCCATGAAAGGGTTATATCAATAAATCCAACAAAATCTCCCAGGTTATCTAACCTTTAATTACAAATATCATATGCGGAAAATTAAATAAATACATCATCAGATTAAAATAAAGTTCAACAATATAATAGTCAACAATTTTACAAGTTTTCAAAACTTTCTTATCTTCCCTTTCCCTCTACTAATTGTAGGTTCATCAACCTTCTCAACTTTAGCTGTAATGTTTATATAAGCAAGAGTGAGCAAACAAAGCTCACTTAAAATGATAATGAATAAACATCATATCAATTGCCAAATGAATAGGCTCAATAGAAAATGAATAAGGTACTTCATCAATAATATTCATGAACATAATTTGAAATATATAACTGAGGGTTAAAAGACCACGAACTGTGTCCATAGTTATAAGTATTCTTTCAACTTAAACTTTAACAGTCATAAGACTATAAGGACTCCTCGTACTTAGGGGGATCAGCCCTTCATACAATGTGTTGTGCACAAATATTTCAACGCTATGCGTAAATTATCCCCTGTAATAGGGTTGTTTATCTCAGCATTTAGAATACGAGTCCACACCAAAGTAAGTTTGGTTTGGATAGGTTTCAAGGTAATTTAGACTTTACAGACATCAACTAAGGATTAGTTGAATAAAAATATAATAACATTATGCTATAGAATAAATCATAAGTGAATCAACATTGTATACTAAGGCCATGCTTTAGGAATAATCTAAGAGCATAAAAATTGAATAACATAACATACCTTGCTTGAACAATATTAAGCTAAGGTTATTTAGAATTGAATATTGAGCATGCATAACAAATAGTAAATTGAATGTCAAAACTTGTTCAATATCAGTGCATTAGAATTTAGAGACTTGTATGCTAAACAACAAGATAAATATTAGAAAGACTGGCTCAATATCAGAAGGTAAGATTTAGGAACTTGCACAATATAAATAGAGTTACGAAACTTGCACAAAGAAGTTTAGGTTTAGAAAACTTGCCTTGCGTATGAGCTAAACCGTAACAATTCGATTCACAATATCCTATACACATGTCATCACGACATAATTCGTTAACTACTAATAATATACTCATTTATAGCACTATAATATCACAATAACAAAAATTACATTTTTAACAGTCATAATATTGCATCATATTAACTATTACAGACTCTGTGCACAAGAAAATAATTCTTTGGGCCTTACTGCTAACCGGCGCTTCGACGCCACGGTTTGAACTAAGGTTGGCGTTGTGGTACGGCTCATAGGCCATGGGCTGGCGCTGTGGCGCGAGGTTAGCACTACGGCGCGAAGGTTGGGGCTGCGGCTCTATTTTTGGCGTTGAGGCGCCAAATTACAGAACCGACCACAATAAAAACAGAACAAAGCAAAATTTTTGATTGATTTACGCTACTAGAACCTAAGTTAACATATATAACTTACATAGATTACTGATTTCAAAACATTACCCATCATATATACTGATTTCAAAGCAACTAAATAACAACTTCAGAATAATTAAATCCTTGAACGCTATGTTTAAAACCAAAAACTCCATTTTTGATATTGTTTGACAAAAACTAACACTGTAATCCCAATTATACACCAAATTGATTCATTCTAACTATATTCTCTTCGTTTCTTACCAAATTAATACAATCCAGGCTTAATTTATCCATTAATTAAAAATCAAATATCAATTTTGGTAGTCTTACAAACCATGTTTATACATATATTCACTGTAAAACCAATTTCTTTCTTTTAACCATAATTTGGCATACAATCACATATATATATATATATATATGCTAATTATGTCATCACAATTGCATATACACAAAATTTATTAACCAATCATAAAGAAGCTTGGATTACAAACAATTTTTGTAAAGAATTTTATACAACAGTCAAGAACATAGAGACTCTAGGAACTATGCCATATAAACATAGATACGTACATATAGACATATATATAATATGGAGGTTATGAATAATACCTTCTTTTGCTTGCTTGCTTAATCCTTGTTAACCACAACAATCTCTCACCAGTCTCTCTCAAACTCTGACAAGTCTCTCTCAAAACTCTCTGTAACTTTTCTTTCTTCTGTCACTATTAGACTAGGCTACTAACAACAGTAAGCGTAAACTAAAATGATAGGCTAGCCAACGTAAAATAAAACTGATAGGTAATAATACACCTACTAAATAATATCAGTTACAAAAATATAACGTGTAGGTTGTAAATATATTTTATATTTTAGTTGTTTTATTTTATTTATTATAATAAAATTTAAAATTTAAAAGTCAAAAGCCATAAAGCTTTGTTTGGCAAAACCTCTTTAAAATTTAAAGACTTAATATCCTTAAGCCTTGTTTAGAAAAACTAATTTAAACTCCTTTAATTTATTTTAATAACTCATTCATAACATAGTTATTTGTCACCCTTTTATTACTAAATTAAATTAAAAACTTTATAATAATCCATTTAATTCCTATCAACTCTCTAATTTAATTATTAAATTAAATTAGACTATAATCTCATAATAATTAATTTCTTTCACTTATTAATTATTTATTTAACAAATAAATAATCAAATAAAATAAAATTTAAACAAATATTTATTCAACTAAACACATTAATTAAATATTTATATAATTCAATAAATATTTAAAATTATAATTTAAATTTTCGAATTGTTACAATGCAAGCCCAAACTTAGCCCACTTATTTAAGGGTATTTTAGACCTTTGATTTATCAAATTTATGCATTAAAATAAAAGCTAAATGAAGGAATTAGTAGGCATATATATAGCTGGCCACATTAGCCTTTTTAAGGTAAGAATATTAAGCTAATCAAGTTCCATAAGTAGAAGTCTTACAGACAAGGACAAGTGTGTCATGCTCCCATTGCTGGAAAGCTTAATTAGCAACCTTAATGGCATGATTAGGCATGATTTGGAAGGGATAAGGCTAACCCTTTTGTCCAAGGGGCAAAAGAAAGGAAAGGTTAGCAAGAGAGAGAGGAAAGGTTCAGATTTTAGAGAGGAAGAGGAGTTTATTGTTCATGCATCCTAAATTCATAACCTACTTTGAAAGAACAAGAAGGATAACAAAGAAAACTAGGTGAGGTTCTCTTCCATTCTTTTTCTTATTCTTCTTCTATTTTGGTTTTTACCTCAAAATATATGGGGGTTATGGTCTAATACTCAAAGTACCCTAGTTGTACATGTCTCATGTGTAGGACTATGTATCTTGTGTATTAGAATATAGATTTAGAGGAAGGAAATGAGCATATGTTCTCCAAGGGGTGAAACCCTAGTTTTTCTTCCACTAAATCTTGTGTAACTCAAGTTTTACAACTTGGATTTGTGATCCGTCGAAGGGGGGGGGGGGGGGGGTTCTAGATACATGGGTTATCTAGTAAAACCAAGTAGTATAACACAAATCTAGCAAGTATTAAAGCCATGGGGGCTGTTTCCCCCAAAATAGTCCAAATAGAGAATGAAAGCTTTAAACCCTAAAAAAGGTATTGTCCCTATTTTTCTTAAGGCTATTTCGGACAGTTTTAAGTCTTTTAAAAATCCGGGAAAAATCACAGAGGTACCTTAAGAAGTTATATACGTGTAGGAAAAAGAAGGGACGCGTTTCGATGGGTAGGTTATGGGTAATAGCTTTTTTCGTAAAGGACTCCTAAATATTAACACCCAGATTCCTCACAGTGTATACACTGGAAACATTTGAAAATTTTACAGTATGTTCATACATGTTATGAGAGTATACCCTGAAAGTTTTAGAATTTTTTGATTTACTCGATTTATCAAAAAATAAAGCAAGATCCGAGTGTTTTAAGAACTTTAAGATTAGTAAATCACTTTCTAAAATTCCAGAAAAATTTGGGGATCATTATTGGGTCATATACTGTCCAAATTCATAAAAGAAGAATTTTTGGAATCAGTTTGGTATTTTTCCTAAAAATGATGAAGTTATAAATAAAAGAAAATAAATAGTTAAATGATGTCATAAATAAGAAAAATGTGATTTTAATGCTTGAATACTCCTAATATATAATATTCTGACTATTTTAGGGTATTTTGATAATTTATAATAAGAAATATTATTTATGACCTTTTATGGGTATTAAATAAGTGGTTTAATAAAGGGTGAACAATTAGAATAAATTATTATAATATTATTATGATATTTATTAAAATATTATTAAATAGTTAATAATATTTGATTTAAGCATTAATAAATGATTAAAGTATTATTAAATAATTAATAGTATTAGATTAAAATATTAATATTAGATTAAATTATTATTAAAAGATTAATAATATTAGATTAAAGTATTATTGGATGATTAAAATATTATTAAGTAAATAATAATATTCGAGATTAAATAAAATGTTATTAAAAATGTAATAACATTAGTAAAGGAATAAAGTATTATTAAATGATTAATAATATTAGTAAATGAATAAAATATTATTAAAAGGTTAATACTATTAGTAAATAAATAAAGTATTATTAATTGGTTAATGATACTAAAGCATAAGTAAGATATTATTAAAGTAATAATATTAATGCATGATTAAAATATTATTAAGATGATTAATAATATTAGTAAAGTATTAAAATATTATTAAGAAGTTAATAATATTAGTAACCGAATAAAAGTGTTATTAGTGAACTAATAATACTAAGAGGTAATTATCAAGATTAATAATATTAAGTGAATTAAAAGTATTTGTTATTTAATAGTAACATTATCGAGGCATGATAATTTTTCTAAGAACTAAATATAATATATAATATCTATGTGATTACATAATGTAATGTTATGCTATGGCTAATTGAAAGATTTATTATAGGTCTCTCAAAGGAAGATAATTAAACTGCCTAGCGGATATAATTTAATTGCGTAGCTGTAGCCTACAAACGAGGCAAGTTCCCTAACTCAAACTCGAGTTATTATTTTCAAAGCATGTTAGTGAATAATTATTGATGATTATTCACATCTATATTGATTATAGAGATTCGCACTTGGTGCAATTGAATTCCTATTCTATTATTATTGAACTATGAATTAAATTAAAGTTCTTTCATTTATGAGCTATTTATGAGATAGATCTATGCTAATTGTATCAGCTGGATCAAGCATGTTTAAATTTGTTAAATCAAATGTGTTTTAAAAAGCTGTTCTTATTAAATTGATATGATAAGAACTCTTGACTAAGAAAAGGACGAATTTGATTAAGGCATGATACTGGATTATTAAGTGTTTATGCATAAATCATGGGGTATGAAAGGCTGATCCCCTTGAATACCAAAATTTATTAAGAGGTCTAATTTAAATGACTGAGAACCTTGGCAAATATTCATGGTTATTTCAAAACCACTCAGTACACGTTATTCAATTATTCGAATATTCATTTTTTGATTATTAATTCATGTTCCTTCATAATCTTATACTATTGTTGAACATTGAAAACAAAACTTCTTTATAGTCATGATATATCTCCCTTGTATATAAACTTGCTAAGAAAATTAGTTGTTTACCCTTGCTATATCATGACATTTATTTCAGTTAAGCCTGAAGGATCCAATACGAAAGACAAAGGCAAGGGTAAGATATAAGAATAGTTTAGAATGAATGTTAGTTATTATTATCTGATGGAATTTCTTATGTAAACCTTTTGTAATATTAATGGTGTGTTTAAGTTAAGGTTAAGAAGACCTTGGGACTATGTTATGAAACTTTATTATAGTGAACAATGTATGTTTATTATTCTGTAATAGTTTATAGAATGCTTATGATGATGATAGATCATGAGCACCGAATCTGAGGTTAGAGAACCTGGATTTGGGGGCATCACAAAGATAATATTTGCCTTATATAATGAAAGTCCATGGGTAAAAACAGTCTTAATCTTGAGCATTGTAAATTTTCTTATAAAGTAACTAGGTACTTGATTTCGTGATAAACATATAAGCTGATTTTGTACCGTATGTGTATACTTGAATCATAACAAGCTTAAATAATGAATGTGTTAGCTAATGGGCAAATTATACTTATAATACACTATAAATATGATTTAAAAGTGTTAATTTCTTAACGTGGATAAACTACACTTAAGGCAAGTATCCTAAACCCTTGCATTACTTTATTCAACGAATACCGTAAACAAGTATCTAAACCTTATCTCTTTGAATGCAAGTTATCTTACTTACTCGTTCAGTTGAGCTAGTATGTTTAAACTCTAGTGAAAACTATTATTCATGTTGAACTTGGTATTGTTCTTGAATATTGTCAAAGTGTCTATGCCATTTGATTCGGCTAGACTATATGCATGTTTAGAAAACTGTCCAAACCAATTGACTGGTGTAGAAATATTGAAAACTTAGTTGGACAACCCTTATGGTAAGGGGAGTGTATATTGTTGAAAGCCCCAACATACGCGTGAATATTAATGTGCTACTATGTATAACATAGAGTATTGTAGACTGATCATCTATAGTACTTGATTCTTTTGGGTTATCAGTTTAATATTGATAATTCTAGTAGATGTTCAATAGTCCTTGGTGACTTCTCAATATAAATTGTTTTATCCAGTTGGATACGTTGATAGCCTTTGAATTCATATATATCTGTTAATCTATATTGAACTATCACTTCATATTCCAAAGATTTGATTCGAGAATTGTTGATACTCATTGTTCATGATATTATTCTAATACTTTGAACTATCTTGGAGACTATACTTTGATATTTCAAACTCGTGATATAATACTCATTTCTCTTGTTATATATTACTTGCGGAGCAACTAGTGCTCATTCTTGCTTAATTAAAACCTTTCAATTAAGGCAGAACAAGGAAGTGTATTTGGGAAAGACAAGGGCAAGGGCAAGGCTACTGACTAGATTGTTCCTTTATATTAAAATTGTTATGTTGTATTGAGACTGTCTTATGTTTAAGCTTAAGTAGGATTATGTAATAAGTCTTTATTCGATATTATTATGTATACTATTAAGTACTGTTGGTTGAGAGATTTGGGGGAATAATTATAATAAAACATTGTATATTATTCTAAATTAGATCTTCCGCTGTGAATGTGTAAATGTTAGTTATTATCGTATTACCATGAGAACGTGATGAACCGAATTTGAGTGACCAAGTGGCGGTCCGAATTTGGGGGCGTCACAGGTTGGTATCAGAGCCATAGTTATAAACCTTAGGAGCGAGTGTCCTTAGATTATAACTCAGGAGAACTTAGAAGTTAGGAAGGAGATAAAACTCATGTAGAGTTCTCCTTAAGAGACTTAGTGTGTTATGAAATGTAACTTCATTCTATACAATGAACTTATATTTAGTTAACATTCTGATGGAGTCGTTGTTTTTGTTTATCTTATGTTGGTGATTGTAGGATGAATGATATAGGAGGACCTAGCCAAGTAGTAGAGGAGGAGCCTCGTGACATCCACGTGGTATTTGAGACACCCTTGATAGCGAAGCCTATATCAGTAGTGGCCCCTATCAATAACGGTGATGAGGAGGAGGAAATAGAGCCTTTACTTGAGGAGTCTGATCCAGAATAGGAGCCTATGGAGGAGGAACCTGAGCCTAAGGAGGACTCCGACGAGGCTACTTTTGAGGATTAGATGTTGGGAGAGTATGATGAGTAGATTTTAGAGTTAGGGTGTAGAATGGAGGAGTTAGATGCTAAGGCTAGGGAGAGGGAGTCTGAGTTCTAGAAGTTGAGGGACGAGGACCATCAGAGGAAATTAGTAATGCAGGAAATGGAGGTTGAAATTGCTCACCGTTAGGAGGCAGGGATTCAGATGGGGACTTTGTTTCACTGATCGGTGGCTAGGAACGTTGAGTTAATAGAGAAGCTGGAAGAAATGGAGCAGGCAATTTTGAGTGAGAGGACAGAGAAGGAGGCTCTCCGTACTTAGTTAGAAATGGAGGTGATGGATAGGATTCCCTTCGAGGAGAAGTGGGAGGAAGCCAATGATAGGGCAAGTGATCTAGAGGACGAGGTGTGATGCAAGAGAAAGAAGATGAATAAGATGAGCTATGCTTTATGCACGGTCATGGAGGGATTGAGCGATGGGGTAACTAAATACCTAGATGAGCAAGGACATACCTGGTATACCATAAACCAAGATATGGTGGTGCACATTACTCAGAAGGAATATCAGAGCGCCGTGGAGCATGGGATGCTAGATTGAGTTTTGAAGAAGAAGTCTAGTAGTTGAAGTATTTTATTTATTTATATGTTGTTTAAATTATTGTTGTTTAATCTCAGTCTTTTGTCTAAGATGTGAGATAGTAGTAAACCCCAACTTTTGAGAAGTGTTAGAGGGGTAGTAAATTGGTGTTGTCCCCGTCTTTTGTGATGTTAGGGGATATGTGTTATAATTTATAGCAGTATGCTAGAGAAGACCATGTATTGTAACCATTTGGCATATGAATATAAATGATTTCTTTTTCAAAAACGTGTTATAAACTTTTAGCTCTTTTCAATTGAGAAATGTCTAAGTAATATAATTAGATGATACAATGAAAATTTTATGAAGCAGAAAAATGCCGCCCAGACGTAGAATAACTATCCCAGAAGAGTCAGTTAATGATGAGAGAGGACCAGTAGATCCGATACAGAGACTTATATATTTATTTGGAGAAGCTATGAGGGAAAGAAATGAACTAGTACCACCCGTTCCCCAAGTTGTCCCAGTTACAACCTTCAAATATTTTAAGAGTGTAGGACCCCTAGAGTGTGAGGGAACTACTGACCCGATAGTTGCGCAAACCTGGATTAAGGAGATCGAGAAGGCCTTCACTATAGCTTGCGTAGGTGAAGACCAGAAGACAGTATTTGCCACATACATGATGAGGGGTGAAGCAAACTATTGGTGGGAAGCTAATCAACAGAGAGCGGGGGAAGGGACGATAACATGGGAGAGGTTTACGACGCTGTTCTTCGAGAACTATTTCCCAAAGATTATGAAGAATAGGATGGAAGTGAAGTTCCTCGAGTTAAAACAAGGAGATATTGTGACGCCCCCAAAATAGGTATACATCACCCATTTTGAGTCGCCAAATACATGGTACAAAATACAAATAAAAATTTAATTATACAACTGTCGTGTAAAATACGACAAAACATATGTTGTGAGTTTTAATACAAATATTGTCATCTAGACAATATCCACACTTAATGGAGTCCTCATTACATTTATTATCACACTATTTAATGTAATAGTGAGGACTACTAGCATTATCATCGGACCGTCACTCGCTCCCCGACTAGTCCTAGCTATATTCTCATTTCTCAAGAGAACAATTTAAGCAAAGGGTGAGCTCAACTAGCCCAGTAAGAAATATTATGACTAAGATAATGCAGAATAAATTATCCTTAGCCTTCAACAGTATAACAACTAATAGAATATAATAGACAACAAGTTTTGGATCAACAACTGCAGCAGAATAAGCAATCCATTAGAAGAGTCAAGTAGAGCATAAAATCTACTATCTTCTATGATTTAAAAAGATTTTCATCAACTTTATCGTTGAGACTCATCTTAATAAATAAACCACATCATCCCTGCACCACGGCCAAGGATATTCATGTAATCATCAATGGTCATGATTATACCGAATAATCCCTGGTCATAATCATACCAACAACTGTCCATCAATGAACTACAAACCAATGATGACTTTTACCACATCATTCGCCATATTACGGTCATGATTATACCGAATAATCCCTGGTCATAATCATACCAAGTCCATCTATGCACGTAAGCCAAAGATGACTTTAATCACAATATAAGCATGAGGATGATGACAATGACATAATAATTCAATAAAACAAGTTTAAGGATAAATTTTAAATATTTTAAATTTAATTTATCCAGAAATCAATAATGTCCAAATTGTCAACATGATACTACTTTGTAGGGTAAAATTCAAGAATGCTCAGAAGAATATTTCTATGAAAAGAAATTAGATGAAGCGCAAATATCAATGATATTGCACAAATTTCATGGAGTATAAAAGCCAAAACTTTAACCAACTGAGTATAATAGAATATATAAAACTGTAAATGGATTTTCGCCCGCCATGTGGTAATCCACATAGACAGATCATTTCCACAATTTAATAAGGAATTAATACGAAGGATCATTCACCATGCATGTGATAATCCACATAGATAGGTTATTCCAACATAATAATAAAGAATGGAACCAGGTCATGCGTAACCCGCATATACTGAGATATCGCAATGTAATAATAAAGAATTGAATAATGAAGAATTCACCATGCATGCGATAGACCGCATGCAGACGAGTTATTCCAACGAATAATCTGAGAATGGAACCAGTCATGCGTAATCCGCCGCATGCATGGATATTCCAACAGAATAATAAAGAATGGAATAACAGAAGAATTCACCATGCATGCGATAGACCACACAGACAAGTTATTCCAACAGAATAATAAAGAATGGATCCAGGTCATGTGTAATCCGCACAGACATGATATTCCAACATAATAATAAAGAATGGAATAACATAAGAATTTCACCATGTATGCGGTACTTAGCATAGATAGGTTATTCCAACATAATAATAAAGAATGGAATAACAGAAGAATTTCACCATGTATGCAGTACTTTGCATAGACAGGTTATTCCAATAGAATAATAAGGAATGGAATAACAATAGCTCTCTTCATGAATACAAAAGAAATAATACCGCTTACCTCAAAAGAAGACTGGATACTGGAATAGTTAGGTAGCAGACTTCTTTTCTTCTTTCTCTCTATAATTTCTCTCTATAATAATTGCTCTATAGCTTTTGTGAATTGGTGAGAAATGAAGGAAGAATGAGCTTCTATTTATAGGAAAATATAGTTTCGATAATTGCACGTTTTGGGGCTCGAAATATTATAGTATAATACCTTCCTCTTTTCCTTCATTTTTAATTCAGTCCTGCAAGTATTATCAAACTTGCACTACCTCACCTCATGGTAAATCATGTGAATCAATAGTAAATCATGTGAATCAATAGTTCTAGACATGTAAAAGTATAAATTATAGTATAGTACCTCCATCTATACCTTCATTTTTAACTTAGTCATGCAAGTATTATCAATCTTGCACCAACTCCCCTAATTGTAAATGAATCTGAATCAATAGTACACACATGTGAACAAATAGTTATAATCATGTGAATTAATAGCAATTAATTGCTCATTTATCCGATTAATTACCCGATTGGTCAATATAACCTCCAGACATCAATTATTATCGAAATAACTATCGATTTTCACTAACACTAATAATTCCAACACAATGGAACTATCAATTTCATTTTTAAGTAACACGAAATTATTCATCATTAATATTATAACTCACAATATTTAACAACCAGGTCGTTCCGAGAAAGAGGGGCTTTCAGATAAGGATTTTCCTTATCAAGCGTAATTAGATGATCAAACCTCTCCTTGACAGAACTTCTAGACATTGTAAATATTGCAATTTAATAATATGAATAACTTTGTTGTCTCAATTATTGATCTAATAATATATCATATGCAGATGATACTGTACCAATAATTGAATCAATAATATGAGAGATATGATGCAGCAATTACTGTAGCAATAATTGAGTATAACTAAGTGACTTCTCACATAAACATCAATAATCAATACCGTATGCTACTATGCAACCACGCGTATTACTGTACTTTTACTATCGGGTAGTTCAACAGTTTTAACGGTAACACTTTCGCCGTTATTTTTATAAAAAGATAATTCTGTCATTTTCTTACTACAATAATACTTGTGTTGTGGGGTCCACCAATGATTGTGCCATCGTACGAATATTCCCTATTAAAATGAATATTCCCCGACCAATCAAATATTATATAACCACTTGCTTACTTTGTAAAATTTGTAAATATTACTCACAACTATATCATTATATCAAATCCACACCATAATATTCAAAAATATATTTCGAGAAAATTATTCTTTATTCATAAAAGTTGGGGTCTTACAACCTCCCCTTCTTATGAAATTTTGTCCTCAAAATTAGGGTATGTACCTGGTAAATCAAAGAGGTGAGGATATCTTGACTTCATCTCAGATTCTAACTCCCAGGTCATTTCCTCCACATCGTGGTTTCTCCACAAAACTTTGACTTGAGGTATAACCTTGGAGCATAGAATATAATCCTTCTTATCTAAAATTTTAACAAGTAACTCTTCATATGTTAAATCTTCCTCTATCTCGTCTAGTTTTAATTCAATAATATGGTTCGGGTCTTTCACATATTTACGTAACATAGATATGTGAAAAACGTTATGAACACGAGACATACTTGGAGGTAAGGCGAGTCTATAGGCCACAGTTCCTATGTAACGCCCCGAAATCCGGTCAATCTTCACACCCAGATTCTGTGCGTCACTAGTACATCATTCATCCAAACATACATCATTATATAGCTAAATATAACAACATACATCCTCAAATCCCAGGTTCTAAAACCTTAAAACCTCTTTCATTACAAATAATGATAATTACATTATTCTTTACATCTTGTACAAGTGACTTTTATCTGCCACCAAGGATACATAATCGTTCATTAAACTATTCTATAGTTTAATTCTATCATTCTATATTACAAGTCTTTGCTTGCTCTTCATGCACATTCATATAATGAATGACACTTCTTCTGGATACCAATCAACTTGATCTTTCCGAGATCCTTAAGTTCTTTCTAACATCATTCGCTGAAAATGTTCTTATTTAAAGCAAGTGTGAGCATTTAATTGCTTAGCAAGTCATAACAGTTAACCAAACAACTTCAAGAATTTAAACATTCCTTTAAGACTTTAATAACCGAACAAAGGTTATGAAGCATCTTGAATAATAGGAATAATCTCGATTCCTATCATTTTAAAACATTAGTCACATTCACTTTGAAATACTTTCATTCTCTACTCTTTTTCATACACATTCCGTCTGGCTAGAATCAATAGCCCGGACTTAACAATAACAGTTCATCTATAAACAGAACATTCTCTTATTGAACAGTTCAATCACAGAACAGTTCATATCATAGAAACACCAAAGTGTTCATATTGTGGCACAAGGCCTCATACATTGTACCACCTTGTACAAATATCACACATTTTCACATAGACAGAACTTCTCAAGTTCAACATCTGAGAAGTTTAAGAAACTAACATTCATTTAAAATATGAATGAAGTTAGGAAACTTGTCTTCTTACATGTACTACAACTTATAGTTTCACACGAAGCTGCTCATTCCAATTCCTGTGTAGCACATAAGGAAATAAAACATACACCAATTAGTCATATACTTGACTTCATGCATTGGTTTACTTAACTTCACTTCTTAAGGTTCACGTTCTTATAAACTAAGTTTACGCGACCAACTTTCTTTACCGGTTTATGGCTTCATGACATACAGAGATGTCTTACTCCAAAACGTTCATCATCTTTGATGAGTTACATTCTTATCTTCTTCTTATAACATCTCTAGGACTCAGCACACATCGCTTCTCTGCTAGTAGTCCATATGGTACCCTGAGTGGTTTCCCACAAACAACCAATAAACAAGTTCCTGCATCTCATCTACACTTTGCCATCACGTTGAGTTAGATGGTTGCCAGCCAGATATATACCTTCTCTCTCTGAAGGAATTGTTTAGCTCAGCTCCCATATGTCAACCATCAAAGGTTACAATTGTATTATAACCTAAATTCATCCTAACTTATCCGAACTATTAAACTATAATGTTCGATAAGCTAATTTCTTATTCCTTATAGCTTTCTGACAAATAAATGTCATACCTCAGGATTCATTCATCATCGTCTAAGTCATACAGTCTTTTGTATGCTCAGAACGATCATTCAATATTCATTCTACGCATATATAGCATTAAACATTTTACATTACCTTATTCTTATCTTACAACGTCCGGTTCATTCGACTCGGAACATCATCCAAGTTATAAACATTAACTCGGCTTCTTTACGTTATACGTACTTGTCTTTAACTCAGCTTCTTCATCATTCACAGGTTTAATCATTGATCCTCATTACCTTACGGTCAAACCATGCACGGAGTGTAGGTTTTACCCGTTTAATATTCGCGTACACTCAACCTTCACATCGGTTAAAGTGTTTAACGCTTATATTTTATTCTAACATTCTTATCCGACTTACATTTGGCTTTCATTAACCTTACTACCGTTCACTACGACTTTCTTGATAAATCATATCTTACTTACTACCTTCGTCAACGTCTAAGTCATACAACAAATGTATACTTAGAACATTCGCCCCACGTGAATACGATTCACGAGGATCAATTACGTAATCAACATTTACGTTACTTATCTCTTAATATCTCATTCAACCTTGACTCGAGGTTTTAATTGCTTTCCGATTGTTATCCATCCCATGAACCCCATGTTCATTATTCTTTGTTAATGTCAAAGCCATACGGTTCGTTGTATGCTAAAACCGATCGTTCATCGCAACAACTTTGCGTTCACAGCGTTTAAACGCTTTACATTCATCTCTCATTACAATGTCATAACATCGAAATGTTATACATTACTATCGTCCATCAACGTGTAAGGAATTACCATCATAGCAATCCTTCACGTTCGATTCATTGCGACTATGCCCCCAGATATCAGTTCCGTAACCCGCATCTACAGTCTTTTAATCTCGATTAATCTTTCCGTTTAACCTTCATTGAAGGTTTAATACACTTGATTAAGTGTTACATTAGTTGAACTATATGTTCATATTTCTTTCATGCTATAGCTAATGGTGTGACGCCCCCAAAATAGGTATACATCACCTATCCTGAGTCACCAAATACATGGTACAGAATATAAATACAATCTTTAATATACAACAAAAGAGCTATAAGTTTTAATACAAATATTGTCTTCTAGACAATATCCACTCTCAGAATAAGTCCTCATTACATTTATTGTCACATTATTTAACAGAATAGTGAGGACTACTAATGCTATCCTTTGGACTGTCACTCCGTTCCCCGACTAGTCCTCGCTACGTTCTCATTTCCTGAAGAGAACAATGAAAGAAAAAGGGTGAGCTCAACTAGCCCAGTAAGAAATATTATGACTAAGATAATGCAGAATAAATTATCATTAGTCTTCAACAATGTTAAACTGATAAAATACAATAGACATCAATTTTAACTGCAGCGGAACAAGCAATCCATTAAAAGAGTCAAGTAGAGAATAAAATCTACTATCTTTTATGATTTAAAAAGTTTTTCATCACTTTTATCGCTGGGACTCAGCTTAATAAATAATCCACATCATCGAATCACACCCTGCACTACGGCCAAGGATATTCTTTAGTATCACGACCATAATTATCCATGCACTACGGGCCAAGGACATTCATGTATTCATCAATGGTCATGATCATGCCAACAACTGTCCATCAATGCACTACGGGCCAATGAGGACTTTTATCATATCATTTATAACATTACGGTCATGATTATACCGAATAATCCCTGGTCATAATCATACCAAGTCCATCTATGCACTACAGGCCACAGATGACTTTCAAAAAAATATAAACATGAGGATGATAACAATGATATAAGAATTCAATAAAACAAGTTCACGAATTAAAGTCGGTTCTACTCATATATTCGCCATCATCACGTGGGTCCCTGGAGTCTTTATCTCTATCTCCATCCTTTTCAAGTCATACAAAATGGGCCTTTGCGTTGACAATATCGCTTTTCGCATTCCTGCGTATGATCTTCTACTTAATGCATCAACTACCACGCTCGCTTCTCCAAGATTGTGACGCCCCCAAAATAGGTATACATCACCCATTCTGAGTTGTCAATACATGGTGCAGAAACAACTACAACTTTATTATTACAATAGTAAACTGTGAGTTTGAATACAAATATTATCTTCTAGACAATATCTATACCAAAATAAATCCTCATCACATTTATTGATACATTATTTTACAAAATGGTGAGGACTACTAAACAACTCTCTCTATAACCATCATTCCATACCCCACTAAGTACTCGCTACATTCTCGCCTCCCGAGAAGAAAAATAGAACAAAAAGGAAAAGGTGAGCTCAACTAACCCAAAGAAAGAATATTATGACTAAGATAAAATACAACAAATTATCGTTAGTCTTCAACAGGAAAAATTTAATAGAATACAATAGACAACAAGTTTTAAATCAATATTACATAGCGGAAATAATAATTCATTAGAAGAGTTAAGTAGAGAATGCAAACTACTATCTTCTATATATGAATTTAAAAGTTCATCGTCGATATTTTTATCCTGTAACATCAATCAATATATATCTGGAATCAAATATTCATCTTTGCACTACAGGCCAAAGATATTCATCAGTTGGTCATGTTCATCTAAACACCTATTCATCTTTGCACTACGGGCCAAAGATATTAATCAGTCGGTCATGTTCATCTCAACACCTGTTCATCTTTGCACTACGGGCCAAAGATATTCATTAAGAAATCATTCATCTTTGCACTACAGGCCAAAGATATTTAGTAATATCATCATTTTAGGTGAGGATGATGAAAATATTTTAAAGAAAGCGAATCCAATTGAAACAAAATGACAAAGTTTAAGGATTAAGGATTCATACTTTGTTTTATCCATGTCCAAAAATACCTCAAAAATAATCATAGTGGTGTAAAATTCAAGAATGATCAAAACATGGATACAATCAAAGCTAGTATCCACAATAGATATTTTAGACAAAAAGGAAAATTTTCATTTTTTCGATGAATAGTCCAGTGATTCGTGAATAGTGTCGTGATACGTGAATAGTCTTTGTATCGTGAATAGTAACTCGACACCAAAAGTTCCAAATTTGATAAAAACTTGGATCAATATTTCAAAGATAATGATATTGAAGAAATAATATCATTCTGAAGAAAATAATATCCCTTACCTCGGAAGACAAGATTTAGCTGGAATATCGGATATAGGTTATAACTTGAACTTGCAATTAGTATAGCAATACTCAAAGTATACTCAAAATACTCACAAGAATACGCCGATAATATAGAGAGAGAATTTTTTTCGGTGTGATTTTCAATTCTAACATAAGCACCCTATTTATAGGAAAATGCTTAGAACACCAAAGTAGAAAATATAATAAAATATTAATAAATTTATATAAATCATACGCAAACTTGGAAATTCTGATTTTAGCATATTTTGCAACATATGTGCCCACCAACCAACCACCCACCAAAACGTTTTTGTTATTTTAAACAATTAAAACTTCCAAAAATCAATTATTTCGGAACTTCGGAACTTCAATAATTCACAATAAATAGCCCTTTTGTCAGAAAATTCCAATCTCGCGTGTTGTTATAGGAAATTCAATTCTCTACAACTTTGCGGAAGAAAGTTTTCCAAATTCCAAATGTAAATTGACCGAAATCCATAAAGCAGGCGATTTTACGAAAGCTATAATCAAATTTCGATCAAGAAATGGGGTCCAAGCAAACATGTTTAACATGTTTTTAAACATTTATTGCAACAAAAATACTCTTTCTTCTCGTATACTCATATATCACATATTCATTGTAAAAATATCACCATTATTATATTATTAAAAATATAATAATATATTTAAATGAATTATTTTATCGAGAAAAAGATAAAATTTTAATTTTCAACAATTGTCACATTAAAAATTTTCTCCATTTATATCCACATAAAATCAATATTTTCTCATCATATGAATCAATAATTAATTATTCACAAATAATATTATGAGAATCACAATATTGATAACCACGCAGGCGGTTCAGGAAAGAGGGGCTTTCAATAAGAATTTCTCTCTTCTTGGCGGCGCAATTAGGTGACCAAACCTCTCCTTAGATGCGAACTTTCTAGACATTGCCAATAATGTTATCCAATAATATTATTAGGATAATATAAATTATTGCTTGAATATGAAAATAATCGTGTAGTGACAATTATTGAAACAACGGTAATATAAAATATCAACAAGAATTATTGAATCAATAAAATAAAATATTGAGCAGTAATTCTTTGTAACAATTATTGAGTAGTGCCTTCACGTAAGAATCAATAATTGGTGCAATACAAGTAATCTTCTTGTGCTGACAACAAGCAGACATCGTGTTTTAACCAAGGGTATTCCAACGATGTAAAGCAGTAATAACTACTGTGTTATTTTTAAACAACTTATATTTGTCGTTTTCTTCCTCCAATCGCTTTTCGTTATAGGGTCCACACATGGTTGCTGGCCGCAATAAATTAATATTCCCTGACAATACGAATATTCCACGACCAAACGAATATTCCCCGACAATAATGAATATTTTATAACCATTTGCTTATTTTGAAATACTTGCGTATTTTACCCATAACTATCCACATTAATCAAATCAACCCTTACTATTTCAAAATAATAATTAGAGGAAATTAAATTTCATTTATTAATTATTTGGGGTATTACAAAGATGGTATTGGATGGTATGATCATAATCTTTCAACAGTTCAAGCCAACTTCGCTGTCGCATGTTGAGTTCCTTTTGAGTGAAGAAATATTTGAGGCTTTTATGATCCGTAAAGATCTCCACTTTCTCCCCATACAAATAATGCCTCCAAATCTTTAGTGCAAAAATGACTGTTGCCAACTCTAGATCATGAGTAGGACAATTTCTCTCATATTCTGTGAGTTATCGTGAGGCATAGGCTATGACTTTCCCATATTGCATGAGAACAAAACCTAACCCTTTGCCCGAAGCATCACTATAGATGACAAATCCCTCCGATCCAGATGGTATTGTCAGAACAGGTGCTGAAATGAGTCTCCTCTTGAGTTCTTGAAAATCTTCTCACATTCCTCGCTCCAACCGAATTTTTTATCTTTCTGAGTTATCTGAGTTAAGGGAGTAGCGATTCGAGAAAACCCTTTTACGAATCTCCGATAATAACCAGCTAAGCCGAGAAAGCTACGATACTTGATCCATCGATTTAAGTTGCTCCCGACTTTGAATAGCTTCAATCTTTCTTTGGGTCAGCGGATATTCCATGACTTGATACTACGTGCCCAAGGAATTCTACTTCCTCAAGCCAGAACTCGCATTTCTTCAACTTGGCATAAAGCTTATATTCACGAAGCTTTTGGAGTATCAGCCTCAAGTGTTCCTCAAGTGTTTATATTTTCCAAAATTAAGTGTCGCTATAGGGGCTTTATGCGACAAATCCGTCGATGTTAGTGTTCTTGAGCTTCAAGAACACTGATAGCTTCGTGATCAACATGCCATGTTTGACCATCCTTAAATTTCGATACAAACTGTTTCTGGGAAATTTCTAACCATAATCTTGTAGATAATATGTAACACTACAACTAGATACCCGTTTCTAAATCAAAAAACAAACACACAATTAGATCTGGGCAATCAAAATGCTTGTCAGAACATGCCTGGGTTTTCTGGGCAACCCAGAAACCCAAGGCAGTTTGTGTGTCTACTTTTGAGCTCAAATTACAAAGTGTTACGGTAATTATTTTGCTTGTTTCTTGGTTTATAACAAGTAGTACACATGACAAAAGAACAACGAGATAACAAGATCTCAAAGTCCATAAACAACAAATCCATAGGTTATGACACGGTCAAAGTTTCGACAGAATCGTGTTCTTTAGAAACTGGTTTTCAGTTTCTTAAAAATGTGGTCAACACGAGGTTTGACCCTCAATAACTTGAATCCTACACATGATCCGGGTATTCTAAGGACTCTAGTGTATAGTCTACATACCAGTCTATAATGTCAACCAACAAGATAACCAAAATAACAAATTACGAGGAAGATATAGTGCACTGCATAAAGCGTTGTCGAGAAATTTTGGGGTTTCCTAGAAATTTTCCAGGTTTTCCGAAAGGAGTTTTGTGCCAGTCGACATACTTTGACCATTAATAACTTTTTATCTATACACGATCTAGGCTTGATTCATGTTTCAGAGAAAAGACCTTACAACATAGAATAGATCTATAACTTTAAACACAACAAACAACTAACACATATGAATCTATGGGCTCTGACATTCGGCTGTCAGGCCACTTTTTTTTAGATTTCCAGATTTTTAAAACATCAATTTCGAGCATCTAAGTGTTATGGATATGTGATATTACAACCTAGATCACTAATATATACTACACACTACACATTTAAACATAAAATCACAACATCAAACATCAGATCTAAGGATTTCTAGAATTAGGGTTTATACCTCATAAATGCTCAATTTTGAATCGATCTTTGGTGTTTGATCTGCAAGCTAAAGGTAAAAGGCTGACTTTGGTTTTGTTTCTCACTCACTTTCACTCTCAAAATTCGGATGGAAGAGAGAAAATGGACTTGGCTCAAATGAAAAATAAAGTAAGCTTTGTCCTACTTTTAAAGCTCTTAGATTTTTAATCTATGATCGCAATTGATGCTAAGTGGCAATGAGATATGATTTTTGAGAGATATAGGCACATGGCTAGCTTGGGGTTGGTTACCAACCATTTACTAGGGCTAGATCTACACTCCATCTCAATATAATATTAGAAAGGGGAGTTTGGTCTTTTGGCTCATAAAGTGCAAGGCAACTTGGTAATTTCCCATAATCATTAGGTTTCAACCCTTAGGGTTTGACCCTTAGGGTTTGACCCTTTAGGTTTTGACAAATTGATTTCTAATAATTCCAATTTAGGTTTCAAAAATAGAAATTTAATATTTTTTAAATTGAAATTAGGATTCTATAATTATAACAAGATTTCCAAATCACGAAATTCTATCTTGCTATTGAGGATTATTATCTCTTAATTAAAATTGTTAATTTAGCAATTATGGTCAAAATTGTACGTTAGGGTTTATAACCCAAGAGTTAGGGTTTAAAAAAATAGAAAAATAATACTTCTAATTTAGAAATTAGATTTCCTAATTAGATTAGGGTTTTCTTATAACTTGAAAATTAGGATTAATGTTTCCTAATTAACATTAAAGTTATTAAACTAACAAACAAGTTTTTTTTCCTAATTATAAATTAGGGTTTCTAATCAATAATTTAGGGTTCCAAATTCTGAAATTAGGGTTTGCTAACTAATCAAGCTTTACCCTAATTAATATTATGATTAATAGCACTTAAGCATTATAATTCTCCATTATGTTCCCAAATTAGGGTTTCAAATTACCAATAATCTGAAATTAGAGTTCCCAGATTTGGTATTAGGGTTTCCTAATAATCAATTAGGGTTTCAAGTGAATCATTAGGGTTTTCCCTAATTAAGTTATAATTTAATAGCGTTTCAACCTTATACCAGCATTTGCATCCCCAATCTACGGTTTTAAATTTTCGAAGTAAGGTTTTAAATTCCCGGAACTGAACTTAGGGTTTCAAGAACCGGTTTCTAGGGTTTCTTATCAATCATTAAGATTTTCTAATTTAACGTCGGGGCTCTTAGGGTTTGTGACTAATATAATTTATCCGGTCAACCCTTGACCCTTAACCCCATACTATGCACACATAATACCATATTCACATAACATAAACACATATACACTTAGTCCTGAATAATTCACCCAAATCCTTCACAGAATTTTGAAATCCTCAAAATTCCTCCCCAAAAACATTAAACGCATACACTTATTCTTTGTCTAGGTCTATTATTTGATCTTAAATCAATCATTTAAGATTTTAATAAATTGTCTAATTTCTCAGGTTGTCACAGAGATTGTTAGGAATAAGCATGTGAATGATATTCCTACTTATAAATGATTTGATTATGATATAAATGGATGAATATACAAGTATGCTTGCATTAAGAAAAGATGTAAAGTCCTTTGATAGATAATAGGAACTTTTTACAAGGACTTATAATGAATTGATCAAATATGTTAGGTTGATCCTATATAAGCAAAACAACTTTGTAAAGTCCTTAAAAAGAAATGATGTAAAAGGACTATAAATATAGAAAGATCAAGCTTGTTAGGTTGATCTTATAATTTAATAGATTAGTTTATCTGATCGTCGAGCACTGCTCTAAAAATCGTAGTCTTCCAGGAGAGTCAAGGAAAACTCGAGAGCTATCAAGGAAGAATCGTAGTCTGCAAGATAGTAGATCTCAAAGTTCGTAGACTGGCAGGAGAGACGAGGAAGGATCGTAGTGTGTCGAGAAGAACTTCCTCAAAGCCATAGTCTGATGAGGAAGACATGTTCAAAATCCTAAAGACATCAATTCTAAGAGCCGACTGAGCATCTGCGAAAGCCAAGTCAAGAATCGTAGACTACGCTCGGAGTCGTAGAGTCTACTGATCAATTCAGAGGCAGAGATCATAGTTGAAGCAAGATCAGATGAAGACAATAAGCATAAAGATAGAAATCGTAGAGTGTCAAGATATGATCTCAGAGTCGTAGTGTCTGCACAACCCAAGGTAGAATCGTAGAGTGCAGAACTAAGGCTTCAAGAGATGTGCTCACAACGCCAAGGAAGAATCATAGAGCAAACACGATTCTCAACAAATGAGAACTCCCAGAATATCCAAAATAATTAATCCTCTGGTCTGAGCTATAAAGATACATTCCACCTAAGGGAAACCAGAGAGCACTCAACGAATGGCATGCAAGCTAACAGAAGATCTAAGCACCAACCCAATCAACTTACATATTGAGTTGTGAAGCCATTCAAGATGAAGTCTTCCACAAGTTGATCAAAAGAAGACTTCAGTCAAAGAAACTGACTAAGTAAAGTCAGCAAATGCAGTAGCTATCAAGTGAACAGAAGACAACGATCTGGGAAGTAACCAGGATCATAGTGTTTACCAAACAATGAAGGCATTGATGAAGTGTACACGAAGATACTGGTCAGCATTTGAAGAACAAGGCTATAGTGATTAAGCATTGGGTCAGTCCATTGATGATAAGAGAACGGGAGATCACAAGGAGAAAGCGAGCTGAGCATGCCACAAATTTGAAGTGTCTTGCTATTCAGAAGAGGCCAGAATAAAGAACAAGCCATCAGTGTCTGAGATCAGTCAAAGAAAACAAAAGTGTTAAAGCACTGCACAAGAGAAAAAAGAGGTGTTCTACATTGAAGATCAAATGAATACTCTTCAAGATCGTAGTGTTGTCTCAACCTATCACTGGGAAACATTCAACAAGACACTACAATCAGGTCCAAGAACATCTGCATCATAATCGTAGAGTTTGGTCATCTGAAGATTGAAGCATTGGCAACGGTTCAATTTGAAGATTGATAATCGAACATTGCTAGTTGAGAGCATCGATACAAAAGAACAGATCTTGACGTTCTAATCGAGAAGTCAAAAAGGAGAAATAAATAAGACTAACTGCCCGAGGCATCAAAGTGACATCTCTGACGGGGTAGATGAAACAGTAGACCGCAGTGTCAGAAAGATGAAAAAGGGGATGTCATGTCCATCTGCAGTATACATCAAATAACTCGAGATCTGCAAGGTAATTCAAACTACTTTCAACTGCTATATTCCAACAAGAAGATTGGGAATGAGTATATATCAGCCAGAGCTTCAAAGATCAAAAGGAGTTGATGTTGAAAAAGTTGTTGAGGTTGGAGAGATGGTGGACTGATCAAAATAACGTAAAATAGTGAGTGACCAATGAAGGTTTGAAAGCTCACTCTACGATCCACTAAGAACACTTGGAGATAAATAGAGTAAAAAGTAGAAGTGAGAGTTCTACGATGTAGAAGTGAGAGTTCTACTACAAGAAGAGTGTTCTAAACTGCCAAGAGAAAGAAGAGCATCAATGTCATCTTGATGTCTATCATGGGAAGACTCTAAGTACTAGAAAGAAGAGCTTACAGTCATCTTAGCAAGTCCATCATGAGAAGGCATCAGGTATCAAGGAAGAAGATCACCAACGTCATTATGATGTCAATCATGAGAAAGTTTTAAGTACCTAACAGAAGAGCCTACAATCATCTTAGAAACTCATCATGTGCAGCCAACAAGTATCAAGAAGAATGATCTTCACTGCAGTTCAACAAGGGATCATCAGAAGAGGTTAAGTATCTGAAGAAGCTGAGCATCATGCAACACTCAACTACACCTCAATGATGATAATGTCAAGCTGCTAAGCATTCAGATATGAAGAGCTTAAAGGACATCTTAGTAGCAAGGCACCAACAATAACAACAACAACTATCAACAAGAAGCCAGGGCCTGAGGGGTCCTTGTCTAGAGGGACTAAATGAAGTTCCAAGCCTGCTGGGCTTGAAGAGTTCACAGGGAACTAAAGGAGTTCCAAGGCTGCTGGCCTTGAAGAGTTCTAAATGAACTGAAGTTCCAAGGCTGCTGGCCTTGAAGGAATCTTAGTGATTCAGGGTGCTGCCCTTCCTTAGTGGAAATCCTACTAGTTAAAAGCAAAAGAGTGTATTTGGAGCTTGAGTCTCTGAACCACTTAAAATCCCTTGTGTCATTTACTTTATGTTATTTACATTATGCATCTAACTGCTATAATTGCTATGTATGTATTAACTGCTTATAACTTAACTAACTCTAAGAATAATGTATGTATGATTATGAATATATCAATGAAGGGGATCTTTTACTTATTCCGTTGTGCTTGAAAAAATTCTTATATTTGTTAAATGCTAATTCATTAGCAACACAAAATAAAAGAGAAAAGTATTTGAAAATAAAAGGATCTATTCAACCCCCCCCCCCCCCCTTCTAGGTCTATTGTGTGCCAACTAGGAACTAACACACTAAGACTCACAAGAGCATCTATTGAGAGAGAAAATATAGAGAGGAAGAAGAAGAGTATTCTCCTACTTCACTATTGCAATATCCAGTCTTCTACTAAGGTAAGGGATATTATTTTTGTTCAATATTCGTATAAAATACTATTTTCTTCCATACTCTGTAGTATGTAAGTAATATTATTTTGTTTCATGTTCCTAATTGTACACTCATTTTGTTAAAGTATTGATTCTATACTCCATGAAATTAGTAGAATATCCTTGAAATTTGCGCTTCATCTAGTATCGTTTCACAAGGATATTTTTCTGAACATTCTTGTTAAATTTTAAGCTTTTCATGCTGGAGTACTATTTACGGGGTACTATTCACAAAGTACTATGCATGGGGTACTATTCACAAAGTACTATTCTTGAAGTATTATTCACGAAGTACTATTCACGGGGTACTATTCACTCGGATACTATTCACCCGGGGTACTATTCATGATAAAAATTGATTTCTTTTTTGTCCAAATCATTTTTTATACAATATTATTCTTGAATTTTACTCCACAAAACAATATCATGTTGACAATTTGGACATTATTTAAGTTTGGATAAATTAAATTATAAATCTTTAAAAATTTATCATTTGCTTTCTTTTAATTGAATTCTTATATCATTGTCATCATCCTCATGCTTATATTGTGATGAAAGTCATCTTTGGCCCGTAGTGCATAGCTGGACTATTGATTGATATGATTATGAACATGGATTATTCGGTATAATCATGACCTGTAATGTTACAAATGATGTGCTAAAAGTCCTCATTGGCCCGTAGTGCATTGATGGACAGTTATTGGCATGATCATGACCATTGGTGATTATATCATTAGCTCGTAGTGCATGGATAATTCGTGGACTTGATACTAATGAATATCCTTGGCCCATAGTGCATGGATAATTCAGTGATGTGGATTATTTATTGAGCTGAGTCTCAGCGATAAAATTGATGATAAACTTTTTAAATCATAGAAGACAGTAGATATCATACTCTACCTTACTCTTCTAATGGATTGCTTGTTCCGCAGCAGTTAAACTTGTTGTTTATATTCAGCTTAACACTGTTGAAGGCTAACGATAGTTTATTCTGCATTATCTTAGTCATAATATTTCTTACTGGGCTAGTTGAGCTCACCCTTTTGCTTTCATTGTTCTCTTCAGGAAATGAGAACGTAGTCGGGACTAGTCGAGGAATGGAGTGATGGTGGCTATAGTAGTCCTCACTATTCTATGAAATTGTGTGATAATAATTGTAATAAGGACTCCATTTGAGTTTGGATATTGTCTAGAAGATAATATTCGTGTAAAACTCTTAGCTACGCTTTTGTCATATTGTATAAAAGAAGTTTGTATTTAAATTTTGTACCATGTATTTGGCGACTCGAAATGGGTGATGTATACCTATTTTGGGGGCATCACAGTTGGTGTCAAAGCTTAGGGATATGATCCCTGGCTGAGATGTGAGACTAGAACTAGGAGGGGAGAGACGGGTAATTCCTTCGCTAGTATGACCTACCTAAGTTTATTTGTTATTTAATTGGTCAGTCAGGGTATAAGGATAATATGTGGCATGTCAATTAACCCTTATTTTCTGGCAGTGTTTGAAAATGGCATCTAAAAATGTTGAGTTAAGAAATGGAACACATGAGACCGTTGAGTCACCAACAATTAATAACTAGGATAACGTGCATCAGGAAGGCAATAATCCTCAGGTAAACAACAACACCATCTAGATGATGAATGAATGGATGTTCAGAGGCTTTATGCAATTCATGCAACATCAGGCGAGAGAGACTCCTATTCAAAATGCAGGTGGAAACACTGGCAACTCTCGGATGGTCACCGCTAAGCAGTTCAAGGAGTTGGGACCACCGGAGTTTTTGGGAAAGCCAGAACCACTTAAGGCAGAGACGTGTATAAAATAGATCACCAAGATATTTGATGTCTTGGGATGCTCCGAGGAGCAATGGGTTCTCTTTGCCACCTTCATGTTGAGTGGAAAGGAAGATTATTAGTGGGAATCTGTAAATGTACTCAACCTGCCTCACTAAAGATGTCTTGGGAGAAGTTCCAAGAACTGTTCAATGACAAGTACTTTCCCAAAATTATTCGTCACATGAAGGAGGTGGAATTCATCAAGCTGGAGCAAAACAATATGATCTTATCGCAGTACGAGGCTAAATTTGTGGAGTTATCTCGGTTTGCATCCCATTAGGTAGATAATGAGGAGAGAATGACGTAAATATTTCTGCGATGTTTAAAACCTTAAATACATACCTCATTTCTCACAAACTTTGTTTGTATTCAGATGTTGTGAATAGGGCTCAGTTATTGGAGCGCGATAATGAATTAACCCAACCAAGAGAGAGCAACCGGTAAAACAATAATACCAGTGGTAGCAGTCATCGAAGCGATGACAACAAACATGGAGGGAATCAACATGCCAAAAATGGTAACCACTTCGGTGGTAATCATGGCTAAGACAATAGAAGTTGAAATTTCAATAAGAGAAGGTTCAACAATGATGGAAGGACAGCAGCACCAATACCAGTTTTTAAAGAAGGAGAATAACCACAGATCGTATGCTTCAAATGCGAAGGGGAGGGACACATCAGTCCAAACTGCACGATGCAGTCCAAAGCGTGTTACAATTATGGAAGATATGGTCACTTAGCCCAATTTTATCATGCAGCGAAGTCATGTCCAGCTGGGATGGAGGCACCAAAGGCTGTCCCAGACAAGACAAAATCGATAGTTTAAGGGAGAGCGTTTGTCTTAACCTCCCAAAAAGTGAGGAACCCGAATGAGGTTATCACGGGTAAGCTAATCATAAACTCTTATGAAGTCTATACCTTATTTGATACCAGTTCTACCCATTCTTTTATTTCTCCTACTTGCGCTCAACGTTTAAATTTAACTTCAAAGAAATTAGACTTTAACTTATTTGTTGAAACTCTGTTGGGAGAAACCTTTATTACATCCACTATTTATAAATCTTATTTGATTTAAATCGGCAACCGCACATTACCTGTCGATCTTATCTCTTTGAAAATACTTGCATTTGATGTGATTTTATGGATTGATTGGTTAACTACTCATCATGCTAAAATTGATTATTTTCGTAAGGTTATTAGCTTTTATATTCCTAACCAACCTATTATGCGAATTCAAGCAACCAAACCACTAAAGTTAATCATTGTCATATCAAGCCATAAAGCTATTCATTTATTAAAAAACAGATGTCAAACTTTCTTAGCCCATGTCAAAGATTTAAACAAAAATACGTCAGATTTGAATGATATTTCTATTGATAATAAATTTCATGACGTATTCCCTGAAGAACTTCCTTGCCTACCCCTAGAGCGTGAAACAGAATTTTGTATCGACCTTGAACCCGGTACAAAATCTATTTCTAAAGCCCCATATCAAATGGCTCGTATTAAACTTCAGGAGTTAAAAACTCAACTTCAGTAATTGTTAGACATCGGTTTCATTTGTCCTAGTACGTCTCCTTGGGGTGCTCCTGTTCTATTCATAAAGAAGAAAGATGGTATACGACTTTGTATTGATTATCAGGAGTTGAATCATGTCACCATCAAAAACAGGTACTTGTTGCCTCGCATTGATGACCTATTTGACCAGTTATAAGGCGCTAAATTCTTATCAAAGATTGATTTTCATTCCGAATATCATCATTTAAATATTAAAATTGATAACATTCCAAAGACTGCTTTCAGAACTCGGTACGGGCATTATGAATTCCTAGTCATGTCTTTTGGATTGACTAATGCTCCAGCTGCCTTCATGGATATGATGAACCGAGTATTCAAGTAATATTTGGATCATTTTGTATTCATATTTATTGATGACATCCTCATATACTCCAAAAGTCGTGAAGATCATGAGCAACACTTGAGGCTGATACTCCAAAAGCTTCGTGAAAATAAGTTATATGTCAAGTTGAAGAAATGCGAGTTCTGGCTTGAGGAAGTAGCATTCCTTGGGCATATGATATCAAATCATGGAATATCTGTTGACCCGACAAAGATTGAAGCAATTCAAAGTTGAGAGCAACCTAAGTCAGTAACCGATGTACGTAGCTTTCTAGGCTGAGCTAGTTATTATAGGAGATTCGTTGAAGGATTTTCTAGAATCGCTACTCCATTAACTCAGATGACTCAAAAAGAAACAAAATTCTGTTGGAGCGAGGAATGTAAGAAGAGTTTTCAAGAAATTAAGAGGAGACTCATTTCAGCACCTGTTCTAACAATACCATCTGATTTGGAAGGATTTGTCATCTACAGCGATGCTTCAGGCAGAGGGTTAGGATGTGTTCTCATGCAACATGAGAGAGTCATATCCTATGCCTCACGACAACTCAAAGAATATGAGAGAAAATATCCTACTCATGATTTAGAGTTGGCATCAGTCATTTTTGCACTAAAGATCTGGAGACATTATCTGTATGGTGAGAAAGTAAAGATCTATACGGATCATAAAAGCCTCAAATATTTCTTCGACAATGAAGTTGGCTCGAGCTGTTGAAAGATTACGATCATACCATTCAATACCATCCTGAAAAAGTGATCGTGGTAGTTGTCACGTTGAGTAGAAGATCATATGCGGGTAAAATATTGTCAACGCAAAGGCCCATTTTGTTAACTTACAAAGGATGGAGATAGAGATAAAGACTCCAAAGACCCATGTGATGATGGCAAATATACGAGTAGAACCAACTTTAATTGATAAAGTTAATTAAAGTTGCTCAAGCTACAGAACTGGAGCTGATGCGTATGAGGAAGAAAGTACAAGAAGGTGCTATTTCGGAAGCAAGAATTGATGAAGAAGGAATACTTCGAGCCAACTCCAGACTTTGTGTTCCTAACGACTCTGACTTAAAGTATAAAATCATGATGGAGGCGCACAACACATCGTTTGTAATCCATCCTGGGAGTAACAAAATGTATCATGATCTTCGGCATACATTTTGGTGGAGCAATATGAAGAGAGAGATAACAGAGTTTATCTCAAGGTGTTTAACTTGTCAACGTGTCAAGGTGGAGCATCAAGTGCCAAAAGGTTCATTGCAACCACTTGAAATTCCAGAATGGAAGTGGGAGCACATTACCATGGATTTCGTTACTAGTCTTCCCAAGGTTTCTCAAGGCATAGATGTAATTTGGGTCATTGTCGATAGATTGACCAAATCTGCTCATTTCTTACCTATACAAGAAACTTATTCACGTGAACGTCTTGCTCGTATATACATAAATGAGATTATAAGACTGCGTAGGATGCCATTATCTATAGTTTTTGATCGAGACCCAAGATTCACTTCACAATTTTGGGTTAGTTTCCAAAAAGCTATAGGCACGTATTTACGATTTAGTTCGGCATACCATCCTCAAACGAACGAGCAGTCGGAGAGGACTATTTAAACTCTTGAAGATCTATTAAGACTTTGTGTCCTTGACTTTAAAGGAAGTTGGGACAAGTTGTTGCCATTGGTGGAATTCTCCTACAACAACAGTTATCAAGCAAGTATTGGCATAGCTCGATTCGAGGCGTTGTATGGACGCAAGTGTCGTTCTCCAGTATGCAGGGATGAGGTGGGTGAAGCAACGTTGTTGGGTCCGGAATTGGTATGCATAACAACGAAAAAGATTCAAATGATCCGATAACATATAAAAACCTCACAAGATCGACAAAAGAGTTATGTTGATCTTCATCGAAAGGACGTGGAATTCAATGTTAGAGATCATGTGTTGTTACGTGTTGCTCCATGGAAAGGAGTTAAAAGATTTGGAAAGAGAGGAAAGCTCAATCCTTGATTCATTGGGCCATTCAAAATCCTCGATCAAGTAGGAACTGTAGCCTATAGACTCGCCTTACCACCAAGTATGTCTCGTGTTCATAACGTTTTTCACATATCTATATTATGGAAATATGTGGAAGACCCGAACCATATTATTGAATTAGAACCGGATGAGATAGCGGAAGATTTAACGTCTGAAGAGGTACCTATTAAAATATTGGAAAAGAAGGAACATATTCTAAGTTTTGTGGAGAAACCACGATATTGAGGAAATGACATGGGAGTTAAAATCTGAAATGAAGTCAAGGTATCCTCACTTCTTCGACATACAAGGTACGTACCACAATTTCGAGGACGAAATTTCATATGAAGGGGAGGTTGTAAGACCCCAACTTTTATGAATAAAGATTAATTTTTCTCAAAATATATTTTTGAATATTATGGTGTGGATTTGATATAATGTTATAATTGTGGGTAATATTTATAAATTTTTCAAAGTAAGCAAGTTGTTATTAAATATTCAATTGGTCAGAGAATATTCATTTTAAATAGGAAATATTCGTAAGACGGCACAATCATTGGTGGGCCCCACAACGGAAGTATTGTCGGAGTTAGAAAACAAAAGAAATATCTTTTTATAAAAATAACGGCGAAAGTTTTACCGTTAGACTATTGAAATACCGGTGCTAAAAGTACAGTAATACGCGTGGTTGTATAGTAACACACGTTATTATACGGTATCTTTGATTATTGTTGCTTACGTGAGAAGCCACTCAGTTTTATTCAATTATTGCCACAGTAATTGCTGTATAGTATCTATCATATTATTGATTCAATTATTGTCATAGTATCATCTGCACAATATTTTATATTATTAAATCAATAATTGAGACGACAAAGTTATTCATATTATTATTTTCATTATTGACAATGTCTAGAAAGTTCTGTCGAGGAAAGGGGTTTTGTCACCTAATTGCGCGCCAATAGGGAGAAATCCTTATCGGAAAGCCCCCTCTTTTCTAGAAATGATCTGGTTGTTAAATATTGTGAGTTATAATATTAATGATGAATAAGTTCATGTTGATTAAAGATGTTTGTTCATTTAGTTTTCTATAATTCTTCTGTGACCCAATTACCCTCAAAGGAGGTATTCTGTGATGTGCTGGTTTTGTTATTATTAACCAAATGGGTAATTAATCGGATAAATGAGAAATTGTTGGGTAAAATCTAATTACGCATGACACGCAAGTATACGTGGTCAACAAGTAATATAATAGTAAGTAAAGTATTGTTCCCATAGAGACAATTAAGTTAGAATTTAACCTCACAATTATCAATTTTCTATTAATCCTAATTTTACTAGACTATCCAAATCAATGATTAAAATTATAAAAACTAAATTATTAATAAATATAAGATCACAAACCAATCACAAATATTAAAAATTGAAATTTCAAACAATTAATGGAGAATTAGGCTTACGACTTCACCTTAAGCTTCACTCTGATTTTTACACCTTTATTCCAATTCAATTCACTATCTTAGTTTATTAATCAAGAACACTAATGTAGCACTAGCTACCTCTCGATGCACTAATATCGTATTAACTCTAATCCACAAATTAGATAGAAACAAGTTAAACACCTTAATACACTAACTCACTATATCTCTATGTGAATTATTAATGTCGACGTCGGGACTTTTTAGTGTCCCTTTTCGTTACTTGTTCTTTGGTGTTCTCATGTTAATGTGAGATTTGTTTGAAAAAACAAGTGAAAAAGGTCCAACATGTATAATGTCGATGATTTGACTTTAAGAGTCGCCAGTTGGTGTATTTAACTAGTTGCACCAACGCAACCGAAAAAGGTTTGCACATTGACCCAATGATGTGGCAATGCTAAGCGAATGCGTGAAGCAAGGATTCATTTCGGTTGGGGCTTGATTATCTTGGGAGGGAAGGTGTTAGCCCCAAACATCCGTGTTGCCACGGTGACCGCCACTTTTCAAAGAAACTATTATATGAATGTGTGTGTGTGTGTGGATCAATGTTCAATTACTTGGAAGTAGTGCTTCGCCTCGTTAGCACCTATATACAAAGGGTTTGAATTTATAGAAAAATTCAGTTTTAAACAAGATATAGCATTGAAGTTTTATAAAAAGAGGTTTTTCAAACCCTATGCTCAATAGTAATTGAGGCCTTTGATACTTCCATTTTATTATTAAATGTTCGGCTTGTTTACTTTTATTTTCGAGATGTGAAACATCTTCGAGAAAATAATATCTGTGATCTTAGAACTCCTCATCAAGGCATGACAACCATCCAAGGAAATTCAGACACTGTAAAATAATGTACAAGCTGCTCACAGCTGAAAAAGGTCCATCATGGGAACTGAATCTGTGATCACATGATTCCTAGGCTCACATGATACTTGTGACACCCCCAAATCCGGTACTTCCATTTCCACAGGATTTGGTGTCCACTGTACAAACATCATCTATCTATCTACCCATAAATAAATGCAAACCATGCAATAGACAGAATAAAAAAATAATAAATCTCTCCCCCTTATGGGGTTACATCAACTGCATAATAAATAAATCCCAGGTTACTCTAACCTTAAAACATCTGTGCGAAAAACATAAACAAATAAGTCTTAAGTAACATCAATTCTAATCATCATTACATAACCACAATAATAAAACAGTCTTCATCACTTGCTAATCTTTCCCTTGCTCTTACTAGTGGAAGGTTCGTCTGCTCTTTCGTTCTTAACTGCAATGTTATTATTACGCAAGAGTGATCACGATTGCCCACAAGTATAACAATATAACAAATGAATAATAACATGCAAATGAATTAACAACTTCTGAAATAAAGCTCAACTTTTGAATCAAGAATGAATAACAAGAATCAAAAGAACTTCTGAGGGTCATAATACCTTGAACTCTGTCCTAGGTTTTCAAGTGTTTATACTTGAAACCTTTAACAGTCATAAGACTATGGACTCTTCTTCTCGTACTTAGGGGGATCAGCCCTTAGTACCATACTGTGCACAATATCTTAACGCTTCGCAGCGTAAGTAATCCCCTTCTGAGGTTGTTCATCTCGGTTTTTGACATTCGAGTCCGCACCAAAGGAAGTTTGGTTTGGATAATTCATCAAGGGTTCTGAAATTTAGAACGCTCATCAACTATGGACTAGTCGAATCAATAAGGGTTCGCTAGTCTAACAAGGTTTAGCAATAACTGATAATTTAACTTGGATACAATCTCAAAAGTATACAATAGAATAATTATTGTATAACAACATCATGCTTGAAGGATTAATAAGCTTTAATATACGAAACAGACTTAATCAATAACAATGAGAGTTTGCTCAATGATAACAAGTAGGGTTAGAAAACTTGCCTCGTGCGTAGATTATACGTTAATAAAACTCGTTCTTTGATTTAAATCCTACATATCATTTACATTCACAATACCAGTCAATTATAACTTACTAAACATCACACGTTTATTCTTTGTCTAACTCGAGTTCATGACTATACTTAGCCAATTACTACACTTATTGTCAAAAATTAAGACTTCACAAATAATAAGGTAACTATGCATTTGATCATTCAATTCACACGTAATTGTGTTATGGACGTGCTAAGAATTTATTTTAACACCTCATTATATGTCTAACAAGTCTTTATAATCATTAGATTAAGTTGCTATCACATTCTATACTTGAACACTAAAAAAAACATTTTACGGACATTACGCTAAGTGGCTTCATGGCGCCACTTTTATCTTTGAGTCTTGGCGGCGAGGCTTGGTACTTGTCATACATGGTAGCGAGAAATGAACTAGGAGTTGGCGCCGCGGCGTGACACTCCAGACTCTAAATTTCCAGTTCGCGAAGAACACAGAATTCAGCGAAATAAACACTACATAAACATTAATTTCACCAAATGAATACCCATATGTTATAATTCATACATAATCATTACCCAACACTTATAGAGTAATTTTAACCCATTAAAACACATAATTACATAATTCAAGCATGCAAATTGTACTGTTCTTGATGTTTTTGAAGTTTTGAACATAAATCCTAAAATTCAACGCCACAGATTCGTTATAAAACCAAAACCAACCATTCAAATTTCGTTTTGTTCGTTTTATCATGCATAATTATATACAAGTGGAAATTTTTAGGGATACTATATGATTGACGTATTAATATCACGTATAAGGCCATATGTCCATACAACATACTCTGCAACTTTTGAAGCCATAATCATACGTTATAATATTATGAAATTAATGATATGGAAACACAATATATATATATATATATATATATATAAAACATGTTATACTACTCGAATCATTACACATATCCCTATAACAACACCCTTTCCCAATTTACAGAGACTTATAGAATAAATGAAAGTCATATTCATGAAAACTTTAAAAGACGTAAAATAAGAATTTTGGGTTGAAGAGAATTACCCAAGCGTAAATGAACAAGGATTACAATTCTCTCTACTTCAAACACAGAGTCACAAACTTTCTCAAAAATTTCTCAAACTCTCTCTCTTTTCCCTCTCTGATTTATGCCAGATTTAGCCAAATAATGAAAAGGAAGGAAAGGAAAGACGTATAAAAAGAAATGAAGTGCCTTGATGAAGGTTGATTTACGATCATGGGTAACTGCTATCAACTCCCTATAGGGTCTTGTTTGGTTGGCAAGAATTGGTTTCAAAACCCATTTAATTTAATAAAACCTTATCATATAGTTTAAATAATGTCACACTCCTTTATAAAATAAATCAATATCTTATTTAATTTACTTTAAATAAAATATAATGATTTCTCAATAATGCACATAGTCACATAATTAAATTTTCTCATTTAATAATAATATCAAATTATTAAATCTTTAATTAATAATTAAATTAATTAAAATACTATCGAGCTTATTAAATATTTCTTTTAATACAATAAGCTCACATAATCACATACTTCGAATAATAAAAATTCTCCACATTAATTTAATAAATATAACACATATAATTAAATTAATCTACCACAACTTCATCAATTAATTATTTAATCTAATAATTAATTCAACGAAAAAAATTTATTTAATCCAATAAATATTAAAATTAAATTACAAAATCTCGGTTGTCACAATACTGCAGTTTGTATGGAAAGCAGTAAGCAGTTATATATATAACATTTGTAAATATATATATACAGACTTGATCAACCACTATAAACCAACTCCATAGGGGATCGGAAAGGTAAATATATATAGCGACATATATATATATATATATATATATATATATATATATATATATATATATATATATATATATGGACATGATAAACCACCACGAAGTAAACTCCGGTGGGATGAAATTTAAATAAAGTTTGTAAAAGCAATCAAGCTGCATACGAAATAAACTCGAGGCATGAAGAAATGTAAATAAAATTTGTAAAAAGCCACAAAAGTAAACTGTGGCTTTGTGAAATGTAAATATATATATGTATATATATATATATATATATATATATATATATATATAAAAGCGATAAAGCATATAGGATAAAAATCCGGGCTCATCGGATATGTCTGACAACAATTATATATATAAGTATATATATATAAGCGAGTAAATATATAGGATGTAAAATCTAGGCTCATCGGATATGTCATATATATATATATATATATATATATATATATATATATATATATATATAAGCAAGTAAGCGCTCGGACATAAGTCTAGGCTCAATCATGGCATAACTCGATAATGTTAGTCCATATATAAAATATATACATATATAAGTATATATATACAGATAAAAATGAAAACCACGAACCGAAGTCCGGGAAAATGCACACAACACGACTCTCAATGTGTATAACAGTGTGTGTTAATATGAGAAGAAGGCTTTATAGAATGTGAGAAGGCTTATAGTGGGCTGCCAATGTATACTTCTATGACTCTATATGGATAAACTTTCAGCTCCCGCCGGATAAAAAGATAGCTATATGTGAGCTAACAGATGTTTAGAGATGAGGAAACACTCAATATGGGTGTGTACAGAGTAAATTGGACAGGGCTTCCTCGCCTTTTTCTCTCATTCTCTCTCTCAAATTGCTGACCCCAAGGTCTATATTTATAGTCTGATGGCCGTAGGTGTACCTGTGGCAGCCGCAGTTACACCTACAGTTGGTCGAGGTGTCCTCGGGCTTTGTGGGTCCTATTGTCTCGAAGTACGTGCACTTGTGCACTGTAATGTCCGCTTGAACTTGCAGAACTTCAATCCGAGCATCCGAACGAGGTATATGTGACCTTCTTCGGACCGCTTGTGTCGAGAGTTACGCAATGACATGGTTTAGAGATTGTACGAAGTCAGGAAGAGGGGTCCATGCCCATGATCTTCAAACTTCAAATTCTATCCAAGGTACTACCACGCGTAATAGTCACTCGGGATTGTAACTCCTTGGTTCTTGTGGGACATTGTTGGATGTATGTATGTATGAAGTGTTGAGATGACGCACAGGTGTTGAAGGGGCAAGATGATGTTTGACTCTTTGCTGTGGTTATCGCCGGTTTGAGTTGAAAGAAGACATTGCTCAGGGTTACATCTGAGATTAGACTACTTTTTGTATGCCGCAATGTCATCTTGTGAAGTGCCTATCTGCCCGGTGTTAGCTCCGGGTCTGAGGTATGAGTGCCTCGACAGAAGGTCTGAGCTTGAAGCTGATAACATGTATTTGAAACAAACATTTTCGGAGTCATCACCAGAACTGCAACAGCACTCTTTGGGGTTATCGCCAAGGACGAAACTCGGGGTTATCTCCAAGGTTGGAAATGATCCTTTCGGTGTGTGTTTCGGGGTTGGAAATGATGTTCCCGGTGTGTGTCTCGGGTTTTGGGATTGACTTCCAGTAGTATCCAGAATAGATATAAGCTATCTTCCAGGGTTATCTCCGAAAGACGAATCTGCCCTCCTGCAATGTTAGTAATAGGCGTGCAGAAAATTTTGAGTGTCTACAGATGCCCCTCTTTATCATATTCATGCAATGCAAGGCATGGATAGGATAAAGAATCCTAGACACTTGAAATACAAGTAAGGTAAACATGATGCTATGTGCAGCAACATGATGCAAATGTATGATACATGATGGAAATGATTGTCGGTTCCCTGGTAATCCTGTTGGGATGACAATCAATGATTGCTTGGACATCTAATCCAAGTCTTCAAGGATGTTGACGTTGGGGCTATCACCAAAGTCTCGAATCCTAGACACTGGCTTATATTCCATAGAGGTGCCTCTTATGTATAAGAGATCTGTGGGGATAAAGCTTTGTCTGTTTGAGGATGTGTATAACATATTCCCTCATTCTATCGGAGTTACATCCAATAGTCTGTCGCCGTTAGGGTTGCCCAACCTTCATTGATGTGTGTATCACTGGATAGATCCCTGCTGAGTGCATTGTCAAGGTTGTTTGACCTTCATTGATGTATGTATCAATGGTTGCATTGTGTTATAACCCCTGTCGGGGATACTTGTATAAGTTTCTTTGATGGGTTTACTTGCCATCAGCTGACATGACGTTAAGGTTGCTTGACCTTCATTGATGTGTGTATCAATGGTCGCATTACGTTGTAACCCCCACCGAGGATACGTGGATGCTTGAAAGATGTGCATTGTGACCCCCTCCGGGGATACGTGGATGCTTGAAGGATGTGCATTGTGACCCCCGTCGGGTATACTTTATCAGTTTGTAACTTCGGCATTGTAACCCCCGCCAGGGAGGTTTGGCATTTCGTGGTTTTGCGTTGTAACCCCCGCCGGGGAGGTTAAGGGTTGTGACCCTGCAAATGACGACATCGGACCTTTGTGGGGTATTGTCGAGCATGATTTGTGAAAGCTGAGCTCATCGGTATAGTATACCCTACATTCAGGCGAATACTGATGAGATGACAGGAGTTTAATTCTAACCCGTACAAAACCAGGATTCTAACCTATTTCGCTCAATCGCGTAGCATTTTTATTCCTAATTTGGCCTTTTTAACTTGTGAGACCTCCTTTGCAACTCTAACTGGAGTGAGCCGAAAGTGTGGGACTCACGTAAGAGTGCAACATGTACACCTGCAGTAGCCGCAGGTGGACCTGCGATCAACAGTGGCTATGTAAAGCCCAAAGGTTGTTTTCATAAGTCATTTTCAAGCTACTCTGCGAAGGAAATCTGAGAGTTCTTCTTCAGATCTGCTGAGTTCGGGAAACTTTCTGCATATTCTGCCACCGTACAAGCGTTCTTCACAGTCCTGGTAACATATGCATGTATATTTTTCCAATTTCTATCCGTTGGAAAATGACTTATCACATGAAATGCATTTAGACACGTAGTAGTGAATATGCATGCTGATATAACTTGATAAAAAATATTTAACATAGCAAATGTTAGTATTAAACCATGCTAAACATAATGATGTGAAAAAATTTGACTTTTGAAACAGTCAAATTGGCACCTTTTACTGTCATTTCTTATCCTATCTGAGGACAAATGAGTAAAGGTAGAAAAGAAAAATAATCCTGATAATTAGACTACACTTACGAATTTTTTACTATGATATGATTAATGCATGTAGGATATATATGACTGTGTATAGGTGTGCTACTGAATGGCCACCTAGTCATGTCTATGTGCATGTGGATAGTCCCATTTACAAAGGGGGCTATAGAAAAATTTTACAAAAATGTAGGCATTGGGTAGTCATGCATTTTTAACTCTACTATATATGTTTGTTAAAAAATTGCATGTATGCATGTAATCATAAAATGCATTTTGAAAAGGTCCAGGTAAGAATTTACCACACCCTTTCTGAGGTGATTTGGAGATTTGTTATCCCGATATTATGGATCTGGATCAGCCGAGTAGTTCTCGCAGGACTACTTCTGGTGTATGGAGGAGGGCTTCTGAAGAGCCTCAGTGTCGGTCTGTCAGATAGCCTCGTTGTTTAGTGGAGGCGGTGATATGTCCTATCCGGGTTGAAGTTCTGGATGTCGAGGACGAGGAGGATGTACTGATCGAGGTTCCTGCTCCTGTTGTACGTGTTCCCGTTAAGGAATTGTCAGATATTCAAGTGGTGAACCCAGATCTTTGGGTGACTTGAGTAGGCATCCGCCGGTATACCTCCCATAAACGAGGTATGAAGTTAGATCTTTAATCTTCCTTATTTCCTATTGATGAGGAGTCGAGGATTATGATGTTAATCTGCACTTGATATAGGTTCCTGGCTTCACACAGCCTCGAGGGAACTGGTTTAGCATCCACTCTATGTATCAGGCTTTGCATGATGACTACAGAGCGATTGTACATGGCTGGGGATTTGGGACATTCTTCTCCATTCTTCCTCGTCACTATCCCTGGGGTTACCTCAGGGCATTGTCTAAGCGGTGGTTTCACCAGACTCAGTCACTCCATTTGCTGGACTATGAGGTGATGATAACACCGATGGATTGGTGGTTTATCACAGGTATGGAGTTTGGAGAGGATCCAGTACCTTGCACAGTGGATATTACCCCTACTGTCGTCAGATCCTTGTTGGGAGTTCCGGTGAAGGCCTTCGAAGGCGGGGCCATTCGTAAAGGTCCTTTGAGCGTAGATGTTATGAGCGGGCTGTTGAGTGAGCCCATACCCAATGATGTGAGAGTCAGGGATCGCATTCTTCGGCGATTGTTCCTGATGATCATTAGGGGCTGCTTCATAGCAGATAATTCCTCTACGGTGTCCTTCGCTTTGATCAGCACCACTCGACATGTGGACCGTATAGGAGAGTATGATTGGGGTTCCTATTTCTCAGGGGAATGTGCATGCAATCACAGGGCTTGACCGAGGCGTGGTTAGGATTCTACCCATTTCTGTTGGTGAGTGTTTCTCTTATCTTTTCCCATGTATAGGTTAAGAGTGTTGACTGAAAGCAGATGTTGCCTTTGTGTTGGCAATTTTGGGCCTATGAGAGGCTTCCATGTTTGCATCATGTGAGCATGCTAGGTTTAGACACATATCCACGAGGACAGAGATGGCATCATTCCATACTGGTGGAGGTCCCTGTTGCTGAGGGTTTCACTCATTGTCGCCTACAGCTAGAGTTGTTGATAGCGGATGTCATCACATGGGTTCCTTACTCTAGGGAGCATTTGGGAGTTAGATTTGAGGATGGGTACCATTTGGAATAGAAATGCGTTATTTCCACATCGCAGATTCCTCTCTTCTGAGATGGAGGATGGGAGCTCTATTTAGGGAGGCGTGCTATCGGGGAGCACTACTGAGGAGAGATCCGTATCCGATCTTGCCTCTGCCAGAGGCGTTATTAACTTTGTTTGCGCCACCCGTCATTGACATCCCATTATTGGGGATTGATGGTTTTACATTGTCAAAGGGCCCCTGGTCCCAGGAGATGTTCCAGCATTGGTGGATCCCTTGTACTATTGGAGCTCAGACCCGCGCCACACAGTTTATGGGGGATATGGTTCTAGGATTCATGACGATGATGGATTGGCTAGCCTGTGTCAGAGATCCGACACATGTGACACTGATTGACAGATTGACGCGGCAATTGGACCGGACACATCTTTTCATTCATAATTTGGGCAGAGATCCTTCAGAGGTAGATACTTTTGATCCTTCCAGCTCTGGCGTTGGCCCCTCGAGTGACCCATATGGCTTTGCCGGTGCAGATCCTCCATTGTATGGGCCTGACATCCCTGTAGATAGAGATCCAGTGACTCAGGAGGAGTTACATCAGGTGGACAGGATCGATGATGTAGACATCGACACCATTAACTTTTTTTGATGTATTTCTCATTATCTCTTTTGATAGGCCTCTGTTAGCTGCTAGGTAGCTTTTCCCCATTCTCGCTATATCTTTTGATAGGCCTCTGTTAGATGTTGGGTAGCTTTGCCCCATTTCCCTGTATTTTAATTGTACAGAGATGTATTAGATGATGATATACTTAGGAATGTATGTATAGTTTTCCATTCCCTATATCATATTACCATCTATTGTATCATGCATGTTATTATGTTATGCATATGTATGTCCAGAGATATTCAGCATTGACCCCTGGATGGTCTTATGACACAGCCTGTACAGATGTTTTCTTCGATAGTTAGCCATATTGATCATACCCCACCATTTTTTGTGGTATCTGGTATGCACTCATGGTATGATAGTATATCATCATCAAACATGGTGATCGTAGATGATTTGCTGTAGCATACTATGACCCTGTTGATGTTTCAAGTTCCCACAGGATTTGTGGAGGGTATGCTAGAGCACTGGGTATCGGAGAGGCCGGTTTTCCGATTTGGGACCCAAGAGTTGACTCCTACTGTGACACCCCCAAAATAGGTCTACATCCCCCATTACGAGTTGTCATACTGCAGTGCGGAAACAACTACAACTTTATTATTACAATAGTAAAGCTGTGAGTTTAAATACGAGATATTGCCATCTAGACAATATCCATATACAAATAAATCCTCATCATAATTATTGGTACATTATTTTTACAACAATGGTGAGGACTACTAAACAACTCTCCTAGAACTTTCATTCCATACCCCAGGCTTCGTACTTTCATTATATTCTCGCCTCACGAGAAGAAAAATGGAACAAAAAAAGGAAAAGGGTGAGCTCGACTAGCCGATAAAGAATATTATGACTAAGATAATATACAACAAAATTATCGTTAGTCTTCAACGAGGAAAAAAATATAATAGAATACAATAGACAACAAGTTTTAAATCAATATTCGCAGTGGAAATAATAATTCATTAGAAGAGTTAAGTAGAGAATGCAAACTACTATCTTCTATGTATGAATTTTAAAGTTCATCGTCTTTTTTTATCCCTGTAACATCAATCAATATATATCCGGGATCAAATATTCATCCTGCACTTTTCTGAGGCGAGGACATTCACCGATTGGTCATGTTCATCTAAACACTTGTTCATCTTTGCACTACGGGCCAAAGATATTCATCGAAATCATTCATCTTTGCACCACGGGCCAAAGATATTCATCGTAAATCATTCATCTTTACACTCTTGGCCAAAGATATTCATCATAAATCATTCATCTTTTACTACTGAGGCCAAAGATATTCAATAATATCATCATTTAAGTGAGGATGATGAAAATATATTATTATTTTTTTAAAAAAAGCGAATCCGGTGAAACAAAATGACAAGGATTAAGGATTAAGGATTTAGTACTTCGTTTTATCCACGTCCAAAAATACCTCAAAAATAATCATAGTGGTGTAAAATTCAAGAATGATCAAAACATGGATACAATCAAAGCTAGTATCCACAATAGATATTTTAGACGAAAAGAAAAATTTTCATTTTTAGATGAATAGTGTAAATATTCGTGAATGAATAATGAATGCAAGTATCGTGAATAGTAACTCCGACACCAAAAGTTCCAAATTTGATAAAAACTTCAGATCAATATTTCAGCATAATGATATTGAAGAAATAATATCATTACGGAAAAAAAATAATATCCCTTACCTCGAAAGATCAGTACTTCTAACTGGAATACTGGATATAGGCTATATCTTGAACTTTCACCGTATAGCAATACTCAAAGTATACTCAAAATACTCACAAGAATACGCTCGATAATATAGAGAGAGAAAACTTCAGTTTCTGGTGTGATTTTCAATTCTAACCTAAGCACCTATTTATAGGAAATTGCTTAGAACACCAAAGCAGAAAATTTATTATAATAATAATATATATAAAAATTTTCTACGCCCATTCTTAGAATCGCAAATCTGAATACAAACCACATGCTCCCTTCTAGAAGAAGTAAAAAAACGTTTTTCATAAAATAAATAATTAAAACTTCCAAAAATCAATTATTTGAACTTGAACTTCAATATTTCATAATAAATAGCCCTTTTGTCGGAAAATTGAATCTCACAAGTTTTTATAGGAAATTCAATTCTCTACAACTTGCGGAAGAAAGGTTTTCCAAATTCCAAGCAGAAATTGACCAAGAAATCCACAAGCAAAGTGATTTTAGAGGCTATAATCAAATTTCGATCAATAAATGGGGTCCAATTGAGACATGTTTAACATGTTTTAAACATTTATTGCAACAAAAATACTCTTTCTCCTCGTATACTCATATATTCCACATTCGTTGTAAAAATATCACCATTATTATATTATTAAAATATAATATTATATATATTTAAATGAATTATTTTATCGAGAAAAAGATAAAATTTTAATTTTCAACAATTGTCACATTAAAAATTTTCTCCATCTATATCCACATAAAATCAATATTTTCCTCATCATATAAATCAATAATTAATTATTCACAAATAATATTACAGAATCACAATATTAATGACAGGCGGTTCGGGGAAGAGGGGCTTTCAATAAGAATTTCTCCTTCTTGGCAGCAATTAGGTGACCAAACCTCTCCTTAGACAGAACTTTCTAGACATTGCCAATAATGTTATCTAATAATATTATTGAGATAATATGAATTATTGCTTCGATAATGAAAAATCTTTGTATAATGACAATTATTAAAACAATGACAATATAAAATATCAATGACAATTATTGAATCAATAAATAAAAAACCTTTGAGCGATAATTCTTTGTAACCATTATTGAGTAGTGCCTTCTTATGTAAGAGTCAATAATTGGTGCAATACCGTGTGCTACCGTGCAACAACGCGTATTACTGTGTTTTAACCACCGGGTATTCCAACAGTGTAAACGGTAACAACTACGCCGTTATTTTTAAACAGCATATATTTGTCATTTTCTTCCTCCAATCGCTTTTCGTTATGGGGCCCACACATGGCTGCGCCGTCGTACGAATATTCCCCGACAGTACGAATATTCCACGACCAAACGAATATTCCCCGACAACAATGAATATTTTATAACCACTTGCTTATTTTGAAATATTTGCGTATTTTACCCATAACTATCCACATTAATCACATCAACCCTTACTATTTCAAAATAATAATTAGAGGAAATTAAATTTCATTTATTAATTATTTGGGATCTTACAACTACTTTGGAGGAGTAGACACGGTTGATGATGCTTCCACTGGACAGACCTTGCGTGCATATGGCTATCGCAGACATGAGCAGACAGTTCATGACCCTCACCGGATTGAGACGTAGAGTGGTACAGGAAGAGATTACATTCGGCCACATGATATCTTAGCGTTTTCTGTTTGACAGATTTGGCTATGAGGATAGTTATGCACGGCACTCCGGGGATTTCACCACACCGGAGGATCATTGGCGTTCAGCTAGAGTGGATGTACTACTATTGTGCATATTATCATACGTCTTCATGCCATGATATATGGATGAGCTGGATATCAGTGTCATTATGGCAGTGAGAGCTCTCAGGGAGGGTCATACCATTGTACGGATAATCATTGCAGAGACTCTGAGGTCAGCTACATAATGTTGCACTTATCCGGCAGGAGTGTTCACAAGTAGCTCGGTCATGTTGTATGTGTGGTTTATGTCACACTTGAGACCAATTGGCACATTTAGACGGCAGGGGCTTTGTTTCACCCATGATATAGCCATGTCATACTCCTTTTAGCCTGCGGAGTGTACAGATGCTGCATCGTGGTCAGCTTTCCTGGTAGGGATTAGAGATCCATTTGCTATATTGCCATATTCATGGCTTAGCTCACCTTACAGCTTCATTACTCATGCTCTGGGCATGGATTATCTCCCTCTGGCTGGATTGAGGGGCATGATTACTTACCACCCACTGGCCGTGATGTGTCAATTTGACCAGTTTTATGATTTTCATCCTTTTAAGGGGGCAGTGAGTCAGCGCTTTGCTTCACACCGTTTATCAGCGGAGGACAGATCCAAGTTGTATGCTTGTTGGGATCAATGAGAGTCATTTGGATTTTCTATCATCATCAAGGTTGTTCTGCGAGTATTCCGCATGGATGGAGACAGAGCGCGCATCGTCACTTTGTAGTATCCACAAAGTCACGGAGATTGATTCGACGATGAGGAGCCTATAGAGGAGGCGATATTCCCATCGATGACTTGATTCTTTGAAACGCCACGACATTTGTGATGGATTCTCCCACCCCGAGTGCCACTATTACCCGAAGATTCAAAGCACAACATTTGGAGCAGAGCTTACATCTAATGACCTATGATAGAGATCAGGCTAGGGCCACGATGTTGATAGCTCTTGATGGGAGAGACACCGCTCTGTTAGATAGGGATGAAGCTAGATCAGCCAGGGATGCATTGATCGTGGAGCGGGATGCCGCCTTATCTGCTACGGATGTGGCCATTGCAGATAGTACTTTAGTGAGATCCTAGATAACTGTCAGTCTTGCCGACATGAGTGCTTACATTGATGAGCATTATGCCACCATGCAGTTAGCCTCTGATTTGCTAGCTCGTGTAGATACCCTTGGGCAGGAGCTTGCAGCGCTACCTCCGTCTTCAGAGAGGGATGTTATGTTAGATCTGATAGTCCGCATATATACAGATCTTTAGATAGCTTTGTATTTTCCTGCACAGACTAATATAGTCATTTTGTCAGGTACAACACATATTATATATCAAATAGTATTATGTATGGCAGGGAAATATATTTTGATTCACTTCCCTTTTAGTTATACCTTGATACTTGCTTGATATTTGCATGTTTCTTCAGGGCCTTGTGATCTTGATGCATTCTGAACTTATCCTTGATAGGTGGACATTGAGACATCACAAGATCTCTTAGAACGGATCATTGATTTCTGTATATCCTACCATCTTTGGTGTCTTGGGACTGGTATCTGTATAGAAAAGTGGAGAGGTGGGTGGTTTTTCCTCTCTGAGATTGACCGTACCATAGATGGTCGCCAGTACTTCTATTTGTGAGAAGCCTAGTCAATTCCATCTCTTATGGGTTGGTATTGCTCTTTGAGGCACGACCACAGCTTAGATGGTCACCGAATCTTCTATTTATGAGAAGAGGTTGGGTAATTCCATCCCTTTAATCTGAAACCGATGAAATATGATGATTTGAAGGTTGATCCCAGTATTGTGTGACAAATATTTTTGTTCTGGTAGGGGTTAGACTGAACCATAAATGGCTGCCTACGTACTCCTATTGAAGAGGAGATCAAGTCTGCGTAGTTCGAACCTGGTGTAAGAGGTTCAACGCTGAATATGAAAGGCAGATGGGTGTAGAAATGTTTTTGTTATTTTTGTTGTTTATTGCGACTGGGCCATTTAGAATATGGTTGCCTATGTACCCCCAGATATCAGGGAGATTAGGTCGACGTAGTTCGCCCCTTAGGACGAATCATAGCTAAAGAGAAATGTGAATCCCATGTGCAGGCTATACTGCGAGGAGAAGAAAGTTTGATCCCATAATGGGGACAAACTGCAGGTGTGGAAAAAGTTTGATCCCGTCTTCAGGAAAAACTGCAAGCGTAGAAAAGTTTAATCCCGTCTTCAGGACAAACTGCAAGTGTGAAAAAGTTTAATCCCGACTTCGGAATAAACTGCAAGTGTGAAAGGTTCAATCCCGTCTTTAGGATAATCGAAATTGTATGAAAGGTTTGAAATAACGTGACACCAGGCTGCTAGTTTGAAGTGTATATTTCCCTGAGGGGCAGAAGAATATGTGAAAAGGAGAGGGTTCAAAACAGGAATGACTGGTGATTTGATGATCAAAACCAGGATGTTTATTTGATGGAAACTTCAGACATAGTACCGTTTCATGGTGTCTGAGTTGATAAGCTGTGGAAATTCATCGCCATCCATTTCCTGCAATCTGAGAGCACCTCCTATCAATACTTCCTTGATAACAAATGGGCCTTCCCAGTTAGGAGCGAATTTTCCCTTAGATTGATCTTGGTTGTCAATGATCTTTTTTAAAACCAAGTCATGTTATGCGGCTCATCAGTAGTCGGACTTTTCTATCAGAGGATTATGCGGTCCTTCTTCGATATAATCCGACCATGGAAGATAGTCGCGGTTCGCCTTTTGTCTATTAGAGACAATTGGTGATACATGGGATACCTGTCTTGTACCCATTGGTCTTCATCCAACTAAGCATCCATTATCACTTTGAGGGATTCCATTTCCACCTCTATGGGGAGCACTACTTCCATCCCATAGGCTAATGAGTAGGGGGTTGCCCCAGTGGAAGTACGCATGAAAGTTCTGTAGGCTAATAAATTCAGAGGCAAGAGGTCTGGCCATCCTTTGTGATTGGCGGACATTTTCTGCATGATCTTTTTGATGTTTTTATTAGCCACTTCAACAGCACCATTCATCTTTGGACGGTAGATGACGTAGTTAAGGTGTTTGATGTGGAATTTTCTGCATAACTCCTCCATCATTTTGTTGTTGAGGTTCTTAGCATTGTCTGACACAATGACCTCTGGTTTTCCATATCGACAGAAGACATTATTTTTGATGAACGTAATGATGACTTCTTTAGTAACCTTTGGGAAGGAAGCTGCTTCTACCCATTTGGTGAAGTAGTCGATCATGGTGAATATGAATCGATGTCCATTACTGGCTTTGGGCTCGATGGGCCCGATCACGTCCATTCCCCACATTGAGAAGGGCCATGGTGAACTCATATTGTGGAGTTCCCTTAGAGGGGCGTGGATGGAATTTCCATGAATTTGGCATTGATATCACCTCTTGACGTGATTATCACAGCCAACTTTGAGTGTAAGCTAATAATACCCTGTTCTGAGGATCTTCTTGACAAGTAGGGGTCCGCTCATGTGAGGGCCACATACTTCACCATGGATCTCATCCATGAGTCTCTGAGCTTGATCTTTATCCAGACATCTGAGGAGACCTAATCCTGCATCTCTTTTGTAGAGTGCATCTCCGCTCAAGTAGAATTTTATAGCAAGTCGATGAATCTGCCTCTTCTCAGTTAGGCTCGCCTCAGCGGGTGTAGATACTTCTCGCAGATACTCCTTGATGTGCTGATACCAAGGGTTGTGGATGGGAGGTAGTTCATCCGATACTTCTCCAACATAATTCCCATAGACTGGGGCCTTTTGAAGTGCAAATGTGATGCTTGGCGTGTTTTCCTTATCAGGTATGTGAACCAAGGATGCCAACGTTGCTAATGCATCTGCAAAACCGTTCCTATTATGAGGAATGTGTAGAAAAAAGATTTCTTCGAACTCCAAAGCCATCTGTAAAACTTGTCGATGGTAAGGCAACAAATGTAATTCTTTGGTTTGATAGATTCCTGTGGATTGTCTGATTACCAATTCAGAATCCCCAAAGACAGTTAACCGCCTGATGCATATTGAACGGGCAAGTTTTAGCCCCATGATACAACCTTCATACTCAGCTGTGTTGTTGGTGCTGATAAACTACAATTTTGATGACAACGGATCGCTCCCAGTATCGCATACTAGAAACGACTCGGCTCCGTAACCTTCTGCATTAATAGCTCCATCAAAATACATTTCCACGTACGGTATGTATCGTACTGATGTTGTTGCTGAACTGTTATTACCCCTTCATCGGGGAAGTATGTTTCCAAGGGTTTGTAGTCCCCTATAGGTGCGGCGGCCAGTTGATCCGCAATTGCTAAACCTTTAACAAACTTTTGTGTCACGTAGACGATGTCAAATTGTTGTAGGATCAACTGTCATTTGGACAGTCGACAATTCAGTATGGGCTTATTGAACACATAATTGAGAGGATCCACGAGGGATATGAGATGGGTTGTGTGACCATGGAGGTAATGTTGTAACCTCATGGAAGCCCATGCTAAAGCACAACAAGTCTTCTCAATTAGAGTGTACTTGTGTTCACTGATGCTGAATCTTTTGCTAAGGTAATAGATAGCTCGTTCTTGGCCTCTATCGTCTTTTTGCCCTAGCATACAGCCCATGGAATTGTCATTTATGGATAGGTACATGAATAGGGGAACATCATCCCTGGGAGGTACCAAAAAAGGAGCGTTAATCGGCTGCTCTTTGATTGTGAGGAAGGCTTTCTGACACTCATCATTCCATTTCATGGAGGAGTTCTTCCTTAACAACTTGAAGATTGGCTCACAGGTTGCTGTGAGTTGAGAAATGAACCATCTAATGAAGTTGATTCTTCCCAAAAATCCCCGTATTTCCTTTTCTGTCTGAGGAATGGGCATTTCCTTGATGGCCTGGATTTTGGTAGGATCCAGTTCAATTCCTTTGTGGCTCACTAGGAAACCTAGCAACTTGCCTGACTTAACACCAAAGGCTCACTTGGCTAGATTCAACTTCAAGTTGTACTTACGTAACCTGTTGAAAAACTTTTTGAGATGGTCTAAGTGGTCCTCCTCCTTTTTGGGATTTGACAATGATGTCATCCAAATAGATCTCTATCTTTTTGTGCATTAAATCGTGGAAAACAGCCATCACAGCTCATTGATAGGTTGCCCCGGCATTGATGAGGCCGAATGACAACCGTCTGTAGCAAAAATTTTCCCAAGGCGTGATGAAAGAAATTTTCTCACGATCTTCCTCAGCACCATAATGTGCTGGTACCCCGCAAAGCAATCAGAAAAGGAGTACATGCCGTATTGAGCAGTGTTGTCAATAAGAATGTGGATAAAGGGCACAGGAAAGCTATCTTTAAGGAAAGCTTTGTTCAAATCCGATAATCCACGTAGACTCGCACATTTCCTCCTGGTTTAGGCACGGGAACAATGTTGGATATCCACTCCGGATATGTAGCCACCATGATAATGTCAGCTTGAAATTGTTTCACAATTTCTTCTTTAACCTTTAAACTCCACTCAGGTTTCAATCACCTGAGTTTTTGCCTAACTGGCTTGAATCCTTCTTTAATGGGAAGTCGATGAAGAACAATGTCAGTGGACAAACCCACCATGTCTTCATGAGACCATGCAAACACATCCTAGAATTGGGTTAATAGTGTAACTATGTCATTCCGCTGATTTGTGGTAAGGTCTAAACCAATTTGGATTACCTTAGGGTTGTCTAAGGTTCCAAGATTGAAAGAAGTGGTTTGATCAAGATTGGGTTTGGGTTTGTCTGTGACTTATTCCTTAATCTCCTGAGGTGTCTCAATGTCCTCTTGTACATCCATCAAGTCTAAGTCAAACTTTGCATCAAAGTTATAGCCCTTGTGGAGAGAAGGCACCTTATCAGCAAGTACAGGCACATCTAAATTCAGAGTCCTGAAACAGAATATGCTTTCACTTAATATATGCAAATATTTGATCATACAAAAGTGTTAGCATGTACTTGATAAAATAACTGCTAGTACTGTAAAGAAAAGCAAACAATTAAAATTATCTCTGAGGCGGAGGATTTTATGCCCATTTTACCCCCTTAATCAAACCAATGCATGGAGTCTTGCTCCAATTGTCGAGGGCAAAGTCTTGATGGATCAGAGTGATGGAAGGATCATCATTGTCCTCCTTCTCTAAGAATGATAACCATGACATCCGGGAAATCATAAATCAGGTGTATCTGTTTGTATGTTCATCATGAACAATAACGCGTATGCCTGCCATCATCAAGGCAATGTTATGTTTACATTTCTGTTCCTTTTTTTCCACTTCAGGATCAGGAATCAACACCTCTTTCGCTTTGATTGGCACTAGTTTAGGAAAAAGCATGGCCACAACATGGGCTGGCACCTTTACTGGAGATTATATCAACTCATGAGGTAAAGGTATAGAAAATCGACGTACGGCGGAAGCTTGAGGAACCTGCTTGTGCTTATAAGGATTCCTATATTTGAAATCGCGAGAATAGCCTCAGCCCTATTGCTTCAATTCGATTTGGACACTTGAATAGGGTGCTTAATACCCTACTTATCTTTACCAAGCCCTTGTCCAGGTTGATGACCCAATGACATCATTTCTTGAGTGGCCGACATAACCTCAGAAGAAATCTTGGAGTACGGGAAGTGGGCGCCCAATAGAATGGTCTTTGCGTGGTACTCACTTCCAGCATTATGAAAATCGGGTCAACTTCAACCGAATTGAAGCTGATGATTGGTAAAGTTCCTCGTTTAGGACATTTCGGCTCAGCGTTGACAGTGACTAGACTGTTATTGACAATGTATTTGAGTTGTTGATGTAGTTTGGAGGGAATGGCTCCAGCCATATGTATCCATGGTCTCCCAAATAGCAGGTTGTATCCCGAATCTCTCTTGAAGACGTGGAAGGATACATTGAATGTATTTGGTCCAATCTCAATTGGCAACTCAATCTTTCCAACAGAATTTCGTCGGGATCCATCAAAAGCTCTGATAACTGTATGGCTGCTTTGGATCCGCTTGAGATTGACATTCATCTTCACCAAAGTGGCATAAGGACAGATATTTAGAGATGAGCCTCCCTCTATCAAAACTCCAGCTAGCATGTACCCGGATGACAAAACTGCAATGTGTAATGGCTTGCAATGACCGATCCCTTCGGGCGGTATATCATCATCGGTGAAGGATATCACATTATTGTTGAAAATGTGATCAACCAGATGTTGAAATTTTTCCACATCCACTGATTTTGGCAAGTAGGCTTCTTCCAAAACCTTCAGTAAGATCTTTCGATGGTCTTCGGAAAAGAAAACCAAGTCCAATATAGATATTTGGTGTGGAGCTCCTCGCAAGCTTAAAACCACCTTAGCTTCATTGTGACCCATAGTGCGGAGGAATTTTTCAATCTTCTCCATGGGAATCTTCCCCTTTACTTTGCAAGTAGGTTTTATAACCCATTGAGGAAGATACAGTTGATTTTCCTTCGACATTGTAGCAGTAGTATGAGATGTGGATCCTTCAGCTTCTCCATAATTCCATGGAACCTTGTGTAAGCTGACAACAGGATGTTGTGGTCTGAAGGGTAAAGAAATTAGCTCTGGTGCGACCACTTTCAAAGGATTTTCAGCTCCTTTGAGTTGAATTGGTTGTATGGGAAATACTCTAACAGTCTCATCATCCACTTCGGATATAACTGCTACTGATCCCTTCCATTTGGTAGGACATGCATTCCCATTCTTGAGTTGCACATCGTAATCATCTGCTAGTTGCAAGACACCGCTATCAATAAGATTTTGAATGAGATGGCGGAGTGCCCAGCATTCTTCTGTGTTGTGACTGCGAGAATGTGAATGATATTGACACACTTCATCAGAATTGAACCGTCCTGAGCAGGGATTGATTGGAGGCAGAAGGAAGGTAATTCTTCCTTCGTTGATCAACATTTGCAGTATCTCCTCCATAGATTGGCCCAGATAGGTAAATTCTCTCTGATTGGCAAAATCTTGATGGACTTTAGCATTTGCTCTCTTTGCAACCTTATTCTCCATAGCTTCGCTTTCTGAAGGTGGTGATGGAGCATTCATAACAAATGGAAGGAGATAGGCATGCTCCTGACTGATTAATTGGCATGTGACTCGATGCTAGTGGGTCACTAGTTCTGCCAATTGCTCAATTTGTTTGCAAAGAACTTTCATCTTTCGTTCTATAGTAAACTGGAACTTTGCATAATCCCATCTGTCAACACCGTCTTTGAGGGTTTGGGATGATTCACCATTAGAATTGGAACTCTTTCCAATGCTCTAACTGATCATGTGACCTCTTCTTCTTTGTGTTGAGGAAGAGGGTTGTCTTGCACATGAGGTTGATCTGGTTTGGTGACCACGATCTCACTATTGTCTATTAAAGCTTGGATCTTATGTTTCAAGGCCCAACAATCTTGAGTATCATGTCCAGGTGCTCCGACATGATAAGCACACTTCTTAGTAGCATTAAAACCCCTCCCATTAGGGTTGGCTGGTGGAAGAAGATGTGTAATTTTCTTCTGAGTAGTCAGAAGAGCAAGAATATTCTAGAGCGAATCCCCTAAGGGTGTGAACGTTCGAGGGCGCTTTGCATCTGCACTTTTAGGCAATGGAGGGTTTGAAGATTATGCTTGAAAAGGGGAGTAACTTCTCCTCTGTATAGGCACGCTTTGATTGCCTTTTTGACCTTGTAGTATCATGGAAACATCCTCCTCTTTCTTTTTATGGACCCTCCGGGGGTCGTTTCCATAAGATCTGGACTGGATGTGCTCAGCAACAACTTTAAGAGCGGCTAGGTCTTGAATTTTACCAGACTTCAATCCCATTTCAGCTATCTCTCCATGCTTGATCATTTCATAGAATGTTTTGCCAATACCAGCTAAGACTCTCTCATAGAAAGGAGCTTCCTGTACATCTATGAATGTCATGACCATTTCTGATTCCGTCATCGAAGGAATAACTTGAGCAGCAAGGCGCCTCCACCTTTGAGCATACTCTCTGAAAGACTCATTAGACTATTTCTTGACCTTGGTAATTTGGTACCGGTCAGGAGCCATCTGAGATTGAAAACTGTATTGAGTGAGGAAGGCGTGAGCCAGCTCTTCGCAGCTATGGATCTTTGAGTTGTCTAATCTGGTATACCATGAACGGGCTTCGCCAGTAAGACTTTTCTGAAACAGTTACATTCTAAGCTTTTCATTTTCCGTGTAAGATCCAAGTTCTCCAATGAACACTTTTAAATGTGTATAAGGATACCCTAATCTGTCATACTTTTCAAAATTAAGGGTTTTGCATTTCTCTGGATAATGAACACCAGGGAAGATGCAAAGGTCAACATATGAAACACTTCCATGTGTTCCAATCCCTTTGACAACATGGATAGTTTCCTCCATTTGGAGTACTTTCTTCCTGATATCACTGGTGTCTGGATCTCCTTTGAGATGGGTGTTTTCAGGCTCTTTGTTGGTCGTATCCAACAGAGGTTCTAGATTTGTTTTATCTAGACCTTGTGTTCCTCCTTGTGTAGAGGATTCTGTATGTGGAGGCATTTTTGTACCCTGAGTGGACTGATGCAATTCTTTAAGCAAGACAACCAAATTTGTGATTTGCTGACTTAATACATCAAATTCTTCATGAAAAATGGGATTAGACTGGTCAGACGAAGACATGATTGGTTGTAGGCTCGTGGCCTTTTTGGATTTTGAGCGGGTAATATGCCCAATGATTTCCCTACAAAAAACTTATGTATTTTAGTCTTAGGGTAATGTAAATGTTATCATAACATGTCCGTTTTAGGAATATTGTCCTATAAAACCGGGTGTTAATTGATAACATGCATGCACAGATAATCTTCATATTTTCCATTACATAAAGATGAGCATGGAATAAAATTACAAGTAAATGTTTTTACAAGTAATTATAAATGGAAAGCATGAAGAGACTTTCCTCCGCGTTTGGTTTATCAGAGGTTGACCTATCTTAGGGTTTCTCTCGCGGCTTTTTGGCATAAAGGTTCCCAGATCATCGCAATCTACTTGACGGGAAATTAATCCGGTCTTTCAACTGGAGCAAATTTGGGTGGTGCCTTTCCTGAGCCCCGTTGGAATTATTCTTCCTACGAGTCCAGTAATCAAACACCGATAAGATAGCCTCCTGATGGAGGAACCACGTAACATATATTCACATACAACGTGTCTCACCGTTTATGAAAATGATGACATGTGCGAAGCACTAATATCACAGATAGATATAGTATAGTGCAGTAAGTAAAAATGCATTCGTACACATCCATCATAAATGTAAATGCAACATTCACACACAAACATATAACAGTTTTGAAAAGCTTGTAATAGTGGCTTAAGCCCTCGTATTGGAGTCCCTAGCAGAGTTGCCACCTGTCGACGTCGGGATTTTTTAGTGTCCCTTTTCGTTACTTGTTCTTTGGTGTTCTCATGTTAATGTGAGATTTGTTTGAAAAAACCAAGTGAAAAAGGTCTGACGTGTATAATGTCGACGATTTGACTTTAAGAGTCTCCAGTTGGTGTATTTAACTGGTTGCACCAACGCAACCGAAAAAGGTTTGTACATTGATCCAGTGATGTGGCACTGCTAAACGGGTCTGTGAATCCGAGACTCATTTGGGTTCGGGGGCTTGATTATGCGGAGGGAAGGTGTTAGGCACCCCCCGACATCCGTGTTACCACAGTGACCGCCACTTTTCAAAGAAACTGTTATATTAATGTGTGTGTGTGTGTGTGGATCAATGTGTAATTATTTGGCAGTAGTTCTACGCCTCATTCACACCTATATACAAAGGGTTTGAACTTATAGAAAAATTCAGTTTTAAACAAGATATAACAATGAAGTTATATAAAAAGAGGTTTTTCAAACCCTGTGCTCAATAGTAATTAAGGCCTTTAATACTTCCACTTTATTATTAAATGTTCGGCTTGTTTGTTTTTATTTTCGAGATGCGAAGCATCTTCGAGAAAATAATATACAGCAGTGTCGAACTCCTCATGAGCATGATAGCCATCCAAGGAAATTCTGTAATGGCCCGGAAATTCGTATCATCCAGAATTTAAGTTTAAAGAATTGGTTATTAATAAAATGAATTTTTTTTAATAATATTTCGTGTTATGTGTTTATTAATCGTTCTAGAACCTAGGATGATTATCAGTCGGGAGGATTCTGGCTACGAGCTAGATAGAACGAGTAAGAATTTTTAAGACGAAAATGAAAATTTTCCGGGAAAAAAATATTTTCGAGAAAAAAGACGAAATAGTCACTATTCACCCGACGAAACCTAAGGGTTAAGGTTTGAATAACCTAAGCCATTCTGAGAGTTAGGTATGTTGAAATGACATTTTGTCAAAAGATTTGCCGATAATATATCGTGAAAAGTTAAGTAAGCTGATAAAAGTTTTTCTCAAAAAATGTGCAGAAATTGGACAAAATAAAAACGACGAAAAGTACTGATATGTAATTTCCATTTGTTTAGCTACATTAGGGGAAAACGTGAAGGAAAACGCTTAACGCCAAAAAGTGTTTTTTAGTTTTTCGGAGATCCGAAGAATACGTAAAAGTTAATCGGTAAAGGAAAGACAAAATATCCAAAAATATTTGGATTTCGAGAATCGCAGTTTCCGGACTATAAAGTGCTTATGCTTAAGAGCTAAGTAAAGGATAAGTTACTTAAGGGTTAAGTAAACTTAAAGGATAAGTTACTTAAGGGTTAAGCAAACTTAAAGGCTAAGTAAACTTAAGGGTTAAGCAAACTTAAAGGCTAAGTAAATTTAATGGCTAAGTAAACTTAAGGGCTAAGTTAACTTAGTGCTTAAGTCATAAATAGTTAGGAGGTTTGGGGGGTGAAATGACTAAAATACCCCAAGTCGTGGAAAAGAGAGATAAAGAGAGAGATTTTGGATGAGTGAGAAGAGGAAAAGGAGGAGGAAAAGTTGCTCGTGAGCAAACTTTGTCCGACGGAAAGAGATCAAAGGAGAAAGGTAATCCGAAACCTAGTTTCTTAGAAATTTTCTTTAAGTTTCTATGTTCAAAAACATAGTTTAATGAGAATAAGGAGTAAAAGATATTAAGAATGATTTTATATGGTTGAAATCATAAGAAAAGAAGAAATGAGAAATTAGAAGTTTAGTTTGTAAATTTCTTAAGGAAGTGTTTGATTCGTAATGAATTAGAACGATTCGAGTAGATTATATGAATGAGTAGGTGAAATAAGTAAGGAATAATGTTTTATAACAACAAATTCCAATAAAAAGTGAAATCGTAATCCAAAATATCGATTAAAATGAAGAACGAACAAAGAACACGAAGAACGTTGTTGATGGACAAATTTAATACCATCGTAGGATAATTGTTGTTGATGGACAAGTTTAAAACTATCGCGTATAAGTTTGATGCATATTGTTTTGTTAGGAACGATAGAAACGTTCATGAAGAACGGATTAAAACTTAGCTATAACGAAGTTATGGCGAAAATTTTGTAAAAGACAAACGAGAATTAGAAAGTTAGTAAATGAACCCAAACATGTACGGTTTCATAAGAATGTAAGCGAACATAGAAAACGTGAGTCGTGGACTCAAGAATGAACGAATTCCGAATTCGGATGACCGAATTACGGATAAACTAACAAATAACGTTAAAAGCGTAAAAATGAATAAAAGGTGAAGATCAAGCCAATCGAATGGCACGTTAAAAGATTCAAAACAAAGTTCTGTCTAAGGGGTATTGAAGTATGTAAGATAAGGAAGAGAATGGCTTTGGAATGACCTCGTTCCGAGTTATAAAGAAGGAGTAATGAGATCGGGAAATAGCATCTCAAAATGAAGTTAACACTTAGAAGAAATTTTCAAGAATTAGGGCTTGGTGTCGCGGCGCCAGCCATGCTTGGTGGCGCTACAACGCTAGACCAGGGAGCCGGGTACTGCAAACTCGTGTCGCGGTGCGAGAGATAGAAGGGAGAGTGGCGCCGCAACGCCAGAGTAGGGAAAAAGCCAGAGAAGTTCTTTTAACTACTCAACTCTTGGGGGAAACGTAAGGGAAGATAAAGAACATAATATCCAACTAATGTAACACTTGAACAAGTAAATTAAACCTTAAATGAAGGTTGAACAGAAAGATTAATCGAGATTAAAAGATAAAGAATGTAGGCATGGGTTACGAAACCGATATCCGGGGACCGCAGTCGCGATAAACAAACGTGGGGGATTGCTATGATTGTGATACCCTAGACGTTGGGGAACGAGGGTAATGAATAACATTTCGATGTTATGACATGGTAGTGAGAGATAAGTGTAAAGTATATAGACGCTACAAACGCAACGTTGTTGAGATAAACGATCGGTCGTAGCATACAACGAACAGTATGGCTTCGACATTAAGAAAGAATAATGAACATGGGGTTCATGGGATGGATAACGATCGAAAGCGATTAAAACCTTGAGTAAAGGTTGAATGAGAGATTAAGAGATGAGCAAACGTGAACGTTGAATACATAAATGATCCTCGTGAATCGTATTCGTGTCCAACAAATGTTCTAAGTATACCCTGGTTGTATGACCTAGACGTTGACAAAGGTAGTAAGTAAGACATGAATTATCAAGAAAGCCGTAATGAATGGTAATAAGAATAATGAAAGATGAAGGTGAGTCGTATAAGAATGAATCCTGAGGTAAGGCATTTAGTTATCAAAAAGCCAAAAGGAATAAGAAATTAACTTAATGAATATTATAGTAAGATAAGTTAGGTTCTGGTACATTTGTAACCTTTGATGGTTGACATATGGGAGCTGGGCTAAACAATTCCTTTAGAGAGCGAAGGTATATACAAAACTGGCAACCGATCTAACTCACTATGATGGCAGTGTAGATGAGACGGGAACTTGTTTGTTGGTTGTTTGTGGGAAACCACTTAGAGTACCATATGGACTACTAGCAGAGAAGCGATGTGTGCTGAGTCCTAGAGAAGTTATAAGAAGAAGATAAGAATGCAAATCATCAAAGATGATGAACGTTTTGAGTAAGACATCTCCGCATGTCATGAAGTCGTAGAACGGTAATGAAAGTTAGTCACGTAAACTTATAGTACAAGAACGCGAACCTTAAGAAGTAAAGTTAAGTAAACCAATGTGTAAGTTCAGTATATGACTAATTGGTGTGTGTTATTTCCTTATGTGCTACATAGGAATGGGAATGAGAAGTTCAGTGTAAGTTGTAGCTTGGCATAAGGCAAGTTTCCTAACTTCATTCTTATTTCAAATGAATGCTAGTTTCTTAAACTTCTCAGATGTTGAACTTGAGAAGTTCTATCTATGTGTGAATGTGCGATATTTGTACAAGGTGGTAGAACGTATGAGGCCTTGAGCCACAATGTGAACACTTTGGTGTTTCTATGATATGAACTGTTCTGTGATTAAGCTGTTCAATACACGTATGTTCTGTTTATACATGATCCGTTATTGTTAAGTTTGTGCTAATGATTCTCGCTAGAAAGAATGTATATGGAAAAAGGTAGAAGAATGAAAGTATTTTAAAATGAAAGTTAATATTGTTTTAAAATGATAGAAATCGAGATTATTCCTATTATTCAAACTGTTTCATAACCTTTGTTCGGTTATTGAAGTCTTAAAAGAATGTTTGAATTCTTGAAGATGTTTGTTCAACTGTGATGACTTGCTGGGCAATTGAATGTTCACATTTGCTTTAAATGAAAAACATTTTCAGTGAGCGATGTTAGAAGAACTTAAGGATCCCGTAAAGATCAAGTTGATCGGTGTCCAGATGAATTGCCATTCAGTATGTGAATGAGCGAGAAGATCAAGTGAATACTTGTAATATAGAAAGTTGAAATTGAACTATAGACTAGTTTAAGAAACTGTTATGTATCCTTAGTGGCGGATAAAAGTCACTCTTGTAAGATGAAATGAATAATGTATTTATCATTATTTGTAATGAAAAAGGTTATAAGGTTTTTAGAACCTGGGATTTGAGAGTGTATGTTGTTATATTTCAGTATATAATGATGTACGTTGGATGAATGATATACTCGTGACGAACGGAATCTGGGTGTGAAGATAGACCGAATTTTGGGGTGTTACAAGTGGGTATCAGAGCTGATAGGTTATAAATCTTAGGTAAGAGTACCTAAGACTATAATCATAGAGAGAAGGATAAGAAGATCACCACGTGATCATAGTGAATCGTAGTAACAGATGAGATGGTAAACGATGAATTATTTATAGTACTACGAAGTAGTACGGGAAGAAGAACTCAGATTGAGTTATGAAGGATAATATATGAATTAAGGAAAATTTATATTAAGTAAAGAGAGATTTAGAAGTTGTAAAATTTCAATTGACACATATGATAGCTGAGTTGTATAAATCTTTGTTATAGGCAGAGGTTTGTGCTTGGTGTAACAACTGCTTAGCTTATTATAGTGATAATCATTGGAATTGGTCACGCTGTCAAGATGTATATGACGAGAAGGTGAATCTTTTCCCATGTATATACTTGGTAGATAGAGAACGATAAGGTAGGTGCGAGTTCTTGAAACTCATACATATGGTAGGTTTGTGACTCATAATGATATGGTATGTTTTTGAACTTCTCAGCGAATGGACGCTTATGGTCTGTCTGGGATAGTTCTTAAGCTCATATTATTGTGGAAAGTTCATGAACTCATAATGTGTGGTAAGTTGATGGACTATACTAAGGTATAAAGATGCTTAGACTAAAAACAAGTTGTTTTCAGTAGGCTTAGTATTGAAGGTGCTAGAGAAGATTAAGTATTTTCGCAGTAAGACAATGAAGGAAGATGGAGAATAGGATATTCCAAGTCATCTAGCTATGCTAGATTTTGAAGTTTCTTAAAATCGTGTTTATGTGTGCGCATTTTTGAAAAGGAAAGAATTGGTTCAACTTTTGGAACCAATAGATTTTAAAAGAACTATTCTTGGTATGTCTATGCTAATTATTTCGGCTAGACAAAAGTTGATTTGAAATATCAAAATGAATTTTATATCATCAATGCATTTGATGCAAAGATGGTAAACAGATGGAGTTATTAATACAATTAAACCTAGTGTTGGATTTGATCTTGTGATCAACTACCTGCTATAGTATGATGTATAATGATAAAGTCAGAAATTGACGAAGTCCTCAACGTACTGTGAAAAGTGTGGTATCATGACGTCATAAAACGTTTTGATGAGTTGTAAAAGAATTTAAAGAAGTAGTCGATGTCAATTGAGTTAACTAGGCGAATGTTTCAAGTTGATATCTAATTTATTGGTATGGTCTGAGCTATTTGATTCGGCTAGACAAATGGTATGTCATGTTATAAGAAAATTGATCTTTCTGTGAGAACTTGTGCCAAACCAAATTGTTTTGGTGCGGAATCTGATGAATAAGTCTGAGGTGAACATACCCCGAAATGGGGTTATACGATGGGTTGATCACCTACGTATGGAAGAGGTAGTTTACTTTCTTGGTGATTATAAACTGACCGTAAAAGAAGGGTTTACGGTGAAATGTTGTTAAACCTAGTAAGAGTTCATGGTCAATTTGACCCCTCAGCAAAAGTGTGAAATGTTTTAAAGGAATTCTTATATTCCTCGTTGTTCATTCTACTTCATGATTCTTGATAAGTTATGGAGGTTAGGAATGATGGAATGATAGGAACTTCTTTGAAGAGAAGTTGAGAAGAGGGATAGGCTAAAATTTCGAGGACGAAATTCTGTGAAGAAGGGGTGAATGTGATGACCCGGGTAAGGGTGTGGTTTTAAGAAATTTCGAGGACGAAAATTTTATAAGAGGGGAAGAGTGTAACGACCCGAAAATTCGGATCGTCCAGAATTTAAGTTTAAAGAATTGGTTATTAATAAAATGAATTTTTATTAATAATATTCTGTGTTATGTGTTTATTAATCATTCTAGAACCTAGGATGATTATAAGTCGGGAGAATTCTGGCTACGAGCTAGATACAACGAGTAAGAATTTTCAAGACGAAAATGAAAATTTTCCGGAAACAAAACTATTTCCGGGGAAAAGACGAAATAGGCACTATTCACCCGACGAAACCTAAGGGTTAGGGTTTGAATAACCTAAGCCATTCCGAGAGTTTGGTATGTCAAAATGACATTCCGTCGAAAGAATTGCCGATAATATATCATGAAAAGTTAAGTAAGCCGATAAAAGTTTTCTCGAAAAACGTGCAAAAATCGAACAAAATAAAAACGACGAAAAGTACTGCTATGTACTTTTCATTTGTTTAGCTACGTTAGGGGAAAACGTGAAGGAAAACGCTTAACGCCAAAAAGTGTTTTTTAGTTTTTCAGAGATCCGAAGAATACGTAAAAGTTAATTCCAGAAGGAAAGACTTAAATATCCAAAAATATTTGGATTTCGAGAATCGCAGCTTCCGGATCAGAAAGTACTTATGCTTAAGAGCTAAGTAAAGGAGAAGTTACTTAAGGGTTAAGTAAACTTAAAGGATAAGTTACTTAAGGGTTAAGCAAACTTAAGGCTAAGTAAACTTAAGGGTTAAGCAAACTTAAAGGCTAAGTAAACTTAATGGATAAGTAAACTTAAGGGCTAAGTTAACTTAGTGCTTAAGTCATGAATAGTAAGGAGGTTTGGGGCGCAAAATGACTAAAATACCCCTAGCCTTAGTTTTCTATAAATAGGAAGCTTATTTCATTTGTTTGAAATTTTGAAAATTGTCCAACATTTGAGAGAGGGAGAGAGAGAGAGAGAGATTTCAGATGAGGGAGAAGAGGAAAAGGAGGAGGAAAAGTTGCTCGTGAGCAAACTTTGTCCGACGGAAAGAGAACAAAGGAGAAAGGTAATCCGAAACCTAGTTTCTTAGAAATTTTCTTTAAGTTTCTATGTTCAAAAACATAAATTAATGAGAATAAAGAGTAAAAGATAATAAGAATGATTTTATATGGTTGAAATCATAAGAAAATAAGAAATTAGAAGTTTAGTTTGTAAATTTCTTAAGGAAGTGTTCGATTCGTAAAGAATTAGAACGATCCGAGTGGATTATATGAATGACTAGGTGAAATAAGTAAGGAATAATGTTTTATAACATCAAATTTCAATAAAAAGTGAAATCGTAATCCAAAATATCGATTAAAATGAAGAACGAACAAAGAACACGAAGAACGTTGTTGATGGATAAATTTAATACCATCGTAGGATAATTGTTGCTGATGGACAAGTTTAAAACCATCGCGTATAAGTTTGATGCATATTGCTTGGTTAAGAACGATAGAAACGTTCATGAAGAACGAATTAAAACTTAGCTATAAAGAAGTTATGGCGAAGATTTCATAAAAGACAAACGAGAATTAGAAAGTTAGTAAATGAACCCGAACGTGTAGGTTTCATAAGAATGTAAGAGAACATAGAAAACGTGAGTCGTGGACTCAAGAATGAATGAATTTCGAGTTCGGATGACCGAATTACGGACGAACGAACAAAGAACGTTAAAAGCGTAAAAATGAACAAAGGGTGAAGATCAAGCCAATCGAATGGCATGTTAATGGATTCAGAACAAAGTTATGTCTAAGGGGTATTGAAGTATGTAAGATAAGGAAGAGAATGGCTTTGGAACGACCTCGTTCTGAGTTATAAAGAAGGAGTTATGAGATCAGGAAGTAGCGTCTCAAAAGGAAGTTAACACTAGAAGAAATTTTCAAGAATTAGGGCTTGGCGCCACGGCGCCAGCTATGCTTTGTAAGGTGGCACCAGGCGCCTGCACAGGAGCCGGGAGATTATAAACTGTGGCCATGGCATGGCGAGAGATGGAAAGGAGGTGGTGGCGCAGCAGGTGCGAGTAGTAGGAAAAAGCCAGAGAAGAGCTTTTAACTACTCAACTCTTGGGGGAAACGTAAGGGAAGATAAAGAACATAATGTCCAACCAATGTAACACTTGAACAAGTAAATTAAACCTCAAATGAAGGTTGAACGGAAAGATTAATCGAGATTAAAAGACAAAGAATGTAGGCGTGGGTTACGGAACCGATATCCGGGGACTGTAGTCACGATAAACAAACGTGGGAGATTGCTATGATTGTGATTCCCTAGACGTTGGGGAACGAGGTTAATGAATAACATTTCGATGTTATAACATGGTAGTGAGAGATAAGTGTAAAACATATAGACGCTACAAACGCAATGTTGTTGCGATAAATGATCGGTCGTAGCATACAACGAACAGTATGGCTTCGACATTAAGAAAGAATAATGAACATGGGGTTCATGGGATGGATAACGATCGAAAGCGATTAAAACCTTGAGTAAAGGTTGAATGAGAGATTAAGAGAAGAGCAAACGTGAACATTGAATACATAAACAATCCTCGTGAATCTTATTCGTGTTGAACGAATGTTCTAAGTATACCCTGGTTGTATGACCTAGACGTTGACAAAGGTAGTAAGTAAGACATGAATTATCGAGAAAGCCGTAATGAACGGTAATAAGAGTAATGAAAGCCGAAAGTGAGTCGTATAAGAATGAATCCAGAGGTATGACATTTAGTTATCAAAAAGCCAAAAGGAATAAGAAATTAACTTAACAAATATTATAGTTTAATAATTCGGATAAGTTAAGATAAGTTAGCTTGTGGTACAACCATAAACTTTGATGGTTGACATATGGTAGTTGGGCTAAACAATTCCTTCAGAGAGCGAAGGTATATACAAAACTGGCAACCGATCTAACTCATTGTAATGGCAGTGTAGATGAGACGGGAACTTGTTTGTTAGTTGTTTGTGGGAAACCACTCAGAGTACCATATGGACTACTAGCAGAGAAGCGATGTGTGCTGAGTCCTAGAGAAGTTATAAGAAGAAGATAAGAATGCAAATCATCAAAGATGATGAACGTTTTGAGCAAGACATCTCTGTATGTCATGAAGCCGTAGAACGGTAATGAAAGTTAGTCGCGTAAACTTATAGTACAAGAACGCGAACCTTAAGAAGTAAAGTTAAGTAAACCAATGTGTAAGTTCAGTATATGACTAATTGGTGTGTGTTATTTCCTTATGTGCTACATAGGAATGGGAATGAGTAGTTCGGCGTATGCAATAGCTTGGCGTAAGGCAAGTTTCCTAACATCATTCATATTTCAAATGAATGCTAGTTTCTTAAACTTCTCAGATGTTGAACTTGAGAAGTTCTGTCTATGTGAGAATGTGCGATATTTGTACAAGGTGGTAGAACGTATGAGGCCTTGAGCCACAATGTGAACACTTTGGTGTTTCTATGATATGAACTGTTCTGTGATTGAGCTGTTCAATACACGTATGTTCTATTTATACATGATCCATTATTGTTAAGTTTGTGCTAAAGATTCTAGCCAGACATAATGTATATGGAAAAAGGTAGAAGAATGAAAGTGAATATTGTTTTAAAATGATAGGAATCAAGATTATTCCTATTATTCAAGCTGCTTCATAACCTTTGTTCGGTTAATGAAGTCTTAAAAGAATGTTTGAATTCTTGAAGATGTTTGTTCAACTGTGATGACTTACTTGGCAATTGAATGCCCACACTTGCTTTAAATGAAAAACATTTTCAGTGATAGATGTTAGACGAATTTAAGGATCCCGTAAAGATCAAGTTGATCGGTGTCCAGATGAATTGTCATTCAGTATGTGAATGAGTGAGAAGATCAAGTGAAGACTTGTAATATAGAAAGTTGAAATTGAACTATAGACTAGTTTAAGAAACTGTTGTGTATCCTTAGTGGCGGATAAAAGTCACTCTTGTAAGATGAAATGAATAATGTATTTATCATTATTTGTAATTAAAAAGGTTAATCAGTTTTTAGAACCTGGGATTTGAGAGTGTATGTTGTTATATTTCAGTATATAATGATGTACGTTGGATGAATGATGTACTCGTGACGTATGGAATCCGGGTGTGAAGATAGACCGAATTTTGAGGCGTTATAAATTCAGAAACTATAAAATAATGTACAAGCTCACACAGCTGAAAAGGTCCATCATGGGAACCGAATCTAGATTCAGTAAACTGAATCTGTGATCACATGATTTCTAGGCTCACATGATACTGCAGTTTGTATGGAAAGCAGTAAGCAATTATATATATATAAGCTGTAAATATATATATACAGACTTGATCAACCACCACGAAAAAACTCCATGGGGGATCAAAAATGTAAATATATAAAAGCGATAAATATATATATATATATATATATATATGGACATGATCAACCACCGCGAAGTAAACTCCAGGTGGGACGAAATGTTAATAAAGTTGTAAAAGCAAGCAACTGCTACGAAGTAAACTCCACGCAGGATGAAATGTAAATAAAGCTGTAAAAGGCCACGAAGTAAACTCCAGACATGACAGAAATGTAAATATATATATATAAAAGCAGTAAATGCACCGGATGTAAATCAAGACTCATCGGATATGTCTGACAACAATTATATATATAAGTATATATATATATATATATATATATATAAGTAGGTAAATGCACCGGATGTTAAATCCATGCTTATCAGATATGTCTGACAAAAATTATATATATATATATAAGCAAGTAAACACTCCAGACATAAGTCCAGGCTCAATCGAGGCATAACTCGATAATGTTAGTCCATATATAAAATATATACATATATAAGTATATATATACGCATGTAAATGAAAACCACAGCATCAAGTCCGGGAAACGCACACAACATGACTCTCAATGTGTATAACAAGTGTGTGCTAATATGAGAAGAAGGCTTTATAGAATGTGAGAAGGCTTACGTTAGCACGCCAATGTAGATTTCTATGACTCTATATGGATAAACACTCAGCCTCACGGATAAAAAAAGATAGCTATATGTGAGCTAACAGATGTTTAGAGATGAGGAAACACTCAATATGGGTGTGTACAGAGTAAATTGAACAGGGCTTCCTCGCCTTTTTCTCTTCTTCTCTTTCTCAAATGGCTGACCCCAAGGTCTATATTTATAGACTGATAGTCGCAGGTGTACCGCGGCAGCTGTAGTTACACCTGCGGCTGGTCGAGGTGTCCCTGGACTTCGCGGGTCCTGTCGTCTCGAAGTACGTGCACTCGTACACAGTAGTGTTCGCTCAAACTTGCAGAACTTCAATCCGAGCATCCGAACGAGGTATATATGACCTTCTTCGGACCGCTTATGTCGAGAGTTATGCAATGACATAGATTAGAGGTTGTACGAAGTCAGGAAGAGGGGTCCATGCCCATGGTCTTCAAGCTTCAAATTCTATCCAAGGTACTGCCACGCGTAATAGTCACTCGGGATTGTAACTCCTCGGTTCTTGTGGGACATCATTGGATATATGTATGTATGAAGTGTTGAGACGACACACAGGTGTTGAAGGGGCAAGATGACGTTTGACTCTTCGCCAGGGTTATCGTCGGTTTGAGTTGAAAGCAGACGTTGCTCAGGGTTACATCTGAGATTGGACTACTTTTTTGTATGCCGCAATGTCATCTTGTAAGAGTGCCTGTCTGCCCGGTGTTAGCTCTAGGTCTGAGGTATGAGTGCCTCAGCAGGAGTTCTAAGCTTGAAGCTGATAGCATGTATTTGAAACAAGTATTTCTGGAGTCATCGCCGGAACTGTAACAACACTCCTTGGGGTTATCGCCAAGGACGAAACTCGGGGTTATCTCCAAGGTTGGAAATGATCCTTCCGGTGCGTGTTCCGGGGTTGGAAATGATGTTCCCGGTGTGTGTCCCGGGTTTTGGGATTGACTTCCGGTAGTATCCGGAATGGATGTAAGCTATCTTCCATGGCTAATTATGATTAAGTTGGATATTCTCAATCCATTATTTCGTATCACACCTAAATATCACAATGATTATTATTAATCATCTATTATCTTTTTCATAAAATTTATTATCTCAAATATACTCATTTATTGTAATAACCCGATATTTTCTATATAAATAAATCAAAACTTTTGCGTATAAATTTTTTTTTATTTATTAAAATAAATGTGGGGAATATGTATAAGTCAATGCGTATGTATTTATGTGATAAATAAAAATATATTTATTGCATGAATAATTACTTTAGAATTAATGACCATTATAAATTATAATCTTATAATAAATTAAATTTGTAATAAAAATATTTTCTTAATTATTTTCCATAAAAATATGATTATTATATTATTTAAATAATATATAAAATGATTATAGAACTATTATAATAATTATTTTATTATATGAATTTATTTCAGATTAATTAAGTTAATTATTATAACTTAATTAATAATGGTATGTATATGCAAGGTAAATTAGATATGGAATCCAAACCCTAATTTTGAATTTTGATCAAGGAATGAGAATAATAATATAATATTATTTATAATTCAGTGCTATAAATATGTATTGTATGCGTGTACTGATAATAGTTGGTCAATTATGGTGTATTATGACCAAACCCTAATATTAATTGTGAAACCCTAATTTAAAAATTAGAGTGTAAGATTGTTTGTAATTGTGTTAATTTGATGAATTAACAAGTGTTAGAATTATAATTGTTAATTAGGGAAACCCTGATTTTAAAAAAAATCTAATTAGTAATTAGAAACCCTAATTATTAAATTAGAAACCCTAATGTGCTAAATAAGAACCCTGATTGCTAATTAAGCAAGTTTAATGTTAATTAGTGAATACCTAAACCTAATTTTCAAGTCTATGTAGTTAGGAAACCTAAACTAATTTAGTAATCTTAAATTGTGATTTTTAGAAGCTAAAATTCCATTTTTGGCCAAATTAGAAATCCTAGAAAAATAATCAAAAATTGGTGGAACCTTAAGGTTAAATCCTAAGGGTCAAACCCTAAGGGTTTGCCAAGTTTATAATTTTGCCATTAAATTTACAATGCAAATGTCCAAAAAGCCCTTTTTCAATTCTTTATTAGGTTACTTGCCAAGATTTGAGTTGTTCAACAACTCTAGATATCATCACATGCTCATATATCTCAGCAATCAGCCACATACCTCAGCAAATTCATTGTACCATGTGTTATATATAAGATCATTTGAGAGAAAGTTCATTAGTTAGCCTCATTTATACACAAACTCCTCACTCACCAAGACCCTCTCTCTAAACCTACTTAATTTAGCAAGCATTTCAGTCCCAAATCAAAGCCTCACTAACACCTTTAGCCAATCAGAAAGCTAGAAACAAGATTTGTCAAGAAAGGTATAAAATCCTAAACCAAAAATTTGATCTTTGACTCTATGTTAGCTGTTAATTTTTGTGTGTTAAACATGTTTTATGGTGTATAACTAAGTGATCTAGGTTGATAGATATTAGATCCATAACATCTATAGGCTCGGATTTGAAGATTTTAAAAATCTGGAAAAATCTTTCTTGTTGTTTGACAACCAAATGTCAAGTCTTGTAGATCTTTTTCTGTTTATGGTTTTTGTGTTTTAAAGGTTGATACTTGTAGTATGTCATGAGATCTGTGTTCTGGAACTCATAGCAGGACCAGATTATGCATAGATTGATAGATATTGTTGGTCAAAGGTCGTTGACTGGACAAAACTAGGTAACCCAGATCTTGCCCAGAACGGTCTGACAAGAAGTTCCTGGTCTTTGATCTTACTGGTTGTTATTTGTTTGTTATTTTTGTTGCATCCAGGTTGTAGTCTTGTATATGGACTAAGTTTATGCCTTAAAATCTCCTAAACATTAAACTGGTTGATTATAGTGGACGGTCAAACCAGGCAGGTCGAGCATGTTCTCTGTTTTCTGGGTTGCCCAGAAAACATATGAACATGTCGTCTGAGATGGTTTGACCGGACATAACTGTTAAACCTGTTGTTGTTAGATCGGTTTTATGTTATAGATCTACTCTCGTACATGCTGGATACATACTGAAAGCGTTTAATCACAAAAACAATACAAGGATTGCAAGTTGGGAAGCCAAAGTGATCGCCGAATCGCTTTTTTCATTCTCGGGTAACCGAGGAAAATGAAGAAAAATGTACCGATGTACCACTTTTGTATGCTTAGATCTTCTTATTCTGATGCTTTTTGGTCAGGTTTGTTGTTGGATCATGTAGTCCTACACTAGCACTACACGATATAGCCATAAACATGTCCAGAAACAACATGATCAGTGTTTAATCTTTGGTCAAAGTAGCTAACTTGATCACTAACATGCATTTCTGGGTTTCATCAAGAACACCTATAGTGATGGTTCTGTCGCTATAGGCAGTCTTTAGCGACACTTTATTTATAAAATTATTATTTTTATTAAATAATTAGAAAAAAATAGTTTTTAATTATGAAAAATACATAATAAATTGCTAAAAATTATTTTAAAGCCTAAAAATAAGGTTTTTATAATTTTGAATATATTTCATTAATATTTTATATTTTAGGAATATTAATGGTATTTAATTTATTAAATTATAATATTAAATAAATTATTTAAAATGATTTTAATATTTGAAAAATCATTTAAAAATTATATTATGTTATAAGAAAATATTTTAAGTTATTTTAATAACTTCTAATATTTTGTGATGGAATTTCATTAATAAGTTAATATTAATGATAATTAAGTTATTTAATAAATGTATTAAATAAATTATGAAAATAGAATTAATTATTTAAAAATCATATAAAAATTATTTAAGTATTATAAAAGTATTTTTAAGTTATAAAATATAATTTTAATATTTAAAAGATAATTTCATTAATAATTTAATATTAAAGATATTAAATTTATTTAATAAATATATTAAATAAATAGTTTAAAAATAATTTTATGGAATTAATAATCATTTAAAAAGGATATAAATGAATTAAAAATATTTTAAGTTATAATTAATGACTTTTAATATTTGGATAAATATTACATTAATATTTAAAATTAATGGTAATTATTTAAAATGATTTTAATTATTTTAAAAATCATTTCATGGTAATATTAATACTTTTAAAATATTTTAAGGTATTATAAATAACTTTAATATTTTGGTAATGGTTTCATTAATACTTTAATATTAATTAAATATTAATGATAATAGAATTATTTAATATTTAAATCATTAAATAATGATTCCAATGTTTGAAAAATTATAATAATTGTTTAAAAATTATTATAAATCATTTAAAAATAATTTGACCGATGTTTAAGTACATATTGAACTTCGGTATAGTCTTAGACTCGATATTTACCCGATAAAGTCATCGGTACACCGACATGTATCAGAAATTGATCTGGACTTAGATAGGTTGACTTGATAAGTGTTTATTTGTGATTTAATGGTTGTTAAACTTATATAGCAATGTAATTAGGTTATGTGCTGACTGCAAATAGCAGTGTTATGTGTTATGATATATTATTCTAATCGAATAAATGATCTTATTAATGATAGGGCTTGATATAAAAGATAAAACTAAGTTGCATATTGTAAGCAGCAGATCAGGCAAGTATCTAACCCTTTGCATTTACTTTATGCGATAGACATGTGTAAGCTAATATCTGAACTATTCTTTTTCGTTGTTCAAATGTCTTAACCCCAGTATATACACATGCAATAATTTTGTATAAGTAAGTTATTATATCATAATCTGTTGTACAAGTTTATTAGTTCTATTATTATTAATCAAGATATATATTATGTTCGTTAATTTCTAAAGTATGGTTATACAAGTGTCCTCACTTGGATAATCATTATATTTTATCACATGTTGATACATACTTATTGGTTTTCAGTATGTATATGTTGACTTAAAAGCTGTCTAAGCTAATTAATCCGGCTAGACACAAACTTAAAAATATGATTAAACAAGATAGAACTTTATTGTTATCCAACCGAATTGTTTTGGTTCAGATTCTAGATTGGTATGAACATCCCAAATATGGGAAACTTTTATGCACCTAAAGCGGATATGTTGGACGAAAATATCGTTCTTGTATGTAGTATTGATCAATATAGGGCATAACGGGCTGATCACCCCCGTGCCCGTAAGTTATGACGGTTTACAGATGAAGTTTTGTTTAACTTTTCGAAAATATAAAACAATATTCAGAGTCTGTCGAATTATCCTCATTTATAGTCAGTACGTAGTTTTAAAATTTTGAAATCGAAATGATATATTATTTATAATTGGTTCAGTTTACTTCATAACTATTGATTCGTTGTAGAATTGTCGTACAAAGAAAACATTTAATCCTTTCAGCTAATATTTATAATTGCTATTACTTGCTGGGTGTTGATCGATTTCACAATCAAAACAAACGTGCAAGCATACACGGTCAACAAGTAATAAAGTGAAAGTAGAGTATCGTTCCCACGAGGAATTATTTAATAAAAATTACCAAGTACTAACTCTTAACCAAATCAATTTTATTTAAATAATTGTAAAGTGTGATTTTTCTAATTAAGAAAACTAAATTAACTAATTAAACCAAATTTCTTTATAAATGAATTCAAATAAATAAAGATTAAGACTTCAATATCCCCAATTATGAATTATAAATCAATTATCCAATTATATCAACTATTATGCCTACTGAATTGTTAACAGGAACTCTTAAATGCCAAAAGTCCTTTTCCAAGTGATCAAATGACTTCTATTTAATCCAGATTAATCTTGCTATATTCCTATGCAAAACAATTGAATTAAACTCCTTCAATTCCAATTCCTTATGTGTCAAATGTGGTGAATAGATATTTTCATTCAATTCACGAACCTAATTATTCGTCATACAAATAACTAAGTCACATGTTATCATGCCCAGTTCTAACCCTAGATCTCCTCTTTCAATTCCTTCTAGAGTAACAAGGTAATTACTGATCAAATAATTAATAAATAAGCATAAGACAAGATAAACAATTCACTTTGACACAAATAATTGGAATAAATTGAATAACTAATTTATAGACATAAAAGGTTCAATTGAAATCTTAATGAAAGAATTAGTTCATTGTCATTGAATTAAAATCAAGAATCCACAACTGAATAGACATTAAAAGATAAAAGTATGATAATAGAAGAGAATAGAATCTGTTGTCAACAAATCTGATGCTCCCTCTTGCTCTTGCTCTTGATCTCAAGTGTTCTTCAAGTTTCTTCAATCTCCAATGGCTAATAAGAACTAGGGTTTATGTTTTAATCTAATGGAGTGTATCTCTAATTTAATCTATGTAATCTCCCTTTATTTTATGCCTTACACCATGTATTTATAGGTTACAAGTCCAATTTTTAGCTTAGGAACAAACCCAATCCAATTTGAAGTCAGAAAAGTGTCAAAATTTGCCCCAAAACGCGTCCAAGCCTCACTAATCACTTCCCCAACGCCTCGGCGCTGGGCATGGCACCGGAACACTGCCTTTAGCGCCCCGGCGCTGCAAATAGGCATGAAATGGGTGCCCCGGCGCTAGCCATTTTTCTGGAAATTTTCTGCTCTGACGTCCTTTGGAAAAATGGCCATAACTTCTTTTTTCGAACTCCAATTTTGATGATTCAAGATGTTCCGAAAAGAGGAGATGTAGATATACAACTTTCGTTCTTTGATGTTTTCGAAATAAGGTCCAAAGAAATACTCAAATCGGCTCTGAAGTGACTATTGTGTAAATGGCAAGCCGAAAACGCAAATCTAGCAACCCCAAACGTCGATCCAAGTAACTTTTGTCCCAATTCCTATAAAACAACGTAAAACATACATGAATAGACACAAACACTTAAAATCAACCAAAAGATTAAGCTCAAACGCACTCAATTATGAGTATAAAACTCACTCATCAAATACCCCTAAACTTAAACATTTGCTTGTCCTCAAGCAAAAATACAAAAGAACTAAAAATAAACAATTGAACTCAACTACATGAATGCATATGCATAATCTACTTTCTAATATACCTACGAACCTAGTAATAAATCGGTATGATATATAGCAACAGGCCTCAAAGATACCATTGGTACTTAAACAATATATCCAATCAAGTCAAAATCCATAAATCTAACCAATTAGTCAATCTAAACCAGTCATCACCCATGTTGTGTGTGTGTGCTTGTTAACCATTCTAACCAACCACAGTTCAAGATAATCACATAGCAAACTTCTTAGAAGGAAAATTTCAGTTCTAATTTAATTACTTTTGTGAACATGACAACTCCAGTTAAAACTAAGCAATTACCAAGTCTAAGGGTAAATACAAGATTTATTTCTACTTTTATTCAATCACAAGGGCATTTTTGCTCTTTCTCGTGTTTTATTCATTTTTTTATTTTTTTTCTCATGGCTGTGCAATGTCTTATTTCCTTAGGCTTTTCAGTACCACCTTAACGAGCTTTCGACCAACGACTCCCAAGCCATTAAGACTTTAGGGCGCTAGGTGTAAAGACAATCCCCTCGGGCTTACTTACTCATGTAGCAAAGGCCACAAAACTAGACAAGCATGCCACGGTGTTTATTCTCTTTTTTTTTTCTTTTTCTGGATTTTTTATTCTTTTTTTTTTCTTTTCATCATTTCTTTTTTTCTCTTTTTTTTCTTTTTGTATATATATACCCCATAGATTCCCCCAAACTCAAGCTTTTACACCATTCCAACCTTTACCGCCAGTTCACTAATTTCCTTAAATTTTAACCAAGATTTTCCCTCAGAAAAAAATTATGAAACCCTTGAACCAAGTGGATTAAAACAGTTAAACTTTAAGTGCTAACCGGTTACATAAGTTTAAGACAGGCTCAGATTATCATCATGATTAAAATTAGAACTCATCATCAATTATCAAGACTATTCAAGTTAACATGCAAAACCAATCTTATCATAGGCCGAGCTAAGACCACACCAACTGATCACACAGATTCATGCAAAAAAAAAATGCAATTATACTACATGAACACATACTAATGCAACACATATATGAATATGCAAATAACTACCCATGTATTATATGCAACCTAAAAAAACACAATGCTAACACATAAAAAAACGAACTACTATTCAGATAACTAACTATATGCAATACGACACTAAAATGCCCCCAAACTTAAACTAGACATTGTCCTCAATGGCTGAAATAGAAAAAAGTAGAGCAGAGGACTTCCCTGAAAATATAACAATCTTCCTCCTTGTCCACTAAGTTTGGATAATATGCTAAGCACATGGAATAAATTGGGCATCTCACTTGAATTTAACTTGAATAATTTGTAAACCATGATAGACGTAATCTTATTAAATCCTAAATAAATACAAATTCAAAACTATTAATATAAAACCTAATAAAAACTAAAAATAAAAATTAAACTTGGGCATGATAACATGTGGTTTTGAAATCCGGATGTGTTTTGCTGTCTAGGCGCTTGAGCTTGATTTCTACTCCAAGAAAATCCCGAATGATTTCTCCAACCCGGATTATATGCGTTTTGATTAGGATACGGTTGGGTGGATCGATTATAGCTCCATACGAACTGAGCTGATTCGGCGTTTATGGCACATTGATCTGTAGCATGACTCCCAGCACATAACTCACAAACCATAGCTACTTGCTGCATGGATGGTGGACTCCATGTTTCCATTTTCTTAGCTATTGCGGACACTGTGTCTCGCTAATGCTAAAAGTGTCATGAAGTCCAATAATCTCTGTTTCAATTGGTTGAGTCATGTTTGCCATCCTTCGCCTCCGTTGGGCTGCGATAACCTCCAACGTCTTCGAATTTGCCTCAATTTGTATTGACTCTACAGAAAATATATTAAGTCCATCAATCCCTGTTTCTCTTGGTTGAGTCATGTTCGTGTATGGCCATTGATATGCAAAGTCATCCATGGTACCTGAAAAGAGAGAAATATGGGAAGAGAATTAAAAATAAAAATAAAATTGTTTAAATTAAGACTAATTTGATTAAAATTAATATTGGTAAATAATTATTAAATTAATTCCCCGGCAACGGCGCCAAAAACTTGTTGATCGATTTCACAATCAAAACAAACGTGCAAGTATACATGGTCAACAAGTAATAAAGTGAAAGTAGAGTATCGTTCCCATGAGGAATTATTTAATAAAAAATACCAAATACTAACTCTTAACCAAATCAATTTTATTTAAACAATTGTAAATTGTGATTTTTCTAATTAAGAAAACTAAATTAACTAATTAAACTGAATTTCTTTATAAATGAATTCAAATAAATAAAGATTAAGACTTCAATATCCCCAATTATGAACTATAAATCAATTATCCAATTATCTCACTTATTATGCCTACTGAATTGTTAACAGGAATTCTCAAATACCAAAAGTCCTTTTTCCAAGTGATCAAATAACTTATATTTAATCCAGATTAATCTTGCTATATTCCTATGCAAAATAATTGAATTAAACTCCTTCAATTCCAATTCCTTATGTATTACATGCGGTGAACATATATTTCCATTCAATTTACGAACCTAATTATTCGTCATGCAAATAACTAAGTCGCATGTTATCATGCCCAGTTCTAACCCTAGATCTCCTCTTTCAATTCCTTCTAGAGTAACAAGGTAATTATTGATCAAATAATTAATCAATAAGTATAAGACAAGATAAACAATTCACTTTGACACAAATAATTGAAATAAATTGAATAACTAATTTATAGACATAAAAGGTTCAATTGAAATCTTAATAAAAGAATTAGTTCATTGTCATTGAATTAAAATCAAGAATCCACAACTGAATAGACATTAAAAGATAAAAGTATGATAAGAGAAGAGAATAGAATCTGTTGTCAGCAAATCTAATGCTCCCCTCTTGCTCTTGCTCTTGATCTCCAGTGTTCTTCAAGTTGCTTCAATCTCCAATGGCTAATAAGAACTAAGGTTTATGTTCTAATTTAATGGAGTGTATCTCTAATCTAATCTATGTAATCTCCTTTTATTTTATGCTACAAGTCCAATTTTTAGCTTAGGAACAAAACCAATCCAATTTGCAGTTAGAAAAGTGTCAAAATTTCTCCAAAATACGTCCAAGCCTCACCAATCACTTTCCTTCGGTCTTTGGGCATGGCTGTTGAACATCGCCTCTAAGCGCCTTTAATAACGCAAATAGGCATGAAATGGGCGCCCCGGCACTGGCCACTTTTTCGGATATTTTCTGCTCTCACGTCCTTTGGGAAAATGACCATAACTTCTTCGTTTGAACTCCGATTTTGATGATTCAAGATGTTCCGAAAAGAGGAGACATAGATCTACAACTTTCATTCTTTGAGGTTTTCGAAATAAGGTTTAGAGAAATACGCAAATCGGCTCTGAAGTTACTATTGTGTAAATGGCAAGCCGAAAACGCAAATCTAGCAACCCCAAACGTCGATCCAAGTAACTTTTGTCTCAATTCCTACAAAACAACGTAAAACATGCATGAATAGATACAAGCACTTAAAATCAACCAAAAGATTAATCTCAAACGCACTCAATTATGAGTATAAAATTCACTCATCACCGGGCACTCAAATGCTCATCCTACTTAATTTAAAATATTTTTAGCTAAGTGTGAACAACCAGAAGGCTCAGCTAAGAACAAAGGGAAAGGGAAAGTTGCAGAATAAGTTTGTGCTATTTTATGTAATAGTTTAACTTTATTAAGACTATGATATTATTATTATCTTGTATTGTAATGAATGTATTAAAGGTTACGTACTTGGGTTTAAACTCTGATAAATATGTAAATTAAGTTTGGTATCTATATTATTGTTATTATTATTAGTATTATTCTGCTCATAGAAATGGTATCGTGAAGCACCGAGTTCAGGTTTCAAGTACCTGAATTTGGGGGCGTCACAAGTTGGTATCAGAGCTTTAGGGTTAGAAACCTTAGGTGGGATAGACCTTAGGCTATAACCTTAGAACAAAGGGAAACGTTGAAAATATATATAACTCATATAGAGTTTAAAAAGAGGTGAATTGGATAAATTCATCATCAAACAAAATAAAATATAACTTATATAAAACTATTATTTCTTGTGTGTATATACTATATGCTAATCAGGATAATTTATGTGTGTAGATGTCTGGTGGAAAAAGCTTGTTATATGCTTATAGCATGGAGAAGGATCAAATCCATACACCCGAGCTAATATCGAAGCCAATAGCTGAAATAGAGGCTCACTATGAAAATAACTCGGAGGAGGTAGTTATCGTGGAAAACATAGTACCAGATCTGGAAATGGTGGAACTGACAGATAGTGATTCGGACACTAAAGTTGAAGTTGATCAAGCATCAACGGAAGTGCAGAATTTGAAGGATAAGGTTTCTTCTCCGGAAAAGTTGTGGGAAATAGAAAAACTGTTAAATAATCAATTGCAAAAGGCATTAATAGAAACTATGGAAGAAGAAGATAAGCTTAAAATTTAAATTGATCAAATTAGAGCCACAAGCAACATATCGTGTGCAACTCCAAGTAATAAGGGGAAAAGAAAGATAGAAGGCCACGACTTAGGAAAATTCGATAAGAAGAAATAGAAAAAAGATATGTTACATTTGCGGCTATGAGGGACATACCACTCTTTATTGTCCCGACTATAAACCAGGTGCATGTTTTATTTGTGGATTGGAAGGTCATCAGCCGAAAGGTTGTCCAAGAAAAAGGAGTAGTAAATAGTTAGTATAGGTTCTATTGTGTAGGTGTGTTTAATGTAATATATATGATGAGTATGTCTGTGTAATGTAATATTCTCAACTTTTGTAGTAGTCAAGGTTGTAAATCCCGACTTTTATGGTCACAAAGGGATAACGGATGTTTAAAGAAATATGTGTTATGCTATGTAAAGTATTCGTTAAATGAATAAGAATCTAAGTTTGAGTAATGAAACAAGTTTAATATATTAAACTTATATGATAAGGTTTATAATGTAAGTTAATAAAGAATAAATTATATTTTATTTAATCAGATAATGCCGCCAATACGTCAAACTCGAAACCAAAGGGCAGAAGAATCTGTCAACAACGCTGAGGGACAACAACAAGCAGACCCGATGCAGCACTTTGCAAACATGGTAGCCCAAGCTATATAGCAAGGAATGCCAGTCGCAGGGAACCAACCGGATAATCACTTGGCAAACTTTAAAGATTTCAAGGTTGTAGGACCACCAGAATTCAAAGGGACAACTGACCCTGTTGAAGCCCAAACTTGGGTTAAGGAGATAGAAAAGCGTTTGTGATAACTAGGGTAGCTGAAGGGAAAAGGACAGCTTTTGTCACTTACATGATGAAAGGGGAGGCGAACTTTTGGTGGGAAGCAAATCAGGCGAGGGTAGGAGAAGGTGTAGTTACTTGGGCTAGGCTTAAAACTGTATTTTTCGAGAATTATTTTTCATCTAGTATGCAGGCGAGGATGGAGGTAAAGTTTTTGGAGTTAAAGCATGAGAACATAACTGTTGCGGAGTATGCCACAAAGTTTAATGAGTTGGCTATGTTCGCTCCGCATCAAGTTGATACAAAGGGTAGGAAGGCGTATAACCACTTGCTTATTTTGTAAAATTTGCACATTTCACCCATAACCAAAGCATTATATCAAATTAACTCCTTATTATTTCAAGATAATAAATAGAGAAAATTTCAATTTTATTATGGACTATAAGTTTATGCCTTTAAATCTCCTAAACATTAAACTGGGTGATTATAGTGGACGGTCAAACCAGGTAGGTCGAGCATGTTCTCTATTTTCTAGGTTACCCAAAAAACATATGAACATGTCGTCTGACATGGTTTGACCGGACATAACTGTTAAACCTGTTGTTGTTAGATCGGTTTTATGTTATACATCTACTCTCGTACATGCTGGCTACATACTGAAAGTGTTAAATCACAAAAACAATACAAGGATTGCAAGTTGTAGAAGCTCAAAATTGACTGCTCGAACTATTCTTCCTTTCTGGGTAACCTAGAAAATGAAGAACAACTCTGACAGCCACTTTGTATGCTTAGATCTTCTTATTGTGATGCTTTTTGGTCATGTTTGTTGTTAGATCATGTAGTCATACACTAGCACTACACGATCTGGCCATAAACATGTCCAGAAACAACATGATCAGTGTTTAATCTTTTGTCAAAGTAGCTAACTTGATCACTGACATACATTTCTGGGTTTCATCAAGAACACCTATAGTGGCCAGTTCATCGTATATATGCGATCTTTAGCGATACTTTATTTATAAAATTATTATTTTTATTAGATAATTAGAAAAAAATAGTTTTTAATTATGAAAAATACATAATAAATTGCTAAAAATTATTTTAAAGCCTAAAAATTAGTTTTTATAATTTTGAATATATTTCATTAATATTTTATATTTTTGGAATATTAATGGTATTTAATTTATTAAATTATAATATTAAATAAATTGTTTAAAATGATTTTAATACTTGAAAAATCATTTAAAAATTATATTATGTGATAAGAAAATATTTTAAGTTATTTTAATGATTTTTAATATTTTGTGATGGAATTTCATTAATAAGTTAATATTAATGATAATTAATTTATTTAATAAATATAATAAATAAATTATGAAAATTTAATTAATGATTTAAAAATCATATAAAAATTATTTAAGTATTATAAAATTATTTTTTAAGTTATAAAATATAATTTTAATATTTAAAGGATAATTTCATTAATTATTTAGTATTAATGATATTAAATTTATTTAATAAATATATTAAATAAATAGTTTAAAAATGATTTTATAGAATTAATAATCATTTAAAAAGGATATAAATGAATTAAAAATATTTTAAGTTATAATTAATGACTTTTAATATTTGGATAAATATTACATTAATATTTAAATATTAATGGTAATTATTTAAAATAATTTTAATTATTTTAAAAATCATTTAAGGGTAATATTAATACTTTAAAATATTTGAAGTTATTATAAATAACTTTAATATTTTGATAATGGTTTCATTAATACTTTAATATTAATTAAATATTAATGATAATAGAATTATATAATATTTAAATCATTAAATAATGATTCCAGTGTTTGAAAAATTATGATAAATTATAATAATTGTTTAAAAATTATTATAGGTTATTTAAAAATAATTTGACCGATGTTTAAGTTATATTAAACTTCGATATAGAGTCTTAGACTCAATATTTACCCGATAAATCCGTCGGTACACCGACATATTTTAGAAATTGATCTGGACTTAGATAGGTTGACTTGATAAGTGTTTATTTGTGATTTAATGATTGTTAAACTTATGTGACAATGTAATTAGGTTATATGCTGACTGCAAATAGTAGTGTTATGTGTTATGATATATTATTCTAATCGAATAAATGATCTTATTAATGATAGTGCTTGATATAAAAGATAAAACTAAATTACATATTGTAAGCAGCAGATCAGGCAAGTATCCAACCCTTTGCATTTATTTTATGCAATGGACATGTGTAAGCTAATATCTGAACTATTCTTTTTTATGTTCAAATGTCTTAACCCCAATATATACTTATGCAATAATTCTGTATAAGTAAGTTATTATATCATAATCTGTTGTACAAGTTTATTAGTTCTGCTATTATTAATCAAGATATATATTATGTTCGTTAATTTTTAAAGTATGGTTATAAAAGTGTCCTCACTTGGATAATCATTATATTTTATCACATGTTAATACATACTTATTGGTTTTCAGTATGTATACATTGACTTGAAAGTTGTCTAAGCTAATTGATCCGGCTAGACACAAACTTAAAAATATGATTGAATAAGATAGAACTTTATTGCTATCTAACCGAATTGTTTTGGTTCGAATTCTAGACTAGTATGAACATCCCAAATATGGGAAACTTTTTTACGCCTAAGGCGGATATGTTAGACGAAAATATCGTTCTTGTATGTAGTATTAATCAATACAGGACATAACGGGCTGATCACCCCCGTGCCCGTAAGTTATGACGATTTATAGATGAAGTTCTGTTTAACCTTTTCGAAAATATAAAATAATGTTCATAGTTTGTCGACTGATTCTCATTTATAGTCAGTACGTAGTTTCAAAATTTTAAAATCGAAATGATATGTTGTTTATAATTGGTTCAGTTTACTTCACAAGTATTGATTCGTTGTAGAAGTGTCGTACAAAGAAAATATTTAATCCTTTCAACTAATATTTATAATTGCTATTACTTGTTGGGCACTCAAATGCTCATTCTTGCTTAATTTAAAATATTTTCAGCTAAGTGTGAACAACCAGAAGGCTCGGCTAAGAACAAAGGAAAAGGGAAAGTTACAAAATAAGTTGGTGCTATTTTATGTAATAGTTTAACTTTATTAAGACTATGATATTATTATTATCATGTATTGTAATGAATGTATTAAAGGTTACGTACTCGGGTTTAAACTCTGATAAATATGTAAATTAAGTTTGGTATCTATATTATATTTATTATTATTAGTATTATTTCGCTCATAGAAATGGTATCGTGAAGCACCGAGTTCGGGTTTCAAGTACCTGAATTTGGGGGTGTCACAATTATAATAATGATAATTAATATCAATTATTTATTAACTCACCATCTATTTTCTTTTAATACGTTCCATTAAATCTCCCTTTGATTTAACTTCCCCAGTTATGCCACACAAGACCTACTTATGTGAACTTAGTAATTAATAGTCCACAATCTTATAATAATACAATCTCACAAAATAATATTATTTCTAACATTACATCTTATAATATGGTCATAATGTAATATCATTACATTATATGTTCTCATAGCTTATATACTAGCACTAATTTAATGGTCTTTATTCATAACTAATCTATTACCCTCATACGGTCATTACACAAGGGGCAAAGAAGAGTTGGTGGCTAACTCCCACCAACTACTACTATTCATTGTACCCTAGTCATTGGTCTAACCATCATTGCTATCATATGAGCTATCTAGCAAGCTTATTTAACTCTAATTTTATACATTTCTAAGGGTCATGGGAGTGGTCTAGTGCACCATGTTACATTTTATTATCTCACTTATACATAATGCTAAATAATAGTCTTTATACATATATATTCAAATACTGATATACGTATATAGATGTATACATATATCCCTATGAGTCCTTAGTACGCATTTCTTGCATTTTAAATTTTAAAAACTAACTCAGGAATTCCTACAGCCGGAGCAGCTGCGCTGGTCATAGGCTTGGAAATGGCGCAGCTGCGCCACCAAGTTCAGAGGCAGACAAGTTTTGCATTAGCAAAAATAAAACCTATGCTCCTAATCACTTTACATATACCTCATAAATGGTAACTCATCTAAAATCAACCTCTTCTTTGATTCCACATCATGGGTTACTATTTTCACTAATAATTTAAATATCAAACTTCGAGTTTTAAAACTCTATTTTCCTTAATAGTTAGTTAACTATAAAGAATCTCATATATATATATATATATATGTATATATAGATATATATCTAATTTCTTTCCATAATTCAAGATATATATAACACATATATACATTCCTTTAATCTTCACTTCTCGTCGTGTATCAAATTACTTAATAATTCTCTAACCAATTTAAAGGTATATTGATTTTATTCTCTCGTCAACAACGTACATATATACAAGTCTAAACCTAGCACACATCGAGTCTTTAATAGTATTCAATATAGTACACTGAGTGGTTTCCCACAAACAACAAACAAATTAGTTTCTGTCTCGTCAACATTATTTTCACAGTGAGTTAGATCAGTCACTAATTTGTATATACTTCTGCTATCTGAAGGAATCGTTTAGCCCAGCTCCTATACATCCACCCATAAAGAGTACGGTTTCACAGCCTTAGACTTGATACTTACTCGTACATATACTCAAGAAATTGGTGATTATCAAAGATATTTAATGTCACCAACTTACTATGATAAAATAATTTAACACAAATTATTTAATATCGATAGATAAATTTCTATCCATCTTCTTACTAATTAATCTCTACAATTTATAATAAATATATAATAATGATATATATTTTTATTAAACACAACATCACTTATTACATAGTTCATATTACCCTATGTAACACAATACCACATACCTCGTAACACATTTATATTTTTGTTCGAACCCATCTCATGCTTTAAGAATTTTATCTACTAAATTCTTCTTTTAATGTTTTCTAAAAATTCAAGTTCTTAAAATAATCATACCAACAACTGTCCATCATTGCACTACGAGACAATGAGGACTTTTATCACATCATTTGTAACATTACCGGTCATGATTATACCGAATGATCCCTGGTCATAATCATACCAATCAACAGTCCATCTATGCACGTAAGCCAAAGATGACTTTCATCACAATATAAGCATGAGGATGATGACAATGATATAAGCATTAATCAAATGAAATCAAGGATAAATATTAAAGACTTTAAATTTATCCAGAGTTTAAAAATATTCAAATTGTCAACATGATACTGCTTTGTGGAGTAAAATTCAAGAATAATATTCATGTATAAAAAAATAATTTGGATAGAAAAGAAATATATTTTTCGGGTGAATAGTACCCCGTGAATAGCACCTTGTGAATAGTACCTCGTGAATAGTACCTCAGTATGAAAAGTACCCCAAATACCCGAGTGAATAATATTCGAGTGAATAGTAATCGGGTGACTAGTAACCTATGAATAGTAACTCATGAATAGTACTCCGGTATGAAAATTGCCCCGAATACCCGAGTGAATAATATTTGAGTGAATAGTAATTGGGTAAATAGTAACCCATAAATAGTAACTCATGAATAGTATTTCGACATGAAAATATTAATAATTATCAAGAAATCTCAGAATAATATTTTCATGAAAAGATACTGAATGAATCACAAATATCAACGATATTCTACTAATTTCACGGAGTATAGAAACAATACTTTAACAGAATGAGGGTATAATCAAGAATATGAGACGAAATAATATTACTCACATACTACAGAGTATGGAAGAAAATATTATTCCTTATGAATACTGAACAAAAATAATATCACTTACCTCAGAAAAAGACTGAATACTGAAATAGTGAAGTAGTAGACTTCTCTTCTTCTTTCTCACTATAGCTTCTCTCTCTATAATTGCTCTTGTGAGTCTTATTGAATTGGTGAGAATGAAAAAAGAATGAGCTTCTATTTATTGAAAAATATAGTTTTGATAATTATACGTTTTGGGGCTCGAAATATTACAGTATAAAACCTTCATATTTTCCTCCATTTTTAATTTAGTCCTACAAGTATTATCAAACTTGCACCACCTCCCCTAATAGTACATCATGTGAATCAATAGTTCAGTCATGTGAATCAATAGTTCTATACATGCGAAAAAAATAGATACAGTATAGTACCTTCATATATACCTCTATTTTTAATTTAGTCATGCAAGTATTAACAATCTTGCACCACCTCCCCTAATAGTACATGCATGTGAATCAATAGTACATACATGTGAACAAATAGTTATAAGCATGTGAATTAATAGAAATTAATTGCTCATTTATCCGATTAATTATCCGATTGGTCAATATAACCTTATTGAAATAAATGTCGATTTTCACTAACACTAATAATCCTAACACAATGGAAATATCAATTTCATCTTTAACCAACACGAACTTATTCATCATTAATATTATAACTCATAATATTTAACAACCAGATCATTCCCACGAAAGAGGGGGCTTTCCGATAAGAATTTCTCCCTATTGGCGCGCAATTAGGTGACCAAACCTCTCCTCGACAGAACTTTCTAGACATCATCAATATTGCAAATAATAATATGAATAACTTTGTCATCTCTATTATTGATTTAATAATATAAAATATTATGCAGATGATACTGTGACAATAATTGAATCAATAATATGAGAGATATTATGCAGCAATTATTGTAGCACTAATTGAGTATAATTGAGTGACTTCTCACGTAAGCATCAATAATCAATACTGTGTGCTACTATGCAACCACGAGTATTACTGTACTTTTACTATTGGGTAGTTCAACAGTTTAACGGTAAAACTTTCGCCGTTATTTTTATAAAAGATATTTCTATCGTTTTCTAACTCTGACAATACTTCTGTTGTGGGGTCCACCAATGATTGTGTCTTCGTACGAATATTCCTTGTTAAAATGAATATTCCCCGACCAATCGAATATTTTATAACCACTTGCTTACTTTATAAAATTTTAAATATTACCCGCAACTATAACACTATATCAAATCCACACCATAATATTCAAAAAATGTATTTCGAGAAAAATTAATCTTTATTCATAAAAGTTTGGGTCTTACAATAGGGATAAGCCTCCCTAGCGATTAACGACTTTTCAGATAACATAGATTTCAACATTAATCATAAAAGAACCTTTGAGTAAATAGTTACCGTATAATTCAATCCTTCCACCATACAATGTCCCAATTAAATGTAAGACATGGAATTACTGTCAAGTCTTATTTTATTTAATTATATGTATTTCAACTCTTAAATGCACAATACCAAATAATTCAAATTAGAAACTCCTTTCTAATTTCATTCTGCCTTGGCCAATGACTACTGGGTTGTCATGTATCTTATCAAATAGGACATTTCTCTTCTTTTACTAGAAGCGGTAGATTCTTTATTGATCATACATTATTCCCATATACGACTTATTATACCCAAACATACCCTTTGATATATCCTAAGGGTCTTAAGGAATAAGTTAAAGTATAATTCATCATACATAAGATACTATGATGATCTCAAGTCCAAGGATCACTTGTACTACTATCACTATAGGAATTCCTATTGACAGGCAAATAAAACTCCATTAGGTATTCCTTAGCGAGCCACATTTAGTGAACTTATTCTCTAATAAGCACCTACATACTTGCTTTGGTGTCTCCACACAAATGATTATGAGATCAATCATCCTCATCCAATGAGCAAGCAACGTATATATCAATCTATCCGGATTCACTAACCCCCAATTTAGTAATTCAACAATTGGGAAATATTTTAGTTTTAAGCTTTCTAAGAATTTATATCTCATTAGAATGATCATTATCATTATTCTAAAAGCATTGCTTAAAACTATGTGTTTATCACATATTATAAAGCAGAATCATGTAGATAATTAAAAGCCTTTAATAAATTAATACTTTTTATTAATAAATGAAAAATATTGTTACAAAGTATATGTTTTATCATCAAACATGATTGGCTTGAGTGCATACTACTTTCAGTAAAACCTTCATTTCACTTTCTCATCACACTCTTAGAATAACTAGGTATATATAGGTATACCTTAACCATCCGTACTTGACATCAACATTCATATACATTTATCACACACTTGACTAACTATGTGTTCGATACAGATTTAAAGTTTATAGATGTGTGATCTACATCGTTCTTATAATTTGTAAACTTTAATAAAATTTAACAAATTTGAGTTTTATATAACCATTACTTGCTCATATACTTAAATCATCACTTAAGTCAAGCATCGAAGCTTAAGACATTCATACACATATGCTTTAAGGTTCATATTACCATTAAAACAAGTTGGGAACACTACCTGCTGCAGTGCAATTCTTACTACTAGATTTCAGTTTTTAGGAGATGCTTAATTCATACGATCTCTGCCGCCGGAACTGATTTAAATCTTTAGTTCTCAGTTCACACTTCATTTCTTAACATGCATGAAATTGGTCCGTTTAACTTCATAATGGAATGCTTTAACATGATTTTAGTTATATGACATGATAATAGACATGTCACACTTCATTTAGCGAATTCATTCACTACGAATTCATTTTTAAACAAAATTGGTCTGTTTAACTTCCGTTGTTTTTGCATTTAACTGTATTAATAGTATCTAGCAACAATTCATGGATTACAACAATCCTTAGCCATCAATTTTGTGACTCAAAGGAAAGTATTTCATTATACTTTTCTAGTAATTGAAGAACTTTGAATTCAAGAACATATATAACATAAATGTTACCTTCTTAATGCTTGAAATTGTTAACTATAACTCTCCAATCCTCCAATTGCTCCTCAATTCAAATTAATCTCTCCATCAAATGCTCAGACATTCAACAAACGGGAAAAAAAAAGAGCTCTATTTATAGAGAATTTAGTATCCAACCAATAGATTTGCCCAATGTTTTGAACCAGTAGGAAGAAGAAGATGATGATGGACAATGAATAGTTGGTAAACTACTCCTTCCTCCCCCATTCCTCCCTTCATTATTAGCTATAGGTAGCCATTATCAATTCTCAGCAACCATGAAATAACATAGGCCAATGGCCTATCACGGTTAAAAAGTTTTGGGACACAGAAAATGGGACAAGCTACATTACTTTCTAAGTTATCAATAAAATGGATCTCATTCTACTAAGGTTAATTCCTTTTGGGCTTATTTAACCAATTATAATGACTTAACATTACTACATTAACTAAGTCATATATATGTACACACCCACATATAGGAAGTATACTTATATTTTAAATATACTCCCCTAAAATCTTATATCCTATGTACATTTGGGCTAGTTAAAATAATATTTTAATTGGGCTAAATATAATTCAGTTGGGTACTCTTAATCCATCATCTTCTACCACACATAAATATCACAATGATTAATTAATATCAACCATTTATCCTCTTTCCATTAATTTTCTTTTAATAATTTCAGTCAAACCTTCAGTCTGGTTTAACTTTAATACGCATACCACACAAGGCTCTTTTTCCCCCACTTACTAGAGTTATATAACTCAAGCTCATTATCTCAACAATAAATATCAAGGGTCTAGGCCACGTCTGGCTTGTTCCCAATTATTTTAATATTTATTTAATATAAAGTTTGTGTGACACACTTTACCTTAATGCTAAATTATTTAGCTTACTCAAATAATTATACACTTATAATATGTATAACCTTTACACTTAGAATAATTAATATCTACTTTATTAATTATTTTAATTATACACTATACGTATAATTATTCAATTATCTCAAGTCAACTTCTTCTATCTTTACATTTAGCCACATCTTAAATATAATCTAATATATAAATTTCTAACCAATATTCAATTATATTTGTTCTCTTCTTTTATTAATCACTTATCTTTCAATCATTAATCCTTTTATATATTACAATACTATGTAATATATAAAAAATATTAACATATTTCTTTCATTATCTTATGCTAAACACATATATTAATTCACCATCTTATGCAAGTGAACTAACCCTTTTCATTCAATTTACTATCACGCCACTGCCACACAAGGCTTATACTTATAATATTACATAATATCACTTAATTCACCAATATTTATTATGGGTTAATTAATTAACGCGTATTCAAATCATGTTTTGCTAACTTAATCCAGTCATGGACAACTTAATCATCATTAATGACCTTTATATGAGTCCCTAGTATACATATCTTGAAATCAAAATTTCATAACTTACTCGAAATTTTTCTGAGATGACAAGACAACAAGATCTTTGGTCATAGGCTTGGAAATGGCGCAGATGCGCCATACCAAGTTCAGACACAACAAGTTTCTGTTTTAGCAAAATTAGAATCTAAATTCCTAAATACCTTGCACATCCTTCTTAAGTGTTAACTCGTCTAACATCAATCTCCTCTTTGATTTTACATCATCGGTTACTACTTTCCTTAACAATTTAAGGATCACACTTCAAGTTTTAACTCTATTTTTCATTAATTGTTTAACCAACTATAAAATTTCCTTTATGGGTTTCTTACCACAAAACTCCAAAATATATAGCACGTACTATAATCACATATTGAAAGTAGTATGCACACAAGCCAATCATGTTTGATGATAAAACATATACTTTGTAACAATCTTATTCATTTTTTAATAAAAAATATTAATTTATTAAAGGCTTTTAATTATCTACATGATGCTATTTTATAATATATGATAAACCCATAGTTTTAAGCAATGCTTTTAGAATAATGATGATGATCATTCTAATGAGATCTAAATTCTTAGAAAGCTTAAAACTAAAATAGTTCCCAATCGTTGGATTACTAAATTGGGGATTAGTAAATCTGGATAGATTGGTACATACGTTGCTTGCTCATTGGATAAGGATGATTGATCTCATGATCATTTGTGTGGAGACACTAAAGCAAGTATGTAGGTGTTTATTAGAGAATAAGTTCTTTGAACGCATTCGTCGCTAAGGAATACCTAATGGAGTTTTACTTGCATGTCAATAGGAATTCCTGTAGTGATAGTAGTACAAGTGATCCTTGGACTTGAGATCATCATAGTATCTTGTGTATGATGAGTTATACTTTGACTTATTCCTTAAGACCCTTAGGGTATATCAAAGGGTATGCTTGGATATAATAAGTTGTACATGGAGATAATGTATGATCAATAAAGAATCTACCACTTCTAGTAAAAGAAGAAAAATGTCATATGTGATTCGATAAATGACAACCCAATAGTCCTTGGCCAAGGCAGAATGAAATTAGAAAGGAGTTTCTAATTTGCATTATTCGGAATTGTGCATTTAAGAATCGAAATACATATAATTAAATAAGACTTGACAGTAATTCCATGTCTTATATTTAATTGGGACATTTTATGGTGGAAGGATTGAATTGTACGGTAACTATTTACTCAAAGGTTCTTTTATGATTAATGTTGAAATCTATATTATATGAAAAGTCGTTGATCGCTAGGGAGGCTTATCTCTATTATAGAATAAATATTATTTATTTATTTAAATAAATTAATTGTTTAATTTATTTATTTAAATAAGATTAGAATTGTTCTAATTGATTTATTCACAACCGGTTTAATATGGAGAACCTAAAAGGTCACACCATAAAAGGAAGAATAATTATTTAAGAAGTAAATGGCATTATCGTAATAATAAATTAAGTATATTTAATTTAATCTATGGTGATAGAATAAATTAAATAGCTTAATATTTATTATTTAATACTTTGAAAATATTAAATATAAATTAATAAGAGGAGTCTTATTATTATTATTACTATTATTATTATTTAATTTCTAAAGGAGTTTGGGAATTAATTAATAAAAATACTCTCAAATATCCTAATAGGATTAGGAGGCAAATTAATTAAAAGATTTTAATTAATTATTCCTAATAAGATTAGGGAGCTTAATTAATTAAAAGAATTTAATTAATTAAATAATACTCTATTTTCTAATTAGATTAAAAGGGTTAACTGATATCTTTATAAGATGAGTCTTATATCAGACATCAAGAGACGTGATTCCAACTGTTGGAGAGTACACTCTTTTTCTATAAGAGATAGAAAAACTAGGGTTTTGCCAAACACCCATCTTCTTGAATATTTCATCTTCCTTGGTGGATCACCTCTAGATGCCAAACATTTGGGTGGCTAACGTTGATCAAAGGAAGGAACCAAACCCGACGGATTCAAGTTGAACGTGAATAGGATTTGAAGGTGAACTTGTACCTGAGGAAGCTCGAATCTTAAAGGGTATGATTTTTGTTCTTTATTTTTTCGTTTAATTAATAATTGCGCATAAAGGATGATCCGGGTATATGGTTTGTAAAATTTTAAAACTCTGTTTTTCCACATTTTTGCTTATTTTATGCAATTTGATTACGTTCATGAATATTACAAACCTAACAGTGGTATCAGAGCCAAACCTTTATGTGAATTATTAATTATTTTAGATTTGATATATATGTTGATATGTGTTTAGAACAATTTAATTGGGCATAATTTGTTGTATAAAATTTAAAAAATATATATATAAAAATTTCTGAAAGCCTGTTGCGAACTTTTTTTATTTTTTACGATGAGTTTTTATCCGCGTTGAATGTTGATTGTTACGTCCGCAACATGTTTATATATGATAGTATATATATAAAATTCCAGAGTGATTGTCCCTTAAAATAACAAACTTACATGAATCTTAAGGAAAAGACAAATCAAGTACATTTGAAAAGATATCCCGGTAACTTTAGTTTTATATATATATATATATATATATATATATATATATATATATATATATATATATATATATATATATTCAAATGTTTACAAGATTCAAATTACTATGATAACTATTATATATATAATATATTGCGTTAGGATTTCTTTGATAAATAGAAGGATGTGCATCACGGTATATATATATATATATATATATATATATATATATATATATATATATAATATTCTCAATTAATTTATAATTAAAATAAAAGGTTTATTTTAATTTTAAAATAAGATTTCATGCTAATTAACTAATTAGAGTTGGAATTGGATTCTATGATAACTAATTGGAGTTGAAATTGGATTCCATGTTTCCTAAAATAAAGGATTTTATTTAGATATGAAATAAGATTTCATATTATTTAAAATAAAAGAGTTTATTTGTGAATAGGAAAGAGAATTGTATTTTCTTAAATAAATGAGTTTATTTAGATATAGATTAAGATTTCATATTATTCAAAATAAAATAGTTTATTTATGAATAGGAAAAAGAATATGTGTTTCCTTTAAATAAAGGAGTTTTATTTTTTTCTTGAATTGCATTCCATAATTAATTAAAATAAATGAGTTTATTTTGATTAAAGATTTTGATTAAAATAAAATAGTTTATTTTATTCAAAAATAGATAAATTAAAATAAAGAAGTTTATTTTGATTCAAAATTAGATTTTATACTAACTAAATTTGCCAATTAAATGATATTAATATATATATTGAATGTTTATTATTTATGAGATGAATGTTATATATTTATTAATGCATATGGTGATGTGTATGATAAAAAATGAGATTGATTATGGACTATTAACCAATATGATTGGATTTTATTTTAGTTGGATGCATGAATGTATGGGTTTTATTAAATGGGGTCTGCGTACCTCGTCTTCTCTTAATTTTCTTAATGTAAATTCTATCTCCCTCCTATGTACTTCCCCTTGACTGCTAATCAAGGTTTCTATTTATTTTAAATAGTTTTGTAATAGGAATAGTTAGAATTAATTTTGAAGAATTGAAGATCAAGGAACAATGAGCGCTTGAAGACCCGTTTGTAATGGATTTTGAGATTTAAATCTAATAGTTATATTTTCATATTAATTATTGCACCCCTAGGGTTTGACCTTTTGGTTCACTTGGTGGCTCTAGTGATCCAAACTAGAATAAAAATCCATAATAAATCCGGGTAGAATATAGTATTCTATATGTGCATGTTGATACTTTATATATATATATATATATATATATATATATATATTATTATTATATTATACAAACATGCTTCGCATGTTCATTAATATGACGCATATTTTTTATATATATATGTGCATGCTCGCTAAACAAGATGAGACAAATTAATAATTAATCCCTCAAAGATTTTATATTAAGTCCTAAGCATTCAATGATATTTGGAATATCGAACGTCGCCTTCTAGCATGATAAAAAATAATAGAGTATCAATTAATTATTATAAGTTTGTTGTGTTACCACAAGACTTATCTTAATTCTTTGAGATGTTAATTTTATCACATTTGATGCTTATAAAGAAAATTGAACAATGTTATTTTATTGTGTCACCATAAGAACAATGTTTTTCTTTTTTGAATATATGGAGTGCTAGGTTAGACTTAACTTGGATAATTTTGATTCGGATGTGCCACCACTTGATCAAAATAATCTAAGAGGCAAAATACAAGGAGTTGAATAGTTGATGTAATTGACAAGAGTTGTCTACCTATTTATTTATATATAGTTTGTTGTGTCACCACAAGGCTATATACATTTAAAATGGGATCCTTATTCTCACTAGCAAATTTTTAATTAGATTTTGCCGAACTATATAAGTGATGGTAATATAGTTTGATGAAAATAGTGGGAGATACCAATTTAAAATAAGACCTAATTTATTTTGGTAATTAATAAAGGAATGTACGCTTAAATGTTGTTAATTACAAATTCATTTACAAAATATTACAATGTCTAAATTACTATCACTGTGAAGCATATTAGATGTTATTTAACCGGACCGAATTAAATGGATTGGTTAAGGAATTTGAGAATAGTTCTCATGGCTAAAAAACTATCTCATGTCCTTAATGTGACGCCCCCAAATTCAGGTACTTGAAATCCGAACTTGGTGCTTCACGATACCATTTCTATGAGCGGAATAATATAATAATAATAACAATAATATAGACACCAAACTTAATTTACATATGCATCAAAGTCTACTCTCAGGTACGTGACCTTTAAACATTCATTACATCATAGATAATAGATATCATTGTCTTAATAAACTCTAACTATTACACAAAATTTTATAAAACTCATTCGAACAGCTTTCCTTTCCCCTTGTTCTTGCTTGATCCTTTGGGTTGATCATACTTAGCTGAAAACATTTAAATTTAAAGCAAGAATGAACATTTGATTGCCCAGCAAGTAATAACAACAATAGATATTAGCTGAAAGAATTAAATGTTTTCTTTGAATGACGCTTCTACAACGAATCAACAGTTGTGATGTAAGCTGAACCAATAATAACAACATATCAAATCTATATCAAATTTTTGAAACTACGTACTGACTATAACTGGAGATTAGTCGACAGACTATGAACATTGTTTTTCTATTTTCGAAAAGATTAAACAGAACTTCATCTATAAACCGTCATAACTTACAGGCACAGGGGTGATCAGCCTGTTATGCCCTGTATTGATCAATACTACATACAAGAACGATATTATCGTTCATCTTATCCACCTTAGGTGCACAAAAGTTTTCCAATGTTCGGGATGTTCATACTTTGTCGGGAATCCGAACCAAAATAATCTGGTTAGATACAATAAAGTTCTATCTTATTCAACAATATTTTTAAGTTTGTGTCTAGCCAAATCAAATAGCTTGGATGACTTTTAAGTCAACGTATACATACTGGAAATCAATAAGTATGTATCAACATGTGATTAAATACAATGATTAACCAAGTGGGGGCACTTGTATAACCATATTTAGAAACTAACGAACATAATAAATATATGGATTATGCACTAATACTGTGTTGATAAACAATGATAGAATAATTTAAGAACTTGTATGAATATGAATAATTGGATACATAATTAATAACAATAGAGTTAATAATCTGGCACAATAATATGATTCTGAAACTTTCTTACTCATGTCCATTGCATAAAGGAAATACAAAGTTAGGATACTTGCCTGAGCTGCTGCTTACAATAACGCAACTTAGATTAATTTTTATATCAAAACCTATCATTAATAAGATCATTCGTTCGATTAGAATAATGTATCATAACACATAGTACTGCTATTTGCAGTCAGCACATAACCTAATCACATTGTCACATATTTTAATAGTCATTAGTTCACAAACAAATACTTATCGAGTCCAATTATATAAGTCTAGATCAATTTCTAAAATATTTCGGTGTACCGACGGCTTAATTGGGTAATTATCGATTCTAAAACTCTATTCTGTAGTTCAATATTCAATTAGATAATTTAAATATCAGTCATATTATCTTTCATAGCCTTATAATAATTTTTAAATAATTATTATAATTTATCATAATTTTTCAAACATTGGAATCAATATAAAATGATTTAAATATTAAGTAATTCTATTATCATTAATATTTAATTATTATCAAATTATTAATGAAACCATTGCCAAAATATTAAAGTTATTTATAATAACTCAAAATATTTTTAAAGTGTTAATATTACCCTTAAATAATTTTTAAAACATTTAAAATCATCTTTAAATAATTACCATTAATATTTAAATATTAATTTATTATTTATCAAAATATTAAAAGTCATTTATTATAACTTAAAATATTTTTAATTTATTTATATCCCTTTTAAATGATTTTTAAATTAGTAAAACCATTTTTAATTTATTTATTCAATATAATTATTAAATAAATTAAATATCATTAATATAAAATTATTAATGAAATTTACCTTTAAATATCAAAAGTTATATTTTATAACTTAAAATATTTTTAAACTATTTATTTTTATTTCAAATGATTTTTATAATATTAAAATCATTTTTATTTAATATAATTACTAAATAAATCTAATATCATTAATATAAAATTAATTAATGAAATTTGTCTTAAAATATTAAAAGTTATGTGTTATAACTTAAAATATTACTAAATACGTTATTATCATTTAAAATGATTTTAATATAATAAAATGATTTTTAATTAATTTATTTAGTGCATTTATTAAATAAATTAAATACCAATAATATTCAAATAAATATTAATATTTATGAAAAATATGTCTAATTATTAAAAGTTAATTTCTATAACTTAAAATAATTTTAAAATAATTTTTGTAATTTTCAGAATTTATTTACTATTTTAATTAATTTTTAGAAATTAATTTTAGTAAGTCTGTCGCTAAAGCCCTTTGGCTACAGTAAGTGTTGCCTTAGGTGTTCTTGAGAAACCCAGAACCTTCATAGATAGTTTCGAGTTAGCTTGTTTGACCGTCAATCATTCTCTGAATACGTTGTTTCTGGACATGGTAATGGTTAGATTTTGTTGTACTAATGTAATACTACATGATCCAACAACAATCATGGTCAAACAACATCACAATCTCACGTTATAAAGCTTAGAAATTACTGTCAGATGGTTCTTCAAGTTTCTGGGCTGCCCAGAATCCTAAGGTCATGGCCGGTCAACGCCTTTTGTGGCCTCATTTCAGTCACTCGGTTCATGTTATAGTTGTGTTAGACGTCGGGCCTTGTAGACTAACTAACAGGGTATCTTGTTTGATCATTTTTCAAGTCTAAATATCATCAATAAGAAAGATCTAAGCTTTAGAAAATCAGAATAAAATCATTGTTCTTCATTTACGGGTTTTCCGTAAATGAAGAATGAATCGCCATGCATGTTTGGGCTTCCACTACTTGTTGTTCGTGTGATGTTTTTGTGATCTAAGAGTTCTAGATTGTAGCTAGCATGTAAGACAACAGATCTATTACATAAAAATAGTATAACAACAACAGATCAAACAGATCTAGGCCGGTCAAACTATGCCAGAAGACATGTTCTTGAGTTTTCTTGAATTTCCAGAAACAGAATTCGTGAACGAGTAGGCTAGTTTGACCTTCCACTGTGTTCAATATATTGATGATTTAAGGGATCTAAAAGCATGTATCCATAGTACACATAAAAAGCTACAACTTAGTTACAATAATCGAATCAAAATAACAACACACTGGCAGATCTAGTTGCTTGAAAAAGTTGTCAGGCCCTTTCTGGGCACGATCTGGGTTTTCCAAATTTTAGAAAGTCATGGTCGGTCAACGACCTTTGACCATGATTATCTGACATTCTAAGCTTGATTTGGTCCTGCTACAAGTTCTAGATTACAGATCTCATAGCATAATACAAATCCAAAACATAAAATACACCAAATCATACACAGAGAGGGATCTACAGCCTCTGACTTTTGCTTGTCAGACACAAAATAATTTTTTTCCAGATTTTGAAAAATGACAAATCTGAGCCTCTAGATGTTATGGATCTAACATCTAGCAACCCAGATCACTTTGTTAGTCTCCATATATTTAACATAAAAAACTTAACATCTAACACAAGATTAAAGATCAGATTTCTTTTATGGTTCATACCTTTTTATGAAGAAGTTCTTGATTCTGGGCTTATGATCTATTAGAGGAATTCGTGGGGCTTGTTTTATGGCTGATCTAGCAAGGAAATTTCATGGGTTTGAAGAGAGAGAACTTAAGTTAGGTGTTTGGAGAGAAATGAGGCAAAATAATGACTTTTCTCTCTCTTTAATTCCTTATATCACTTGATGCAATGTATTTGGCTTACAAGAATAGCTGAAAGCTAGAATTATTTAGCTCCTAGGTAGACTAGGGTGGCTTGTCAAGATTTGGAAAGATTTTCTAGCAATAATTCAAGAATGGGACAAAAGGGTAAAATGGTCATTTGGTTATCAATTTTAATGGTATTCTTGTCCATAGTACTTGAATCTAGGATTTAATCACTAGATTTTAAACCTTAAAGTTTCTCAATTAATTTCTAGGGTTTGAAAAATTAAAATTAAAGTGTAATAAAATTTTAATTAAAACACACTAATTAAAATTAGGGTTTTTAATAGAAAATTAGGGTTCCTTAATATTATTAGGGTTCCCAAATTAACAATTTAATTTACTAAAATAATAATTAGGGTTTCTAATTTTAGCAATTAGGGTTCCTAATTAGCAAATTAGGATTTTCAAATATTAATTAGGGTTTTCCTAATTAACAGAAATTCTATAATATGCAACATATTTCATATAACACAATTTCTGACCGATCTTAAATTCCAGTTTTGAGTTTCCAATTATGGTTTATGACAGTAATACTAGGGTTTGTCGTGATACACCAAAATTGACTAACCAATATTAGTCTACACATATACTGTATATATTTATAACACTGAAAAATAATATTATATTTAATATAATATTATTATTCTCATTCATTGCCCAAAATCCAAAATTAGGGTTTGGATTCTATATCTGATTTATCTTTCATATATAAAATTATTAATTAAGTTAAAAAAAATTAACTTAAATAATCTGAACAAAAATTTATATAATAAAATAATATAATTATTATAATAATTCTATAATCATTTCATATATTATTTAAATGATACAAAATCATATTTTCATGGAAAATAAATAATAAAAATATTTCTACTATAAAATTAATTACTATAAGAATATAATTTGTAATGATTAATAATTAAAATTATTTATAATTATTCAGGCAATAAATATATTTTCAGTTATCATACACATTACTTGGCACATATTCCCATCATTAAAATAAAAAAAATTATATATAAAATTTCTTTTTTATTTATATAGAAAATATCGGGTTATTACATTTAATACGCCTATCCCTGCAATGGTTGTAGATAATGCCTCTGAGGAAGAGATTGCTACTTTTAGAAAGTGACAAGATGATGCACAGTTGGCTCAATGCATCATTGAGTAACGTGCTTCAGCGTCAGCATGAAACTATGGATGCTTCTACTATATTCTTGCACATCAAGTAGTTGATGGTGAGGAAAATAGGACTGATAGATATCGGATATCTAAGGAGCTCTTCCGATCTAGAATAACCGATGACACTACAATACAGACAAAAAGCCCTTAACATAATCAATTTGATTGATCAATTAGGACAACTGATTTTGTCATGGATGGAGAGTTAAGCCAAGATTTGATCTTGCACTCACTCTCGGACTCCTTTCACAATTGTTGTGAATTTTTCATATGAGCAAGCTAGATATCAGCCTCGCTGATTTGCTTAACATGTTGACAAATGTTGAGAGTCACTTTCCAACCAAGAAAGACCATGTCTTACTAGTAGGGGCCAAAGGATCTTCTGAAAAGAAGAACGATTCAAAGAAGGTAAATAGAAAGGCAAAAACAAAGGATAATAAGAACAAAAGCGACACGGATAGCAAAGGAGTTTGCTTCCCTTGCAATAAGCCCCAGTGATAATGGAAAGAAACTGCGAGAAGCATCTTGTAGAGGCTAACCAAAGAAGCTTAGTGAAGTTTCAGTTATAAGTATAAATTTTTTCATAATTTAAAATAAATTTTTCTTTAAGTCAAGGTTCTACTTAGGTATTGGATACTGACTTTGGTTATCATAAATATAGATTTATGAAGGGACCAAGCAGAAGTAGAAAACTAAACAAATATAAGTAATCCTATGTTTGGGAAATGAAGAAAAGGTTGCCACATTAGCCATAGAAACTTATAGTTTAGCAATGCCTACGGGCAAATCTATTAAGTCAATAAGTTGTTATTGTATTCAAGTTCTTGTTAGAAATATTATTTTCATTTTATTGTTGGACAATGAAATCTTTGATATTATATTTAAGGACAATTATTGTTCTATTTATAATAATAATATTTTGTATAGAACTGAAATATTACTTAATGAATTTTGTATACTTGACTTACGTAAAAAATTATTTTATAAATTGAACAAACTAATAGAAGAAAAGGAGATGATCATTCAAAGAGTTGAATGTGTGTATTTGTTGAAATACAAGTGTGAATTATTTGAAAGGTTCAAAGAATTCAAAAGTGAAACAAATTGGCAAAGTATTAAGATTCTTTGATTAGATCAAGGAATAAATACTTGTGCAATAAGTTTCTAGATCATCTCAAATGGTTTTCTCATAATGGACGCCTCCTGATACGCAATAATTGATTGATGTACCTGAAAGGAAAAATCGTACATTGTTGGACATGGTGCGGTCCATAATGATCTTACTGACATTTCAGTATCCTCTAGGGTCATGTCCTAGAAATGGCTGCATATCTACAAAAAGGTAACCTCAAAATCCAGCCCCAAGACTTCATAAAAGTTATATACAAGGAGGATTTCTAATCTTAAGTATGTTAAGATAAGGGGTTTTCCAACTTATGTGAAAAGGTTTCAAAGGATAAGCTTGGGACAAGATTTGACAAGTGTCAATTTGTGGGACATCCTAAAGTAAGTTTAGGGTATATGTTCTAAAATCCTACTTAGCAAAAGGTGTTTGTTGCGAAACACGCTGTCTTCTAAGATAAAGGTGTTTATCATTGAAGGGACTAGTAGGAGGATAATAGAATCTTGAAGAGTTCAAGAACCAAAAAATATTATAAGTCAAATAAGAGGAACCTGTAGATAGAACTATTGCACCACAACTGAATCATAAATCTGGAATAATACCGAATATACCTGGGAGGTATGGATTCATCATGGATGATGATGATGAGGTATGTATCATAAAAGATGATGATCCATTTACATACGATGAGGTAAGAGTTGTAGACACTCAGAGAAATGGATTGAAGCAAGCTTCTCAAAATGGAACATTCGTTTTGATGAAACAAATCAAAATAGTTTAATTTTATCACAAATAAGAATGAACCTAGTGTGTACAAAAGGGTCAGTGGGAGCGCCGCGACATGCCTAATATTATATGTTGATATACTATGGATAAGGAATGACATACTAATGCTACAATCAGTAAAGATAAAGTTGTCTAACCATTCCTCCATGAATGAATTGGGAAGAGTATCTTAATTGGGGATACAAATCTATATAGATAGTCCCCAAATACTCCAAAAAGAGAGATCGCATGAGTAACTATCATGTATACAATGAAATGTACGAGACCTGATGTTGATCAGTCATATTATGGAGAAGTTCACTATGACTCAGTGAAAAACATCTTAAAGTACTTAACCGGCACTAAGGATGTGATCATATTCATGGTGGGTCTAAATTAAAACTAGAGGGCTTAACAGACTCAAGTTTTTCAGACAGACCAAGACGACAAAAAATCTACTTTAAGGTAGTATAAGTGATCCTTGGACTTGAGATCATCATAGTATCTTGTGTATGATGAGTTATACTTTGACTTATTCCTTAAGACCCTTAGGGTATATCATAGGGTATGCTTGGGTATAATAAGTTGTACATAGAGATAATATATGATCAATAAAGAATCTACCACTTCTAGTAAAAGAAGAGAAATGTCCTATGTGATTCGATAAATGACAAACCAGTAGTCCTTAGCCAAGACAGAATGAAATTAGAAAGGAATTTCTAATTTGTATTATTTGGAGTTGTGCATTTAAGAATCGAAATACATATAATGAAATAAAATAAGACTTGAGAGTATTTCTATGTCTTATATTTAATTGAGACATTGTATGGTGAAAGGATTGAATTGTACGGTAACTATTTACTCAAAGGTTCTTTTATGATTAATGTTAAAATCTATATTATCGGAAAGTCATTTGATACATTAGGGAGGCTTATCCTATTGTAGAACAAATACTATTTATTTAAATAAATTAATTATTTAATTTATTTATTTAAATAAGATTAGAATTGTTCTAATTGATTTATTCATAACTTAGGTTTAATATGGAGAACCTAAAGGGTCACACCATAAAAGAAAGAATAATTATTTAAAAGTAAATGGCATAATCGTAATAATAAGTTAAGTATATTTAATTTAATATATGGTGATAGAATAAATTAAATAGCTTAATATTTATTATTTAATATTTTGAAAATATTAAATATAAATGAATAAGAGGAGTCTTATTATTATTATTACTATTGTTATTATTTAATTCTTAAAGGAGTTTGGGAATTAATTAATAAAAGTACTCTCAAATATCCTAATAGGATTATGAGGAAAATTAATTAAAAGATTTTAATTAATTATCCCTAATAAGATTAGGGAGCTTAATTAATTAAATAATACACTATTTTCTAATTAGATTAGAAGGGTTAACTGATATCTTTATAAGAGGAGTCTTATATCAGATATCAAGAGACGTGATTCCAATTGTTGGAGAGTACACTCTTTTTCTATGAGAGATAGAAAAACTAGGGTTTTACCAAACACCCATCTTCTTGAATCTTTCTTCTTCCTTGGTGGATCACCTCTAGAGGCCAAATATTTGGGTGGCTAACATTGATCAAAGGAAGGAACCAAACACGGCGAATTCAAGTTGAACGTGAAAAGGATTTGGAGGTGAACTTGTACGTAAGGAAGCTCTAATCTTCAAGGGTATGATTCTTGTTCTTTATCTTTTCGTTTAATTAATAATTGCGCATAAAGGATTATCCGGGTATGTGGTTTGTAAAATTTTAAAACTCTAGTTTTCCACGTTTCCGCTTATTTTATGCAATTTGATTGCGTTCATGAATATTACAAACTTAACACATATTCCACACGTGTATTAACTCATTATTTACTTAAGTGATTCTTAAACCCCTTACTATATCACCATAGTTAATTAATTCTTTAATATTCAAATTATATTATTCCATAATATAACATCCAATTTAATATAAATTAACCAATATTTATACTTGTTAGTTAATTCTCATAATTAACTAATTTATGCTTTAGTATCTCAATCTATTCATGGATAGCTTATGCACTAATTAAAACTCATATTACATCATACTAGTTACTAGTATATATATTCAAGAAAATGGTGATTATTCATCAAAGATATTTAATGTCAATAACTTACTATGATAAAATAATTCTATAAATTATTTAATGTCGATAGATAAATCTTATCCATCTTCTCACTAATTCATCTTTGCAATTTATAACAAATATATAATAATGATATATATTTATTAAACACAACATCACTTATTAAATAGCTCATATTACCATATGTAACACAATAGTACATACCTCGTAACACATATATTCTTGTTCGAACCCATCTCATTCTTTAAGAATTTTATCTATTAAATTTTTATTATTATTAATTCTTGAAAATTCGAGTTCTCACATCCTCTCCCCATTATAAGGATTACATCCTCAGAATCACTGAAACATCCTCTACTCGGTGCTATTCCGAATATTACATATTCTTTTGAATAATTTTATCCATTCTCTTTTCGGAAGTTTTTATTATTATAACTTTCTCAAATGCATTCTACCACTTTTTCCTTTCTAAGGAACATTCTACTTACTATATTCATCCTTCAGAAGAAAAAGAATCTTCCACGATTTTTTAATAATTCGAAAGTAGTATGAATAATCTTAGATTCCAAATTATGCTGAGGGGTCACAAGACCGTGAACTCTTCTCAAGGTTTACTAGTGCTTCAACACAATCTTTCACACTGCAAACCAGAGTGTTTGTCAATCACAAAGACTGAAAACACCGTCCACGCATACACTAGGTGGCCGACCTATTGTACCACTACGTTGGGCTACAACGTAGTGTGTTGTAAAGACTATATGCGTTATATTAGGAAAAATTTTCCCCAACCCCTTATAGGGTTTCACCTCAGCTTTTCAACATCTGAATCCGCACCAGAGCAATCTGGTTTGTTATAAATACTCAAGAATGCTTGAATTTCATAAATATGTTTCAACAATCGTCTAGCCGAATTAAATAGCTTATACTTTCAACAACTCAGACATCAATTGAAATAATTTAGCCAACTTAATTGACCTTCTTTATAATTTAAAAGAAAACCAAAAATTCTTTTATGACGTCATGATACCGTACCAGATTAGTAATACGTTAAGGATTCTGCCATTATGTGACTTTGTCATATTACATCATACCATAGTGGGATGAGAATCTTTCGATCACAACCAACACTAGGTTCGAATGCATTGATGACTCCATCGTTTACCATTTTCTACACCATATCAAATGATGCACATGGTCAGAAATACATTTTGAAAATTTTCAAATCATTTTTGTCTTAGCCAAAATAATTAGCATAGACATATGAATAATGGTATTATTTTTAAACATTATTGGTTCAATCACATGATCCAATGTTTTTCACGAAAATAGAAGTGCAAACATTAGCACGAAGTTAATAAATTTTGAAATTCTAGCAGAGCTAGAAGATTTAGAAAATCTATGTTTCTCCATCAACTTCAATCTTTACTCCATTGCTTCATTCTATCAATCTCAAACACCATCAATGCTTACTATACCAAAATTTCTTAATTCCTGATATATATAACATATCTATTCCCAATATAGTTCATCGAACTTACCACACCTTGAAAGTTCAGGAACTTACCACAATAATATGAGTTTAGGAGCATGTCCTAGAAATACGTAGTCTAAGAACCAATCAGGGATTGTCCATACGCTTAGGGGCTTAAAAACACACATACTACTATGAGTCACAAACATACCATAAGCATGAGTTGTTAAGAACTCATGTCTAGTCTTAATATTCTCTATCTTAATCTTAATAGACTCTATCTATCAAATATGATATGAGAAAAGAATCACCTTCTCACTATAAGCATATCGATAGCGCAACACCAACATTTCAATGATTATCAGTGTAAGAAGCTAAGTGGTTATCGAGCCAAACGCAATCCCCTGCCCATACAAGGAATTGGTTAACTCAACCACTACATCAATATAGGAATCTAAGTGGTTCTTAAACCAAGTACAATTTCCCTGCCCATACAAGGAATCATACAACTTAGTTGCTAACATGAATCCTCAATTGAAATCCCACTTAACTCTATCTTACTCTTAACTTTCTCTTTGCTCGATACGAATTCTTCGTATCCCATTATATACAACTCCTAATGAGTTCATCTTGTACCATTTCATAGTACCTTCTCTTCTAGCATCAAGCTATAGCCACTTAGTCGTTACAAACTTTTTATCATTTCATAGCTCATTCTAATCACGTCGTGATCATCGGTTTATCTTAGGGTTCTTTCTCATTATCAACTAAACTCCATTCGAGTTAATTCTCATCATCTTTGTCATCTTTATCTTATAGACATCATCTTAACATTTTTATTACCGGAGTTAGGAAAATCTTGAATTCTCATTCCCTAGATATTTTAAGATTCTTCTTTGAATCTTCGCTTATATATATTTTAATCTTTATCTTTCTCTCTCTCAGGTTATAGTCTAAGGTACTCTTACCTAAAGTTTATAGCCTACAGCTTTGATACCAACCTATGAAGCCCCCAAATCTGGATCCCTTCAAACCTTGGATCCGGTCCGCCACGATACTACTATCGTCAAACTATTTATATCTTTTATTCATAACTTAATGAATATAACTTTGCTTATTAAAATTTAGAATATAAATTCTTTCCATTTCCAGGATCTGTATAATGACCCCAAACTTTTAAAAGTTTCAAATCATGGTCATTTACCATTCCTATCTTACATCATATTCGATGTTATAAAAATATGCGGAATAATTTAAACTTTTTAATCTCCTTTGAAAAATCTTTTATTGATTTCTTAACTTAAATCGATTACATATTCTTGAATCAAATTATGTTAGGATTCATTCTATTTGAATTACTGTATAAATTGTTACATCTCGATTTGAGTTCCTCTATGCATCACATAGTACAACTTAACATGTATTACACATAGTAAACTACTATCATGTACATCTCCTAGAACCTAAACATGGTTTAAGAGCATATATTTAAATAAATAAATCAATCTCATTCGATGTTATTGAACTTTATCAATCAAGTAGCACGTAACTTTACCATGAGTCCTTAACTTGCAAAAGTGGTTATTTGCAAGGGTGAGCTCGACAGCCCAGCAATTCTAATAGTTTTCATACATCACATAGCATATAATAATATACTCAGTTCATGCATTCATAATCAATTAATAATTTATTACGCATGTTGCTTCTCACATAACAGGCATAGAGATTTACTTCACAAGCGTATCATCAAAGATCAACTTTCAAATTTCGTACATATCTCATATGCATTTCATATATATACATCATCATTCTCATGGCATAATATAGCTCAACTAACAGTTAACGAATTCATATATCAAATAGAAACTGAAAGACTTGCCTAGCTTGTAGTTTATTAACTACGACTTAATTGCTTATAGTTATCTGCACTTCGTGTATTCCTACACATTTATATAATCATGGATTCATAGCCATTAGTCATACATTTCATACATTCTTAATATAATAATAAATATTACATAGTTTCCTAATTAGGTTTGTAAAACCTTCATTTCACTTTCTCATCACACTCTTAGAATAGCTAGGTATGTATAGGTATACCTTAACCATCCGTACTTGACATCAACATTCATATACATTTATCACACACTTGACTAACTATGTGTTCGATACATATTTAAAGTTTATAGATTCGTGATCTACATCGTTCTTACATTTTGCAAACTTTAATAAAATTTAACAAATTTGTGATTTATATAACCAATACATGCTCATATACTTAAATCATCACTTAAGTCAAGCATTGAAGCTTAAGACATTCATACACATATGCTTTAAGGTTCAGATTACAGTTAAAATAGTTTGACAACACTATGACGCCCCCAAAATAGGTATACATCACCTATCATGAGTCGCCAAATACATGGTACATAATACAAATACAATCTTTAATATACAACAAAAGAGCTATGAGTTTTAATACAAATATTGTCTTACAGACAATATCCACTCTCGAATAAGTCCTCATTACATTTATTGTCACACTATTTAGCAGAATAGTGAGGGACTACTAATGCTATCCTCTCGGACCGTCACTCAGTTCCCCGACTAGTCCACCTTACGTTCTCATTTCTGAAGAGAACAATGAAAGAAAAAGGTGAGCTCAACTAGCCCGGAAGAAATATTATGACTAAGATAATGCGAGAATAAATTATCATTAGTCTTCAACAATGTTAAATTGATAAAATCTGATAGACATCAAGTTTAAGCTGCGGTGGAACAAGCAATCCATTAAAAGAGTCAAGTAGAGAATAAAATCTACTATCTTTTATGATTTAAAAGGTTTTCATCACTTTTATCATTGGGACTCGACAATAAATAATCCACATCATCGAATCACCCCTGCACTACGGCCAAGGATATTCTTTAGTATCACGACCATAATTATCCATGCACTACGGGCCAAGGACATTCGTGTATTTATCAATAGTCATGATCATGCCAACAACTGTCCATCAATGCACTATGGGCCAATGAGGACTTTTATCACATCATTTATAACATTACGGTCATGATTATACCGAATAATCCCTGGTTATAATCATACCAAGTCCATCTATGAACTACATGCCACAGATGACTTTCAAAAAAATATAAACATGAGGATGATGACAATGATATAAGAATTCAAAAAAACAAGTTCACGAATTAATTTATCCAGGAACTAATAACGTCCAAATTGTCAACATGATACTTCTTTGTAGAGTACAATTCAAGAATGCTCAGAAGAATATTTCCACGAAAAGATACTGGATGAAGCGCAAATATCAAGGATATTCCACTAATTTCATGGAATATAGAAGTCAAAACTTTAACCAACTGAGTATAATAAGGAATGGAATAACAAAAGAAATCACCAAGCACAGGAAGGTTATTCCAACAGAATAATAAAGACAGAACCAGGTCCGGCGTAAAACGCACAGACAGGATATTCTAACAGAATAATAAAGACGGAACCAGGTCCGGCGTAAAGCCTGCGAACGAGGATGTTCCAGCGAGAATAATAAAAGGCGGAACCAGTGCAGGCGCGAAAGCATGAGCGAGGATGTTCCAACATAATAATAAAGAATGGAATAACAGAAGAATTTCACCATGTATGCGGTACTTCGCATAACCAGGTTATTCCAACATAATAATAAAGAATGAAATAACAGAAGTTCTCTTCATGAAGACGAAAGAAAGAAATAATACCCCTTACCTTTGAAAGAAACTGGATATAGGAGTAGTGAGGTAGCAGGCTTCTCTTCTTCTACAGATTTTCTCTCTACAATTTCTCTCTATAATAATTGCTCTATAGCTTTAGTGAATTGGTGAGAAATGAAGGAAGAATGAGCTTCTATTTATAGAAAAATATAGTTTTAATAATTGCACGTTTTGGGGCTCGAAAAATTACAGTACAATACCTCCAACTTTTTCTTTATTTTTAATTTAGTCATGAAAGTATTATCAAACTTGCACCGCCTCCCCTAATAGTAAATAATGTGATTCAATAGTAAATCATGTGAATCAATAGTTCTATACATGTGAAAATACGAATTACAGTATAGTACCTCCATCTATACCTCCATTTTTAACTTAGTCATGCAAGTATTATCAATCTTGCACCAACTCCCCTAATAGTAACAAGAATGTGAAACAATAGTATACACATGTGAACAAATAGTTATAATCATGTGAAATAATAGCAATCAATTGCTCATTTATCCGGTTAAATACTCAATTGATTAATATAACCTCCAGACATCAATTATTGTCGAAATAAATGTCGATTTTCACTAACACAAATAATTCCAACACAACAAAACTATTTTTATCAAAAATATAAATTTTGAAATTTTGAAGTTTGACTTTTTGATCAAATAGTAAAATCCATAAAATTTTGTGTTTATAGTCTATTTTTACTAATTTCATCGTTCCGGACTCAAATATCACGTCCGCGTCTCCAAATTCAACTCCAAACACAACTTCAATTTTAATAACATTCATCATTAATATTATAACTCACAATATTTATCAACCATGTCGTTCCCAAGAAAGAGGGGGCTTTCCAATAAGGATTTCTCCCTATTGGCACGCAATTAGGGGACCAAACCTCTCCTTAACAGAACTTCTAGACATTATAAATATTGCAATTTAATAATATGAATAACTTTGCCGTCTCAATTATTGATTTAATAAAATAACATATTATCACGAGATGATCTTTGTGACAATAATCGAATCAATAATATGAGAGATATGATGCATCAATTCATCGTAGCAATAATTGAGTATAACTGAGTGACTTCTCACGTAAGCATCAATAATCAATACTGTAGTGCTCTTATGCAACCAGCGTACATTGTACTTTTACTACCGAATAGTTCAACAGTATTAACGGTAAAACTTCCGCCGTTATTTTCATAAATATATTTTTGTTATTTTCTCAATCCGATAATAATTTTGTTGTGGGGTCCACCAATGATTGCGTCGTTGTACGAATATTCCCTGCTAAAATGAATATTCTCCGACCAATCGAATATAATATAACAACTTGCATACTTTGCATAATTTATAAATACTACCCATAACTATAACATTATAACAAATTCATTCCATAATATTCAAAAATGATAATTATAGAAAAATCATCTTTATTCATAAAAGTTGGGGTCTTACAAACACCGCCTGCTTGCGTAGTCAATGTCTTAGCTTGGCTTTCAACTGCAGCAGTAAAGGCTGCCACTCTCAAATCCCCAGCGGACCATATTTAAATCTTTAGTTCTCAAATCACTCTTCATTTCTTAACATGCATGAATGTTAACACATAATATATACACACTTTAAGAGGTCATTAGTCAAAGTTTAGAACCTCTTGTGTTTACACAAAGTTGTTTTCACACTTTAAGGCTTTATTTGATAATTTCCAACAAGGCTAAGTAGGTTCATGCATAAGTAATGAACTACATTAACCATTTCATCACGTAAAGATGTTAGACACATATAACGTGTATGCTCGCATGACTTGCACTACAAAGTCAGAACTTAACCAACCCGAGGTTCGTCAAAATTTATTTTTAAAACTTCAAGTGTATTTTCAAAACATATACTAAATCATGCTAAAGCATTCCATTATGAGTAAGGTAATCTTAGTTATATGTCATGTCTAGAGGCATAAGGCGTCTTAGTTATTAGGTTTGTAATATTCAGAACGCAATCAAATTGCACAAAATAAGCGGAACATATAAAATTAGAGTTTAAAAATTTTACAAACCATAAACCCGGATCACCCTTTATGCACAATTATTAATTAAACGAAAAAGAAAGAACAAAAATCATACCCTTGAAGATTCGAGCTTCCTCAGGTACAAGTTCACCTCCAATCCTTTTCGCGTTCAACTTGAATCCAACGGGTTTGATTCCTTCCTTTGATAAACGTTAGCCACCCAAGTGTTTGGCCTCTAGAGGTGATCCACCAAGGAAGAAGAAGAATTCAAGAAGATGTGTATTTGGCAAAACCCTAATTTTCTATCTCTCATAGAAAAAGGCGTACTCTCCCAACTATTGAAATTAGGTATTCACATGTTGTGAAAGTGTCAACCTTTTCACCCATAATAAGACTCATCTTATTTATAGATGTAGGCAACCCTCCTTAACAATTAAGGAATTGAGTTTTATTTAATTAATTAAGCTTCCTAATCCAATTAGGAATAAATGAGATTACTAATATTAAATTAATTTTCAAACTCCTTTAGAAATTAAAATAATAATAATTGTAATAATATTAATAAGACTCCTCTTATTAACTAATATTTAATATTTCCAAAATATTAAATAATAAATATTAAGCTATTTAATTTATTCTATCACCATAGATTAAATTAAATATACTTAACTTATTATTACGATTATGCCTTTTACTTCTTAAATAATTATTCTTCCTTTTATGGTGTGACCCTTTAGGTTCTCCATATTAAACCGGTTGTGAATAAATCAATTAGAACAATTCTAATCTTATTTAAATAAATAAATTAAACTAATAATTTATTTAAATAAATAATATTTATTCTATAATAGGGATAAGCCTCCCTAGCGATCAACGACTTTCCAATTAATATAGATTTCAACATTAATCATAAAAGAACCTTTGAGTAAATAGTTACCATACAATTCAATCCTTCCACCATACAATGTCCCAATTAAATATAAGACATGGAATTACTGTCAAGTTTTATTTTATTTAATTATATGTATTTCGATTCTTAAATGCACAACTCCAAATAATGCAAATTAGAAACTCCTTTCTAATTTCATTCTGCCTTGGCCAAGGACTACTGGGTTGTCATTTATCGAATCACATAAGACATTTCTCTTCTTTTACTAGAAGTGATAGATTCTTTATTGATCATACATTATCTCCATGTACAACTTATTATACCCAAGCATACCCTTTGATATACCCTAAGGGTCTTAAGGAATAAGTCAAAGTATAACTCATCATACATAAGATACTATGATGATCTCAAGTCCAAGGATCACTTGTACTACTATCACTACAGGAATTCCTATTGATAGGCAAGTAAAACTCCATTAGGTATTCCTTAGCGAGCCACGTTCAGTGAACTTATTCTCTAATAAGCACCTACATACTTGCTTTAGTGTCTCCACACAAATGATCATGAGATCAATCATCCTCATCCATTGAGCAAGCAACGTATGTACCAATCTATCCGGATTCACTAATCCCCAATTTAGTGATCCAACGATTGGGAACTATTTTAGTTTTAATCTTTCTAAGAATTTAGATCTCATTAGAATGATCATCATCATTATTCTAAAAGCATTGCTTAAAACTATGGGTTTATCACATATTATAAAACAGCATCATATAGATAATTAAAAGCCTTTAATAAATTAATATTTTTTATTAATAAATGAATAAGATTGTTACAAAGTATATGCTTTATCATCAAACATGATTGACTTGTGTGCATACTACTTTCAATCTCCCACTTACACTAAAGCCAATCGTCATGGTATCTCATACTCTTCTTCTCTAAGTGACGATTATCCTGCTGTTGGATAAGCTTTAGTTAATGGATATGTAATGTTGTTCTTGAGAGTCCACTATCTCTATAGTGATTTCCCATCTTTCAATGATTCCTATAATCAAATGAAAGTGCCACAACACATGTTTAGATCCGAGATGAGACTTAGGAACTATTCCTAGTTCTGTAATGAACTTTTATCCAAACAATCAACTTGCAGCTTCATTTACAGCTATATACTATGTCTTTATCACTAAACCAGCAACTCTTTGCTGTTTGCAACCTTTCCAATTCACTGCACCATCATTCAAGGTAACACTTTATCTTAAAGTGGATTTTCTGTTGTCTTGGTCTGTCTGAAAAACTTGAGTTTGTTAAGCCCTCTAGTTTTAATTCAGACCCACCATGATATTATCACATCCTTAGTACATTAAGATATTTTTCACTGTCTTACAGTGAACTTCTCTAGAATATGACTGATCAACATCAGGTCTCGTACATTTCATTACATACATGAAAGTTACTCATGCGATCTCTCTTTTATGAGTCTATGGGGACTATTAAGAGAGATTCACTCCAGGGCTCATCAACATGAGACATCCCATGGAGTTTGCCATGCTAAACGGCTTTAGCATCAAATGAATATACGTTCCTTGGGTTAAGTCGAGCATCCTCTTGAATCTATCTATATAGATTTGTACCCCCAATTAAGATACTCTTCCCAAATCATTCATGGAGGAATGTTTAGACAACTTTATCTTTATTGATTGTAGCATTAGTATGTTATTCATTATCTGTAGTATATCAACATATAATACTAGGAATATCACGACGCTCCCACTGACCCTTTTGTACACACTAGGTTCATTCTTGTTTTGATAAAATCAAACTCTTTTGATTGTCTCATCAAAAAGAATATTCCATTTTTGAGAAGCTTGCTTCAATCCATTTCTCTAAGTGTCTACAACTCTCACCTCATCGTATGTAACTGGATCATCATCTTCTATGATGTGTACCTCATCATCATCATCCATGATGAATCCATACCTCCCAGGTATTTTTGGTACTATTCGGTTATAATTAGGTTTGTGGTACAATAGTTCATCTCTGAGTTCCTCTTATTTAACTTATAGTATTTTGTGGTTCTTGAACTCTTCAAGATGTATTATCCTCCCACTAGCCCCTTCAATGATAAACATCTTTATCTTAGAAGGCAACATGTTTCGCAACAAACACTTTTTGCTAAGTAGGATTATAGAACATATAACCTAAACTTACTTTAGGATGTCCCACAAATCTGTACTTGTCAAACCTTGTCCCAAGCTTATCCTTTAAAACTTTTTCACATAAGCTGGACAACCCCTTATCTTAACATACTTAAGATTAGGACTACTCCCTGTCCATAACTTTTATGGAGTCTTGGGGCTGGATTTTGAGGTTACCTTTTTTGTAGATATGAAACCATTTCTAGAACATGACCCTAGAGGGATATTGGAATGTCGGTAAAATCATTATGGACCGCACCATGTCCAACAAGGTACGATTTTTCCTTTCATATACATCAATCAATTATTACGTATCAGGAGGCATCCATTGTGAGAAAACCATTTGAGATGATTTAAAAACTCATTGCACAAGTATTCCTTCCTTGATCCGATCAAAGAATCCTAATATTTTGCCATGTTGTTTCACTTTTGAATTCTTTGAACCTTTCAAATAATTCACAGTTGTATTTCAGCAAATACACATATTTAACTCTTTGAATGATCATCTCCTTTTCTTATACTAGTTTGTTCAATTTGTAAAATTATTTTTACGTAAGTCAAGTATACAAAATCCATTAAGTAATATTCTAGTTCTATACAAAACATTATTATTATTATAAATAGAACAACAATTGTTCTTAAATATAATACCAAAGATTTCATTATCCAACAACAAAAATGGAAATAATGTTTCTAACAAGAACTGGAATACAATAACAACTTATTGACTTAATAGACTTGCCCATAGGCAATGCTAAATAATAAATTTCTATAGCTAATGTAGCAACCTTTACTTCATTTCCCACACATAGGATTACTTATATTTGTTTAGCTTTCTACTTCTGCTTGGTCCCTTCATAAATCAATATTTATGATAACCAAAGTCGGTATCCAATAACCAAGTAGAACCTTGACTTAAAGAAAATTAATTTTAAATCATGAACAAATTTGTATTTGTAAGAAACTTCACTAAAGCTTCTTACGGTTAGCTCTGCAAGATGCTTCTCACAGCTTTCTTTCGGTGTCGGGCTTATTGTAGTGGAAGCTAACTCCTTTGCTATCCGTATCAGTTTTGTTCTTATTATCCTTTGTTTTTGCCTTTCTATTTACCTTCTTTGAATCGTTCTTCTTTTCAGAAGATCCTTTGGCCCCTACTAGTAAGATATGGTCTTTCTTGGTTGGAAAGTGACTCTCAAAATTTTCAACATGTTAAGAAAATCAGCGAGGCTGATATCTAGCTTGTTCATATGAAAAATTCACAACAATTATGAAAGGAGTCTGGGAGTGAGTGCAAGATCAAATCTTGGCTTAACTCTCCATCCATGACAAAACTCGTTGTCCTAATTGATCAATCAAATTGATTATTATTAGGACATGTGTCTGTACTGTAGTCCCTTCAGTCATTCTAGATCGGAAGAGCTCCTTAGATATCTAATATCTATTAGTCCTACTTTCCTCACCATCAACTACTTGACGTGCAGGAGTATAGTAGGAGCATCCATAGTTTCATGCTGACGCTGAAGCTCGTTACTCATGGATGCGAGTATGATGTATTGAGCCAATTGTGCATCATCTTGCCACTTTCTAAAAGCAGTAATGTCTTCCTCAAAGGTGTCTGCAACCATTGCAGGGATTGGCGTATTAAGGACATAAGATAGCTTTTTAGCTATGAGAACTATTCTCAAATTCCATAACCAATCCATTTAATTTGGTCCGGTTAAATAACATCTAATATGCTTCGCAGTGATAGTAATTTAGACATTGTAAAATTCTGTAAATGAATTTGTAATTAGCAACATTTTAGCATACATTCTTTTATTAATTACCAAAATAATTTAGGTCTTGTTTTTAATTGGTATCTCCCACTATTTTCTTCAAACTAAATTACCCTCACTTATATAGTTCGGCAATATCTAATTAAAGATATGCTAGTGAGAATAAGGACCACATTTCAAATGTATATAGCCTTGTGTGTGCACAACAAACTATATATAAATAAATAGGTAGACAACTCTTGTCAATTACATCAACTATGTAACTCCTTGTATTTTGCCTCTTAGATCATAATGGTCAAGTGTGTGCACATCCGAACTAAAATGATCTAAGTTAAGTCATACCTAGCACTTCCATATATTTGAAAGAAAAACACTGTCCTTGTGTGTGCACAACAAAACAATATTGTTTAGTCTATTTATAAGCATTAAATGTGATAAAACAACATCTTAAATATTTAATACTTGCCTTGTGTGTGCACAACAAACTCATATTAAATATTTAATACTCTATTGTTTTACCATGCTAGAAGGCGACGTTTGATATTCCAAATATCTTTGAACATTACAACTTAATATAAAATATTTGAGGGGTTTGTTATTAATTTGTCTCATCTTGTTTAGCGCGCATGCACATATATATATAAAATACGCGTCATATTAATGAACATGCGAAGCATGTTAGCATAATATATAATATATATATATATATATAGTATAAACATGCACATATGGAATACTATATTCTACCCGGATTGATTATGGACTTTTATTCTAGTTTGGTTCATTAGAGCCACCAAGTGAACCAAAAGGTCAAACCCTAGGGGTGCAAAAATTAATATTTAAATATAACTATTACATTTAAACCCGGGCTCCATTACAAACGGGTCTTCACGCGATCCTTGCCCCTTGATCTCTAATTCTTCAAAATTAATTCTAACTATTCCTATTACAAAACTATTTTAAAATAAATAGAAACCTTGATCAGCAGTCAAGGGAAAGTACATAGGAGGAAGATAGAATTTAAATTAAGAAAAATTAGAGAAGACGAGGTACGCACACTCCATTTAATAAAATCCATACATTCATGCATCCAACAAAAATAAAATCTAATCACATTGGTCAATAGTCCATAATCAATTCCATTTATTATCATACACATCATCATATGCATCAATAAATAACATTCATCTCATGAATAATAAACATTCAATATATATATTGATATCATTTAATGGGCAAATTTAGTTAGTATAAAATCTAATTTTGAATCAAAATAAACTCCTTTATTTTAATCCAAATTTAAATCAAAATAAACCTCTTTTTTTAATTTATCCTATTTTGAATAAAATAAACTATTTTATTTTAATCAAAATAAACTCTATTTTAATTAATTATAGAATCCAATTCCAAGAAAATAAAACTCCTTTATTAAAGGAAACACGAATTCACTTTCTTATTCACAAATAAACTCATTTATTTTGAATAATATGAAATCTTATTTCATATCTAAATAAACTCCTTTATTTAAGGAAATATGGATTCTCTTTTCTATTCACAAATAAACTTCTTTATTTTGAATAACATAAAATCTTATTTCATATTTAAATAAACTCATTTATTTAAGAAAATATAGAATCCAATTCCAACTCTAATTAGTTAGCATGAAATTTAATTTTAAAATTAAAATAAATTTTTATTTTAATTATAAAATAATTAAGAAGAATATATATATATATATATATATATATATATATATATATATATATATATATATATTAACCGTTAATATATATCATATATATAATATCCTGACCCTTTACATCCTTGATTTCCGTGAATTCAAATAACATTTACATGAAATCCTATAACAAAATCATGGACGTGATTCATATAATCCTGTAGCATCATTACATGCACTTATATATTACCACACATCCTGACTCTTTTGTTTTCCGTGAAAGACCTTTTTCTTTTCTTTTCTAGCAGTCCGCATCATTCACGTAATCATTTGAATAACATGTCACGAAAATCATGAAATTGCAAAAGAGGTATTCGCGAATTACGTTTTTTTTAAATACATTTAATACAATAAATTATGCCCAAAAAATTATTCTAAACACATATCAATATACATATTAAATTAAAATAATTAATAATTCACATAAAGGTTTGACTCTGATATCACTGTTAGGTTTGTAATATTCAGAACGCAATCATTGCACAAAATAAGCGAAAATATATAAAATCAGAGTTTAAAAATTTTACAAACCATAAACTCGGATCACCCTTTATGCACAATTATTAATTAAACGAAAAAGAAAGAACAAGAATCATACCCTTGAAGATTCGAGCTTCCTCAGGTACAAGTTCACCTCCAATCCTTTTCGCGTTCAACTTGAATCCACCGGGTTTGGTTCCTTCCTTTGATAAACGTTAGCCACCCAAGTGTTTGGCCTCTAGAGGTGATCCACCAAGGAAGAAGAAGAATTCAAGAAGATGAGTATTTGGCAAAACCCTAGTTTTCTATCACTCATAGAAAAAAGCGTACTCTCTCAACTATTGAAATTACGTATTCACATGTTGTGAAAGTGTCAACTTTTTTACCCATAATAAGACTCCTCTTACTTATAGATGTAGGTAACCCTCCTTAACAATTAAAGAATTGGGTTTTATTTAATTAATTAAATTCTTTTAATTAATTAAGCTTCCTAATCCTATTAGGAATAAATGAGATTACTAATATTAAATTAATTCTCAAACTCCTTTAGAAATTAAAATAATAATAATTGTAATACTATTAATAAGACTCCTCTTATTAACTAATATTTAATATTTTCAAAATATTAAATAATAAATATTAAGCTATTTAATTTATTCTATCACCATAGATTAAATTAAATATACTTAACTTATTATTACGATTATGCCATTTACTTCTTAAATAATTATTTTTCCTTTTATGGTGTGACCCTTTAGGTTCTCCATATTAAACCGGTTGTGAATAAATCAATTAGAACAATTCTAATCTTATTTAAATAAATAAATTAAACTAATAATTTATTTAAATAAATAATATTTATTCTATAATAGGGATAAGCCTCCCTAGCGATCAACGACTTTCCAATTAATATAGATTTCAACATTAATCATAAAAGAACCTTTGAGTAAATAGTTACCATACAATTCAATCCTTCCACCATATAATGTCCCAATTAAATATAAGACATGGAATTACTGTCAAGTTTTATTTTATTTAATTATATGTATTTCGATTCTTAAATGCACAACTCCAATAATGCAAATTAGAAACTCCTTTCTAATTTCATTCTGCCTTGGCCAATGACTGGTTTGTCATTTATCGAATCACATAGGACATTTCTCTTCTTTTACTAGAAGTGATAGATTCTTTATTGATCATACATTATCTCCATGTACAAATTATTATACCCAAGCATACCCTTTGATATACCCTAAGGGTCTTAAGGAATAAGTCAAAGTATAACTCATCATACATAAGATACTATGATGATCTCAAGTCCAAGGATCACTTGTACTACTATCACTACAAGAATTCCTATTGACAAGCAAGTAAAACTCCATTAGGTATTCCTTAGCGAGCCACGTTCAGTGAACTTATTCTCCAATAAGCACCTATATACTTGCTTTAGTGTCTCCACACAAATGATCATGAGATCAATCATCTTCATCCAATGAGCAAGCAACGTATGTACCAATCTATCCGGATTCACTAATCCCCAATTTAGTGATCCAACGATTGGGAACTATTTTAGTTTTAATCTTTCTAAGAATTTAGATCTCATTAGAATGATCTTCATCGTTATTCTAAAAGCATTGCTTAAAAGTATGGGTTTATCACATATTATAAAACAGCATCATGTAGATAATTAAAAGCCTTTAATAAATTAATATTTTTTTATTAATAAATGAATAAGATTGTTACAAAGTATATGCTTTATCATCAAACATGATTGGCTTGTGTGCATACTACTTTCATTAGTATGCATGCTAGAAAGGTCAAAGTATACTTTACACAATATTTGAAACTATTAGTTCTTAAAGCTTTCGAGTTTTCTTTTAAAATATTTTAAACCAAGCTATATCAATCTAGTATATGCAAGGTAACTTTAAAACTACATTTCATGCATGTTGATATGCGTACATAAGGTCCAAGGTCAGAACTCAAAGGACAAAAATTTCATCAAGTTTCGTTTCTCAAAAAATTTAAGTTTTCTTTTTAGAAAATCATGTTAAAGCATTCCATTATGAGTAAAGTAATCTTAGTTATATGACATTTCTATTATTATGCATATTTATGTTTTATCACTTAAAATAACATATTTCATTATCGGGAGCACTACACTTGCGTATGTGCATGTCTGACTCCCTCCGATTGCCTTCGAATACGTATGTGAGATCCCAAATTTTATGAAATGAAAGTATTTAATTTTCTTATAATTTTTAGTTTATTTAGTAAATGGTTAAATTGAGAAAGGGTTAAGGTTAAGGGTGATATGTGAAAATTTTTCAAAGTAAGCAAGTTGATATAAAATATTCGTTGTATCGAGGAATATTCGTTTTAATAGAGAATATTCGTACAATGGTGGACCCCATAACGGAAGTATTGTCGTAGTTAGAAAATGACAGAAATATCTTATTATAAAAATAACGGAGAAAGTTTTACCGTTAAACTATTGAACTACCCGGTAGTAAAAGTACAGTAATACGCGTGGTTGCATAGTAGCACACGATTTTGATTATTGATGCTTACGTGAGAAGTCACTCAGTTATATTCAATTATTGCTATAGTAATTGCTGCATAATATCTCTCATATTATTGATTCAATTATTGTCACAGTATCATCTGCATAATATTTATTATTATTAAATCAATAATTGAGACGACAAAGTTATTCAAATTATTATTTGCAATATTGACGATGTCTAGAAAGTTCTGTCGAGGAGAGGTTTTGTCACCTAATTACGAGCCAATAGGGAGAAATCTTTATCGGAAAGCCCCCTTTTTCCTGGGAATGATCTGGTTGTTAAATAATGTGAGTTATAATATTAATGATGAATAAGTTCGTGTTGATTAAAGATGAAATTGATGTTTCCGTTGTGTTGGGATTACTAGTGTTAGTGGAAATCGACATCTATTCTGATAATAATTGATGTCTAGAGGTTATATTGACTAATCGGGTAATTAATCAGATAAATGAGCAATTAATTGCTATTAATTCACATGCTTGTAACTATTTGTTCACATGTGTGTACTATTGATTCACATTCATGTACTATTAGGGGAGGTGGTGCAAGATTGATAATACTTGCATGACTAAATTAAAAATGGAGGTATAGATGAATGTACTATACTGTAATTATTTTTTCCACATGTATAGAACTATTGATTCACATGAATGTACTATTAATTCACATGATATACTATTAGGGGAGGTGGTGCAAGTTTGATAATACTTGCAGGACTAAATTAAAAATGAAGGAAAAGATGAAGGTATTATACTGTAATATTTCGAGCCCCAAAACGTGCAATTATCGAAACTATATTTTTCTATAAATAGAAGCTCATTCTTCTTTTATTCTCACCAATTCACTAAGTCTTACAAGAGCAATTATAGAGAGAGAAGCTATAAAGAGAAAGAAGAAGCGAAGTCTGCTACTTCACTATTTCAGTATCCCGTCTTCTTCTGAGGTAAGGGGTATTATTTATTTCATATTCTGAAGAGATATTATTTTTCGTATTCGTATGAATATTATTTTCGTTTAATATTCATAAAGAATATTATCTTCGTTCAATATTCATAGGAATATTATCTTCGTTGGAATATTATTTTCGTTCAACAGTTGTAAGGGATATTATATTTTTCAGTATTCGTAGAAATAATATTTTCTTCCATACTCTGTAGTATGTGAGTAATATTATTTCATTTCATATTCCTAATTCTACACTCATTCTGTTAAAGTATTGCTTCTATACTCCATGAAATTAGTAGAATATCCTTGATATTTGAGCTTCATCTAGTATCTTTTTATGGAAATATTATTATGAGCTTTCTTGATAATTATTGATCTTTTCATACCGGAATACTATTCATGAGTTACTATTGACAGGTTACTATTCACTCAAATATTATTCACTCGGGTATTCGGGACACTTTTCATGCATGAGTACTATTCATGAGTTACTATTCACGAGTTACTATTCACCCGGTTACTATTCACTCGAGTATTTGGGGCACTTTTTATGCCGAGGTACTATTCATGAGGTACTATTCCTGAAGTACTATTCACAAGGTACTATTCACGGGGTACTATTCACCCGAAAAATATATTTCTTTTCTATTCAAATCATTTTTGATACAATATCATTCTTGAATTTTACTTCACAAAGCAGTATCGTGTTGGCAATTTGAACGTTATTGAATTCTGGATAAATTAAATTATAAATCTTTAAAAATTTATCTTTTGTTTCTTTTAATTGAATTCTTATATCATTGTCATCATCCTCATGCTTATATTGTGATGAAAGTCATCTTTGGCTTACGTGCATAGATGGACTGTTGATTTATATGATTATAACCAGGGATCATTCGATATAATCATGACCCATAATGTTACAAATGATGTGGTAAAAGTTCTCATTGGCCCGTAGTGCATTGATGGACAGTTGTTGGTATGATTATGACCAAGGATTATTCGGTTTAATCATAACCATTGATGATTACATGAATATCCTTAGCCCGTAGTGCAGGGATGATTCGATGATGTGGTTTATTTATTAAGCCGAGTCTCAGCGATAAAGTTGATGAAAAACTTTTTATATCATAGAAGATAGTAGATATCATTCTCTACTTGACTCTTCTAATAGATTGCTTGTTCCGCTGCAGTTAAACTTGTTGTCTATTATATTCTATCAGTTGTTATACTGTTGAAGGCTAAGGATAATTTATTCTGTATTATCTTAGTCATAATATTTCTAACTGGGCTAGTTGAGCTCACCCTTTTCTTTCATTGTTCTCTTCAGGAAATGAGAATATAGCTGGGATGAGTCGGGGAATGGAGTGATGGTCCAGGATAAGTGGCTTTAGTAGTCCTCACTATTCTATGAAATAGTGTGATAATAATTATAATGAGGACTCCATTGAGTGTGGATATTGTCTAGAAGACAATATTCGTGTTAAAAGTCTCAGCTTTTGTTTTGTCGTATTTTACACGATAGTTGTATAATTAAGTTTATTTTTGATATTTGTACCATATATTTGGCGACCCAAGATGGGTGATGTATACCTATTTTGGGGGCATCACAGTTGGTATCAAAGCTTAGGGATATGATCCCTGGCTGAGATGTGAGACAAGAACTAGGAGGGGAGAGACGGGGAATTCCTTTGCTAGTATGACCTACCTAAGTTTATTTAGTATTTAATTGGCCGGTCAGAGTATAGGGATAATATGTGATATGTCAATTAACCCTTGTTTTGTGGCATTGTTTAAAAATGGCAACTGAAAATGTCGAGATAAGCAATGAAGCACATGAGACCGTTGAGTCACCAACGATCAATACCCAAGATAATGTGCAACAGGAAGACAATAATCCTCAGGTAAACAATAACACCGATCAGATGATGAACGATGGGATGTTCAGAGGCTTTATGCAATTTATGCAACATCAGGCGAGAGAGACTCCTGTTCAAAATGCAGGTGGAAACATTGGCAACTCTCGGATGGTCACTGCTAAGCAGTTCAAGGAGCTGGGACCACTGGAGTTTTTGGGAGAGCCAGAACCACTTAAGGTGGAGACGTGGATAAAGCAAATCACCAAGATATTTGATGTCTTGGGATACTTCAAGGAGCAAAAGGTTCCCTTTTCCACCTTCATGTTAAGTAGAGAGGCGACATCGTGGAAATCGAAGAAAGCGTGACTCGACTGCCGCATTTGAAGATGTCTTAGGAGAAGTTCCAATAACTGTTCAATGGTAAGTACTTTCCCGAAAGTATTCATCACATAAAGGAGCTAGAGTTCATCAAGCTGGAGAAAAACAATATGACTGTATCGTAGTACAAGGCTAAGTTTGCCGAGTTGTCCCGGTTCGCATCCCATTTGGTTGATAATGAGGAGAGAATGACGCGAATGTTTCTGTGAGGTTTGAGACCCAAAATACGTCAATACCTCATTTCTCACAAATTGTGTTTGTATACAGATGTAGTGAATAGGGCTCAGTTATTGGAGTGCGATAATGAGCCAACCCAACCAAAGGATAACGAGCAACAACACGATAATAATCGTACCGGCGACAACGGTCATCGGAACAATGATAACCATCGTAGAGGAAATTATCATGCCAGAAATGGTAACCACTTCGGTGGTAATCATGGCCAAGATAATAGAAGAAATGATTCAAGTGGAAAATTCAAGAAGAGAAGATTTAACGATAATGGGAAGACGTCGGCAGCAGCACCAACACCAGCAACAAATTCTAGGGGAGGAGAGCGACCACCAGTTAGATGCTACAGATGCGGAGAGGAGGGACACATAAGTTCAAACTATTCACAACCTTCCAAGGTATGTTTTATTTATCGAAAAGACGATCACATAGCTCGATTTTGTCCTGTAGTGAAATCAAGTTCAGCTGGGACGGTGGCACCAAAGGCGGATACGGACAAAACAAAGTCAGTGGTTTCAGGAAGAGCGTTTTTTATGACTTATCAAAAAGCGAGTAACCTAAACAAAGTTATCACATGTTAGTTAATCATAAACTCTTACGAAGTCTATACCATGTTAGATACCGGTTCTACCCATTCTTTTATTTCTCCTATTTGCGCTCAACGTTTAAATTTAACTTTGGAGAAATTAGACTTTGACTTATCTGTTGAAACTTCGTTAGGAGAAACCTTCATTACATATGTTATCCAAGTCTTAGATGAGAGTCACAGTTTTTAAATGATATTTCTATCGTTAATAAATTTCCTGACGTATTCTCGAAGAACTTCCTAGCCTACACCAAAGCGTGAAATCGAATTTTGTATTGACCCCAGTACAAAACCCATTTCTAAAACCCTTAAATATTTCTTCAACCAAAACGAACGTATAATGCACCAAAGACGTTGGCTCGAGCTGTTGAAGATTACAACCATACCATTCAATATTATCGTGGAAAAAGCGAACGTTGTAGCTGATGCATTGAGTAGAAGATCGTATGTGTTTAAGATTGTAACGTTGTTAACCAAAAGACCCATTTCATATGACTTACAAATGATAAAGATAGAGTTAATGAATCTAAGGACCCACATGATGATGTCAAATAATACGAGTAGAATCGACGTTAACTGATAAAGTTAAAATCGCTCAAGCTACACACCCGAGGCTGATGAATGTGAAGAAGAAGGTTCAAGAGGGCGTTATTCTAGAATCAAGAATCGACGAAGAGAGTAAATCTCAACCCTCAATTTTATTAGTCTATTTGAAATCCTCGATTGAGTAGGAACTGTGGCCTATAGACTCGTTTTATCGCCAAGTATGTCGCGTGTTCATAACATTTTTCATGTAAAGATGTTACGTAAATATGTGGACGACCCAAACCACATTATTGAATTAGAACTAGACGAGATAGCAGAAGATTTAACGTATGAGGATATACCTGTTAAAATATTGGATAAGAATGAATATATTCTACGCTCAATGGTTATTCCTCAAGAGTTAGAATCTGACGAGTTATCATCATCTCTTCGACATACCAGGTACGTACATAAATTTTGAGGGCGAAATTTCATAAGGAGGGGAGATTGTGAGATCCCAAATTTTATGAAATAAAAGTATTCAATTTTCTTATAATTATTATTTTATTTAGTAAATGGTTAAATTGAGAAAGGGTTAAAGTTAAGGGTGATATATGAAAATTTTGCAAAGTAAGCAAGTTGATATAAAATATTCGTTGTGTCGGGGAATATTCGTTTTAATAGGGAATATTCGTACGACGGTGGACCACACACCGGAAGTATTGTCGTAGTTAGAAAATGACAAAAATATCTTTTTATAAAAATAACGGCGAAAATTTTACCGTTAAACTGTTGAACAGCCCGGTAGTAAAAGTACAGTAATACGTGTCGTTGCGTAGTAGCACATGGTATTGATTATTGATGCTTACGTGAGAAGTCACTCAGTTATACTCAATTATTACTACGATGAATTGCTACATAATATCTCTCATATTATTGATTCAATTATTGTCACAAAGATCATCTCGCATAATATTTATTATTATTAAATCAATAATTGAGACGACAAAGTTATTCAAATTATTATTTGCAATATTGACGATGTCTAGAAAGTTCTGTCGAGGAGAGGTTTGGTCACCTAATTGCGCGCCAATAGGGAGAAATCCTTATCGGAAAGCCCCCTCTTTCCTGGGAATGATCTGGTTGTTAAATACTGTGAGTTATAATATTAATGATGAATAAGTTCGTGTTGATTAAAGATGAAATTGATATTTTTATTGTGTTGGGATTATTAGTGTTAGTGGAAATCGACATCTATTCCGATAATAATTGATGTCTGGAGGTTATATTGACCAATCGGATAATTAATCGGATAAATGAGCAATTAATTGCTATTAATTCACATGCTTATAATTATTTGTTCACATATGTGTACTATTGATTCACATTCATGTACTATTAGGGGAGGTGGTGCAAGATTGATAATACTTGCATGACTAAATTAAAAATGGAGGTATAGATGAAGGTACTATACTGTAATTATTTTTTTCACATGTATAGAACTATTGATTCACATGAATGTACTATTAATTCACATAATATACTATTAGGGGAGGTGGTGCAAGTTTGATAATACTTGCAGGACTAAATTAAAAATGAAGGAAAAGATGAAGGTATTATACTATAATATTTCGAGCCCTAAAACGTGCAATTATCGAAACTATATTTTCCTATAAATAGAAGCTCATTCTTCTTTCATTCTCACCAATTCACTAAGTCTCGCAAGAGCAATTATAGAGAGAGAAGCTATAGAGAGAGAAGCTATAAAGAGAGAAGCTATAAAGAGAAAGAAGAAGCGAAGTCTGCTACTTCAGTATTTCAGTATCTAGTCTTCTTCTGAGGTAAGAGGTATTATTTATTTCATATTCTAAAGATACATTATTTTTCGTACTCGTATGAATATTATTTTCATTCAATATTCATAAAGAATATTATCTTCGTTCAATATTTGTAGGAATATTATCTTCGTTAAATATTCGTTGGAATATTATTTTCGTTCAACAGTTGTAAGAGATATTATATTTTTCAGTATTCGTAGAAATAATATTTTCTTCCATACTCTGTAGTATGTGAGTAATATTATTTCGTTTCATATTCCTAATTCTACACTCATTCTGTTAAAGTATTACTTCTATACTCCGTGAAATTAGTAGAATATCCTTGATATTTGAGCTTTATCCAGTATCTTTTCATGGAAATATTATTATGAGCTTTCTTGATAATTATTGTTCTTTTCATACCAGAATTTTATTCATGAGTTACTATGACGCCCCCAAATCTGGGTATCTTACAACCTGACAGATGGTGCTACACGGTACTACCATTTACACACACATTCAATTGAAAAGCCTCAATAGAACGAATATGTCTTCTATATATTCAAAATAATATTAACATTCCCCCAGGTTTGTTATAACCATTACATTTGTTCTTGTCATAATATCAAATATATTATAATCATTCACCTTATACTATTACATAAGTATTCTATGGGTTCGTCTTCGCCTTGCCCTTATCCTTGCTTAGGAGCCTTGATCTAAGATTCGATCTTAGTTTGTATTCATATGGTTCAAGCAAGAGTGAGCATGACTAGCTCAGCAAGTACAACAATTCTAATAAACAACATGCTTGAAACAAAGGAATCATATATCTTCAATAATCGAACAATTGTTACAAGTACTATCGATAATTCAAAATAGCACTTCTTTTTCCTTCAAAGCGTTTTTACAACAATAATATTCAAGAAACATCAATTTGGTCCAAGACCTTGAGCATTTCATAAGTTCTTTTGAAAAGGACATCCGGCACTAAGTCCAAAGTAAGTCCAGACATTTCTTACGAAACACGTCTAGGTGATCGACCTATATAGTACTCTATGTTGATCAACACTACATTCATTAAACGTATGTACGTTTAAGTTGTGGCAACCTCATGTGCCTGTCGTATAATGACAAAACATTTTAGCATACTCAGTCTTCATTTGAAAACCACACCAATATAACTTGGTAAAACATTGATCATACATTGATAGATTATAATAAATCCAAAACATTATAAGTCTAGCCGAAAGAATTGGCTTTGACTCCATCATACATAAATTCATGAGTAAGAATACAAGAACCACAAAGCTTGTTCAGATTGAACTGAAACAAGGGTTATAATACTTGCCTTTAGCGTCTGCTATAGTTATAATACGTTCTCGTTTAAGTCTTTAAGTGTCTACAGTAAATGATAACATCACGTAACATATTAGGTCATGAATGAACATACATGGTTCCTAATAAATCTTACCCTTCTTCTCAATCTAATTATGACTTAGATTTGTTATTATTGGTTCTGGCTTTTCGTTACATCGTTCTTCCCTTCACATTACGTTCATGTTTGATTACTTATCTTCAACCTTTAGGTAACATAATTAAGGTTTAACAATACCTTACAGTGCTTCATTAAGTTCCTTAGTTCATTGTAAATTAATTACCATTCATGCTATACTTGTAAACTTCCTTACGTGTCAAACCCCGAAATTTGGTGGCATTGCTATCTACCCTTTCTTTTTTCTTGGCATATGACGCCACTCTGCGATGGCGGAGGAGAGGACTCGACTTGATCGCAGTCATGAAGTCGGCGTTATATGTCGCACTGCGAAATGAAAGTTCAGTAGGTATATGCACTGTATATGACACTGCAACGCCACCAATATACCTTGGGTTGGAGCCGCGGCGCCAACTCTGTGCACCAATCAACTTTGATAGAATTTCAACTGTGTGAAATTTCTGGGCTCGTAACTTCTTCGTTATAAGTCCAAATTGGCTCGTTCAAGAGCCTATGGTTCACAAATTACATACTCTACATGTTTATGTAAGAATTTTATCTATTTGACTTCGTTTACTCAAAAGTCACCTATTGGTTCATTTTTAACGAAAACGGTAAGCGTTCGTGAACGTTCAATGCTCGTTTCTTCGATCTAAGTCAGAATCCGATCATTTTTGAGTCCGCAACTCTATAATGCCAAATATGACTTGTCTCTATCGAAAACCAATATTTCCGAGTTCAAACACAAAATTCGACTTCCATTCCATGAATTTCACGAATTCGACGATTATCGTCCAATCGTGTGAATTTCGACAAAACTTCGTTACTAACAATTTGATCATCATTCTAAATGGATTCTAACCATCATATAAACATTCCAAACTACATATTACATCAACTTATTTTCAAGTTATGTTTTGGCTTATTCTTTATAAATTCATGACTTAATAACTTATAAACTACAAGTTTTCATTCCTTATGACTTATTATAGATTTAAGTCCTTTAAGCAACATTCTCACATCTTATCAAACATACTAACTTCATATGACAAACCTATGACAATTTCATCATAAGTTCTTCATAAGTTTATAACTTATTTAGGTTCAAGTTACTTATTCATAACTTATTCGGCTTAAGTCCATTACTTATTCAATTCTTATATGTTATTAGCATACACGATCATCACTTCTCTATCAAGTTATCATGGTAGAAATAGAAGAATATAGGACAAGAGTCTTACCCTTGATGAACTAGTATTCTTTATGTTGGATGAAAGTTAACAATCCAACAAATGAAATTGTGAGCTTGCTATTTATAGAAGTCTCTAAGTTAGGGCATAATGGACATTAAGACATCCACCTTCTTAAGTCACCTCCATACTATTCATTACTTGCTAAGCACAACACTTATCCTTTATTTGGTCATTACTTAAAGTTCTTGGCTATCACTGTAACGCCCCGAAATCCAGTCTAACTTCACACCCAGATTCCGTGCATCACTAGTACATCATTCATCCAAACATACATCATTATATACTAAAATATAATAACATACATTCTAAATTCACAGGTTCTAAAACCTTATAACCTTCCTCATTACAAATAATGATAATTACATTATTCCTTTCATCTTACAAGAGTGACTTTTATCCGCCACCAAGGATACATAACAGTTCATTAAACTAGTCTATAGTTTAATTTTCATCTTCCTACATTACAAGTCTTCACTTGATCTTCACGCTCATTCATATTCTGAATGGCACTTCATCTGAATACCGTCAGCTTGATCCGTACGGGATTCTTAAGTTCTTCTAACATCGTTCGCTGAAAATGTTTTTCATTTAAAGCAAGTGTGAGCATTCAATTGCCCAACAAGTCATAGCAGTTGAACATACAACTTCAAGAGTTTAACATTCCTTTAAAACTTCGATAACCGAACAAAGGTTATAAAGCAGCTTGAACAATAAGAATAATCTTGATTCCTATCATTTTAAAACATTAGTCACATTCACTTTGAAATACTTTCATTCTCTACTATCTTTCATACACATTCTGTCTGGCTAGAATCAATAGCATAAACTTAACAATAATGGTTCATATATAAACAGAACATTCTCTTATTGAACAGTTCAATCACAGAACAGTTCATATCATAGAAACACCGAAGTGTTCACATTGTGGCACAAGGCCTCATACATTCTACCACCTTGTAAAAATATCACACATTTGAACATGGACAGAACTTCTCAAGTTCAACATCTGAGAAGTTTAAGAAACTAGCATTCATTTAAAATATGAATGAAGTTAGGAAACTTACCTTACACACAGCTACAGCTTATGCTGAACTGTTCATTCCAATCCCTATAACACATAAGGAAAAACACATACACCAATTAGTCATATACTTGACTTACGCATTGGTTTACTTAACTTTACCTCTTAAGGTTCGCGTTCTTGCAATATAAGTTTATGCGACTAACTTTCATTACCGGTTTACGGCTTCATGACATACGAAGATGTCTTACTTAAAATGTTCATCATCTTTGATGATTTACATTCTTATCTTCTTCTTATAACTTCTCTAGGACTCAGCACACATCGTGTCTTTGCTAGTAGTCCATATGGTACTCTGAGTGGTTTCCCACAAACAACCAACAAACAAGTTCCCGTCTCATCTACACTGCCATCACAGTGAGTTAGATCGGTTGCCAGTTTCGTATATACCTTCGTTCTCTGAAGGAATTGTTTAGCCCAGCTCCCATATGTCAACCATCAAAGTTTACGATTGTACTATAACCTAAATTCATCTTAACTTATCCGAACTATTAAACTATAATGTTTGATAAGTCAATTCTTATTCCTTATGGCTTTCTGACAACTAATGCCATACCTCAGGATTCATTCATCATCGTCTAAGTCATACAGTCTTTTATATACTCAGGACGATGATTCAATACCCACTCAACATAGCTATAATGTTAAGCATTATACGTTACCTTATTCTTAACTTACAACGTCCGATTAATTCGACTCGGAACGTTATCCGAGTTATAAACATTAACTCAGCTTCTTTACGTTATACGTGGTTGTCTTTAAATAAGCTTCTTCGTCGCTTACAGCTTTAATCATTGGTCTTGATTATCCTACGGTCAAACCATACACGGAGTGTAGGTTTTACCCGTTTAATATTTGCGCACACTCAACCTTCACACCGGTTAAAGTGTTCAACGCTTACATTTCATTCTAACATTCTCATCCGACTTACGTTCGGCTTTCATTAATCTTTTTACCGTTCGCTACGGATTTTTGGACACCAATCGTATCTTATTTACTACCTTCGTCAACGTCTAAGTCATACAACCAGGGTATACTTAGAACGTTCTTCCAACGCGAATATGATTTACGAGAATCATTCACGTATTCAATGTTCATGTTGCTTGTCTCTTAATCTCTCATTCAACCTTTACTCAAGGTTTTAATCGCTTTCGATCGTTATCAATCCCATGAACCCCATGTTCATTATTCTTTCTTAATGTCGAAGCCATACAGATCATTGTATGCTAAGACCGATCGTTCATCGCAACAACGTTGCATTCATAGCGTCTATACGCTTTACATTCATCTCTCATTACAATGTCATAACATCGAAATGTTATACATTACTATCGTCCATCAACGTCTAAGGAATTACCATCATAGCAATCCCTCACGTTCGATTCATTGCGACTACGGTCCCCGGCTATTGGTTCCGTAACTCGTAATTACATTCTTTTAATCTCGTTTAATCTTTTAGTTTGACCTTCATCAAAGGTTTAATACACTTGATTAAGTGTTACATTTGTTAAAATCTCATTTCTGGCATTGCTCTGCACCGGCGCTGCGGCGCCACCTTCAACACCGATTCTCGCGACGTGGCATGAGTTAGCAGTACGTGACCCTCCGGCTTGGCACTGCAGCGCCACCATTCTAGGCATGACTGGCGCCGCGACGTCAAGACCTTTTTCCCGAAAATTTTTTCTAAGTCTTTGATCGTCTTGAGACGCGTACTTCGAAATCTCATAACTTCTTTGTTATAACTCGGAACAAGGTCATTCCAAAGCCATTTTCTTTGTTATCTAACATACTTCGATTACCCCTAGATAGAACTTTGTTCTGAATCTGTTAACGTGCCTTTCAATTGGCTTAATCTTCGCCCTTCGTTCATTTTAACGTTCTTAACGTTCTTTGTTCGTTCGTCCGTAATTCGGTCATCCAAACTCAGAACTCATTCGTTCTTGAGTCTACGACTCATGTTTTCTACATTCTCTTACTTTCTTATGAAACCCTACACATTCGGGTTCATTTACTAACTTTCAAATTTCTCGTTCTTCTTTTACGAAAATTTCGCCATAAGAGCTTAATTTTAATCCGTTCTTCCTGAACGTTTCAACCGTTCCTAACCAAGCAATAAGCATATAACTTATACGTGATGGTTTTAAACATGTCCATCAACAACAATTATACTACGATGGTTTTAAATTTGTCCATCAACAATGTTCTTCGCGTTCTTCGCGTGTTCTTCGTGTTCTTCGTTCGTTCTTCATTTTTAATTGATATTTGGGATTACGATTTCACTTTTTCTTGGAATTTGATGTTATAGAACATCATTCCTTACTTACTTGACCTACTCATTCATAAGATTCATTCGGATCGCTCAAAATCCTTACGAATCTTATACTTCCTTAAGAAATTTATAAACTAAATTTCTAATTCTTATTTCTTCATTTTCTCATGAATTCAACCATATGAATTCCTTATTAACATCATCAACTTCTTATCTTCATTAAGTTATGTTTTTGAACATAAAAACTTAAAGAAAATTTTGAACAAACTAGGATTCGGATTACTGTTCATCCTTAAATTCCTTCCGTCGGACAAAGTTTACTCACGAGCCAACTTTTCCTCTTTCTTCTCCCTTTCATCTCCCATCCAAACTCTCTCTCTTTCTCTCTCAAGTGTAGGATTTTCAATAATCCAAACAAATGAGCTTAAGCTTCCTATTTATAGATTTTCAAGGCTAGGGGTAAAATAGCCATTTCACCCTCCTTAACCTCCTTACTATTCAAGGCTTAAGGACTAAGTTAACTTATCCCTCAAGTTTTCGTAGCCCTTAAGTTTTGTAGTTCCGTCTTTCGGGTTTCGTCCGACAGTTTTAAAAACTGCGATTCTCGGAATCCAAATATTTTTGGATATTTTGTCTTTCCTTTACCGATTGAATATTACGTATTTTTCGAATTTCTGAAAAACTGAAAAATACTTTTTTATGTTAAGCGTTTTCCTTCATGTTTTACCCTAACGTAGCTAAACGAATGAAAAGTACATAACAGTACTTTTCGTCATTTTTATTTTGTCCGATTTTTGCACATTTTTTGAGAAAAACTTTTATCGGCTTACTTAACTTTTCACGATATATTATCGTCAAATCTTTTGACAGAATGCCATTTCGACATACTGAACTCTTAGAAAGGCTTAGGTTATTCAAACCCTAACCCTTAGGTTTCGTCGGGTGAATAGAGCCTATTTCGTCTTTTTCCCCGGAAATATTTTTGTTCTCGGAAAATTTTCATTTTCGTCTTGAAAATTCTTACTCGTTCAGTCTAGCTCGTAGCCAGAATCCTTCTGATTAATAATCATTCTAGGTTATAAAACGATTACTAAACACATAGCACAGAATAGTATTAATAAAATTCATTTTATTAATAACTAATTCTTTAACTCTAAAATTCTGGACAATCCGATGTTTCGGGTTGTCACAATCACACAAAGATCTTGCCCACAAAGATAACCCATATCAACATTGGTTGCTCCATAGATCAAGCTTAACCCATTGGATCATTACATTGGGCTTAAGTTAACTAACTTAGCTTATTCATATTGGGCTTGCATTAATTTACTTTGGGCTTTTGATTAAACAAACACTTAACTTAATTATTAATACATCTTGGGCTTGTCCCTTAATGCATATTGGGCTTGCACTTCATCAAGATCCACCATTCCATTCCTTTTGTCTTTTAATCCTTAACATTCTTAATTTAAGTCCGCATGCAAAATATTACATTTTCCATACTTAGATTATTATTACATAATCCATCTCACTTCGATATTATAATGTTACGTATTTCTCAAAAGTTCAAAAATAATTCCCGAGCAAAAATCGATGAATAGTGTTTTTCAAAAAATTTCTCATAAAACTTTTATTTTCGTCTTGGAAATTCAAACACTTTAATTCTTTCACGTAGTTAAAATACTACGATGTTCCAACGTTTCTAGGTTATAGAACAACATTCATCTTTCTAACACATAATAATAATAATTAATATTATTTTATTCATTATTTTATTAAATAAAATTATTTTACAAAGGATCCGAATTTCTCGGTCGCTACATTCTTCCCCCCTTATAAAGATTCTGTCCCCAGAATCTCGTCTCTCATTATTCAAACAACTAAGGGTAATCCTTCTTTATCTTTTCATCCAATTCCCACGTTACTTCTTCTGCATCGTGGTTCTTCCATATCACCTTCACGGAAGGTATAACTTTATTCCACAGAACTTGTTCTTTCCTATCGACAATTTGAATTGGTGTCTCTTCGTATGTTAAGTCTTTCTCGATATGAATAGGCTCATATTCTATCACGTACTTATAATCTGACTTATAAGGACACAATACCGATACATGCAACACGTTATGTATTCGTTCTAAGTCTGGAGGTAATGCTATCATATAAGCTACCGCACCTACCCGTTTTAACACTTCAAAAGGTCCTATAAACCTCAGACTTAACTTTCCCTTCTTTCCAAAGCGTATCTTTCCTTTCTAGGGAGATACCTTTAGAAATACATAAGAGCCTACTTCAAACTCCCTATTTTCTCGATGCAAGTTCGGATACTTCTTTTGTCTGTCTTGAGCTATAATGAGACGCATTCGTATCAGCTTCACCATATCCACTATTTACTGCACCAATTCTGGCCCTAGCATTTGGCGTTCTCCCACTTCATCCCAATACAATGGTGTTTTGCCCTTCCTCCCATACAAAGCTTTGTAAGGCGGCATACCTATGCTTGCATGATAACAATTGTTATACGCAAACTCTACTAATGGTAGATGATCATCCCAACTACCCTTGAAATCCATGACACAAGATCTTAACATATCTTCTAACGTCTGAATTGTTCTCTCACTTTGTCCATCAGTTTATGGATGATACACTATACTCAGCTTCAACTGCGTTCCCAACTGCTCTTGTAGACTACTCCAAAAGTTCGATGTGAATCGTGGGTCACAATCTGACACAATCGATACTGGTGCTCCATGTCTAGAAATTATTTCCTTAATATAAAGTCTAGCTAATTGGTCTAAGTTATACTTGACCCTAATTGGCAAAAAGTGAGCCGACTTCGTCAACCGGTCCACTATTACCCAAATTGCATCATACCCTTTCGTTGTAGTCGAAAGTCCCACCACAAAGTCCATCGTGATATGCTCCCACTTCCACTCCGAAATTTCCAATGATTGTAACAAGCCACTTGGTCGTTGATGTTCGACCTTAACTTTTTGGCAAGTCAAGCACCTACTCACATACTGTGCTATTTCTCTCTTCATGTTCGGTCACCAAAAACTTCGTCGAAGGTCTTAATACATCTTAGTACTACCAGGATGAATCAAAAACCTCAAACTATGAGCCTCTTGTAATACCTGCTCTTTTAATTCCGTCTCATTCGGAACCCAAATTCTTCCTTTAAATCTTAATAATCCCTCATTATCAAGACTTTACTTAGTATCTTTTTCATTGGTTAGCCGCTCCTTTACCCTGTCACACTCATCAGTTTTGAGCTGCACCTCCTTGACTCTTTCTACAATGGTAGATTGAATCTCTGTCGTAAACAACATTTGCTTCGATTCTCTCAGCAACTTCACTTCTATTTCCATCCTAGCCATCTCTGTTATTAACTCAGTTTGAACCGTTAACATAGACAACTTCTCCCTACCCTTCCTTCTTAAGGCGTCGGCAACTACATTGGCTTTTCTAGGGTGATACAGGATTTCACAGTCATAATCCTTTATCAACTCCAGCCATCTCCTCTGCCTCATATTCAACTCCTTTTGTGTGAAGATATATTTTAGACTCTTGTGGTCCGTGTATATCTCATATTTTTCTCTGTAAAGATAATGTCTCCATATCTTTAGAGCAAAATCTCTCATGACCGACTCTAGATCATGAGTAGGATAAACTTTCTCATAATCCTTCAATCGCCTTGATGCATAACGCTTAATAACCTTTGCACATGCTACATGAGCACGCAACCAAGTCCTCTATGCGAAGCATCGCTATAAACTACAAAATTTTATGTGTCATCTGGTAATGACAAAACAGGCACTTTACTCAATCTCTTCTTAGGTTCTTGAAAATCGTCCTCGCACTTATCACGCACGCGATTTTTCTTTGTCTTCATTGTCAAGTTAGTCAACGGGGTAGCTATCTTTGAAAAATCCTGGATGAATCTCCGATTGTAACCCGCTAACCCTAGGAAACTCCGCACCTCCGTCGGCGTTTTCGGTTGTTCCCAATTCATTACGGCTTCTACCTTCGTTGGATCTACTGAAATCCCCTTATGGTCAATGACATGACCTAAAAATTGTACCTTTTCCAACCAAAATTCACACTTAGTGAACTTCGCATACAACTGCTCTTTCCTTAGTGTCTCCAACACTAACCATAGGTGTTCAACATGATCTTCTGGTGTTTTAGAATAAACTCGAATATCATCGATAAACACCATGACGAACTTGTCCAAATATTGTTTGAACACTCTATTCATCATTTCCATAAATGCAGCTGGTGCATTAGTCAACCCAAATGACATCACCAGAAACTCGCAATGACCATAATGAGTCACGAATCTTTGTCTTGGTACATCCTCCTTCCTAACCTTCAACCTGGTGATACCCGTTCTTAAATCTATTTTAGAAAATACTTAGCCCCTTTCAACTGATCAAAAAGATCATCGATCCTGGGCAATGGGTATTTATTCTTTATCGTCAACTTGTTCAACTCTCTATAGTCGATACACAGTCTTAATGATCTGTCCTTCTTTTTGACAAATAGTATCGGTGCTCCCCACGATGAAATACTCAGTTGTATGTACTTCTTGTCCAACAGTTCTTGTAACTGCACCATCAACTCCTTCATTTCCACTGGCGCCATGCGATACGGTGCCCTAGAAACTGGTGCCGCTCCTGGCACAATGTCTATTACAAACTCGGTCTTCCTATCCGGTGGAAGACCCGATAATTCACTCAAAAATACATCGGCGAATTCTCTAACTATAGGTATTTGTTCCATGGTTGCTACCACTCTCTGGGTATCAACAACATGACACAGATAACCTACACATCCCTTCCTCAATAATTTTTTAGTCTGTGTCGTCGTTAGACAACACGAATGTCCCGATGATCTATTCCCATAAAATACTACTTGAGGTTGTTTTATCGTTCTAATATTTACATATTTCTTCTGAAAATCTATAATTTCCCCCTGTCTTACCAACCAATCCATTCCGAGAATTACATCGAATTCTCCTAATTTTACTGGTATCAAATATACCGATAATTTACAACCTCGTATATCTATACAACAACTCCTATGAACATCTTCACCATGAATTATTTCTTCGTTTACTACCTTAATATTTAAAGGTATAGGCAACTTTTTGGGAAGTAATCCTAATCGTCTAGCAAAATCATATGCTATAAACGAACAAGTAGCACCCGAATCAAACATCATGTAAGCATTTATGTTGTTGATCGAAATAATATCTGCGATGACGTCCCCTAATGCAACTATATCTTGGACTGTCATGTTAAAGGTACGGCCCATCGGCCTACCTGGCTGCGCTGAACCACTAATAACTAACTTACCGCTACTAGTGCCCCGATTCCCGTCCGTCCCCTTCTTCGGGCAGTTCTTTGCCATGTGGTCAGTTGACCCATACACAAAGCATCCATGATTCTTCTTCGGACTTGGACAGTTAGGCGAGATGTGCCCTTCTTGTCCACAGTTGTAGCATACGGCCTTCCCCTTGAGACAGACTCCTAAATAAGTCTTCCCACAGGTCTTGCAGGCCTCCAACCTCCTCTTTGGGTCTACTAGCTTCACTCCGGTATTCCTAGTGCTGAACCTTTTCCTCTTTTGTCCCTCGCCACTCCCGCTAGCTCCCTCGACTTTCACTCCCCATCCACTTTTCCCTTATTCTTCTTATCTTTGTGGTACTGGCTCAACGCCTCGCTACCACCTTCGGCAATTATCGTCTTCTCTAAAATGGTCCCAAATGAAGTACTCTAGAACACAGAAATACGGTTATAGAGCCAGGGTTTCAAGCCCTGCTTAATTCATTGCGCCTTCCTAACCTCAGTGTCCACTTAGTGTGGAGCAAACCTCGCTAGTTCATTAAACTTGGCGACGTATTGGGGAACTGTCATGTCCCCTTGTTTCATTTCAAGAAACCGCATCTCCATCCTTTCTTGCATGCTCGTGGGAAACTAGTTCTCTAAGAATATCTCCTTGAACCTCACCCACGTTAGATTCTCTATCCCGACCCTAGCCTGATTGGCTTCCCACCAAAAGTTGGCCTCTCCCTTCATCATGTAGGTTGCAAAGGCAACCTTCTGGGCCTCGTCGGCATTTGCTATTACAAATGCCTTCTCGATTTCTTTCACCCACGTTTGGGCTTCGATAGGGTCCGTAGTTCCTTTGAACTCCGGCGGACCAACACTCTTAAAATCCTTAAAGGTAGTAGCTCGTGCTACTCCTGGATTTACGGGGATATTAGCCCCATTTTTATTAAATGCGACTATTAAAAGATTAACAAACTCCTGCATAGGGTTTGGACCTCCCTTGGGTTGATTTACTTTAGCTCCTTGGTTACGTTGTACTCTTCTTAGCGGTATTTTGCTGATACAATAAACAACACATTTTGTTATTATTCCTTTCTTTATTAGTTAGTTATTATTCGATAATAAACAATAACTATGACGCCCCCGAATGTGGGTCCTCTGACCCCGGTTCGGTCATCACGATAAAATACTAACATCCACCTCTAAACAACATACGATAACTAAAATGCGGAATATAATAAACGTACGTCGTTCATTCAAAAGGTGTTACTAGTCCCAAGATACGATAACCTTAATATCATCTTATAAACATACCCTAAAATAATCATTAGGGTTCATATTACATAACAATAATTTAAACTAAGTGCAAGGTAAAGTCTGCTCCTTTCCACTATTCTACATCTTTCCTTTACCCTTGTCCTTTCCTGAGGTCTCGGGCTTAGCTGTAATATATTCATGATATAGCAAGGATGAGCAACAGGTTTGCTCAATAAGTTTAAATACAACAATAAGGATATATCATGATGAATGGAAAAATATCTGGCAATGGATTCAACAATATGAATATCTGAAGGATTCAACAATATGAATATCACAAGCAAAGATAATGATTACTTTTAGAATAACTGCTAGTCAAATAGACTTTGAACTATAACACTCCATTGGAATCAATAGCTAATTGACCCTTTGGATACTAGCTACAAAATAAGTACTTGAGCGGATCAACCTCACGTACTCTATGTATATGCATAACATTTAAATCTGCTTTGTGTATCTTATATTAGATACCCGGTACTCCCCTATCATAGAAAGGGGTGTTCTTTCAGTCTAAGAATCCTTACCCTCAATAGGTTTGGATAGCTTTTATAAAACTTCATACGCTTGTCTGACCGAACAAAGGTTTAGACTCTATCTCACATAGTTCAAGAATTATTTGGACTTTAAATGATGTACAAGTCCAAGACTGTACGATCTCAAGTGCACTAAGTGCGAATATCAATAATATCGATGTGGAATAATTATGTAAGATAATTAAACCACTTAATAGCATGCTTGGAAATAAGATTCAAGCTTAAATGAATAACTTTCAATTCAACAATATCCTACTCAATACAATATGAGAAGGATAGTGTCAGACCCCAAATTTTATGAAATAAAAGTAAAATTGATAAAAAGTTAAACTTAAGGGTAATATATGAAATTTTTCAAAATACACAAGTGGTTATAAAATACTCATTTCTGTCGGGGAATATTCGTTTGGTCGTCAAATATTAAATACGACTGGTAGCGACCATTGTGGGCCCCATAATGAGAATAACTATCGGATGAAGAAAATGACAAGTTTGAGTTTTTATAAATAACGGCGTAGTTATTCTGAATTAACATTGTTGGAATATCTTGTGGTTAAAATACGATGTCTGGCATGGTTACACACGATGGCATTGCAGTATTGCACAATATTTTGAATTATTGATTCTTACGTGAGAAGGCACTTTACTCAATAATTATTCTGATAATTCTCGCTCAATATTTTATTTTATTGATTCAATAATTCTTTGGGTTGATATTTTATATTATTGTTGTTTCAATAATTATCCTTTTTATTGATGATTTCCCATTATCAGATCAATAATTCATATTATTTAAATAATATTATTAGATAACATTATTGACAATGTCTAGAAAGTTCTGCAAGGAGAGGTTTGGTCATCTAATTGCGTGCCAGTAAGGAGAAATCCTTATTTAAAAGTCCCATCTTTCCCAGAAATCACCTGGTTGTCATTATTGTGATTCTATAATATTATTTGTGAATAATTAATTATTAATTTATATGATAAGGAAATATTTGTTTTATGATGGATTTATTTATTGTGGTTATAAATAAAGAAATTAATGCTGATGTGTTTTATCAGTATTTAGTCGGAATGGAGGAATTGTTAGAAAAGTGACAATTGTTGAAAATTGATATATTGTCTTTTCTGACAAAATAATTCATTCAAATATATTATTATATTACATTATAAATGTATAATATGATAATATAATAATATAATAATGGTGATATTTTACACTAAATTCACGGTGCATGAATCAAATGAGAGAAATCTAGAAATCAAAAGAAGAACAAAATATGGGATTTTCAGAACAATTAGTTTATTACTTGATTTTGTAAAATCCATAACTCTTTGTGTATAATGAGTTAGGAGATGAGCAATATTTAAAAGAAAGCCTTGGAAGTAAGCTAATCGTAGAAATTTGAATCACCTAAAAGTTCATTGTGGATTTTTCGTGGTGACTATTTGAATGAAACTGGTCCGAAGGACTCATAATCCGATAAATTAGTGTTCTTAAGATATATTGTGTGAGTTATAATTTTTAATCCGACCGTTGGATCGTTGTGATTTTGGATATGTTATACATATATAAGTTGAGTATATGTCCACAAATTTTGAACCGTTAAAAATTAACGTATGATTTGTTATGAATTTTAAGAGGTGACTGATTCGAAAATTATTTTTATAAATAATTTGTGGTGGAGATTTCTAGATGGTGGGACCCACTTTTGGTTGTTGGGGAAGATGGCTAATCTTTGGTGGGCCCCACTTGTGGTGGCTGAAAGTTTTGCAAAAAAATGTGCGTAGAATTTTTTTTATTAATTTAGTCTCCTTTGGCGTTCTATCATTTTCCTATAAATAGGTGCTTAGGTTAGAATTGAAAATCACACCAGAAACATAAGTTTTCTCTCTCTATATTATCGAGCGTATTTTTGTGAGTATTTAGATACTTTAAGAGTTGATATTCAGTGCAAGTTTCCTTCAACTTTAGATCCGATATTCCAGTCAAAAATACTATTCTTTTGAGGTAAAGACATGTGATGAAAATTATCTTTGCCCTGGATGAGAAGAGGAATTTAGAACCAAAATATGATTATGAGTTATTCACATGATTGTGGACAGGAACTGTTGATTGATGTTATAGGGATAAAACATTGTTGGTGGACTTTTAACATATAGAAGATAATAGACTTTATGGTCTATTTGACTCTTCTAATGGATTGCTCGTTCCGCTGCAACTATAGTTGAAAAGTTTTATCATCAACCATATTCTTTACTAGGCTATTTGTGCTCACCCTTTTGCTTCACAATTCCTTTCAGGTAATAAGAGTGTAGCTGGGTCAAGCAGGGATAACAGGGGAATAATGTGATGGTCCGAGACTGTCAAAGTTTCTCAACACATTATAAAACGGCATGACATACAATATATAATTGTATTGAGGACCTAAGATGTGTGTGTCATATATTATACGTCACTTAATAATTGATTTTGGTGAACAACAATAGGGTGAGGTGAACCCAACTTTGGAAGGGTGTTTTGCCACTATCATACAAGATGTCTAATGACATACAATCTTGTGTTATCATAAGATAGGGTTGTGCACATCCACTTGCTGAGTATATCTATGAGCACTACCTATATAATCTTGGAGTTTGGTTGAAATATAATTTTCAATTGCAAACATTGGAGATATTATATGTCAAGAGAAGACTCACCATTGGAAAGAACATGATAGTAATCTTCTAATTTTCCTTTGGGGTCTATTGGGTCAACCAAGGATAATTCTGTAGACATATGATATCTATCATAACCTAGACGCTTGGCCTCCCATGTACGAAGGTTTCCTTGAGCACTTGTGATGCCCCCAAATCCGGGTCTCTTCCAACCCGACAGATGATGTGGAATAACTTCTATATATATCCAAAGTAATATTACATTTCCAAGGTTCTTTGTAACCCATTCATTTGCTCTTGTCATAATATCAAATATATTACAAACATTCGACTATTCTATTACATAAGTAATCTAAGGTTTCGTCTTCGCCTTGCCCTTGTCCTTGCCTGAGCCTTCGGTCCGCTCGATCTTGGCTGTGTTCATATGGTTCAAGCAAGAGTGAGCATGACTAGCTCAGCAAGTACTACCATTCTAATAAACAACATGCTTGAAACATATAACTTATATATCTTCAATAACTAAACAATAGTTACGAAGTACTATCGATAATTCAAAATAGCACTTCTTTTCATTCAAAACATTTTCCAACAACAATATTCAGTAGAATATCAATTAAGGCTTGGAACTATGAGCAGTTCATAATCTCTTTTGAAAAGGACAACCCGACACTAAGTCCGTAAGTCTGGCATAGCTTACGAGTACTTCTGGGTGATCAACCCATAGTACTCTATGTTGATCAACACTACATTCATTAAACGTGTATACGTTTAAGTTGTGGCAACCTCACGTGCCTGTCGTTAAACGACAAAAAACATTTTAGCATACTTGGTCTTCGATTGAAAACCATACCAATATAACTCGGTAAACATAATCATGCTTGACATAATCATAATATAAGTTTAGCCGAAAGAATTGGCTTAGACTTCATCATTCAAGACTTCATGTGAAAGAATACATGAATTACAAAACTTGTCCAGACTGAACTGGAACAAGGGTTAGAATACTTTCCTTTAGCGTCTGCTTACTCATTAACACACGTAAACTTTAATTCTCTAAGTTCTACAATACATGATCATACAACGTACCACATTAGGTAATATATAACCAAGTATGTATACTATTATATCTTACCCTTCATCTCAATGTAAATCCTGACTTCGATCTACTATTATGGGTTTCCGGCTTTTCATTACGTCAATCACATTATGCTCACTTTCAATTGATTATCAACCTTTAATCATCATACATTACATGTCTAACAATGCCTTAACAATGTTATATTAACACCTTAGTTCATTACCATTGAGTTCTCTTTCATTCTATACTTGTAAACATTCTTGTTCAACAAAACTCTTGGACTGGCGCCTTAACTCTGCATCTCGCTCCGCGGCGTGAGTTAGCAGTATGCACAGTTCGATTACCGCGCGTTGGTAGCGGGCTTTAAAAGGTCATGAGTAGCCATGCATCGGACTCGTGCCTCGAGATAGTTTGCAAAATTTTGAAAATTTCACGAAACTCCCGGACGCATAACTTCTTTGTTATAAGTCTGAATTGGTCCGTTCAAAAGCCTACAGTTCACAAATTACATACTCTATGCATTCATGCAAGAATTTTATCTATTTGACTTTGTTTGCTAAAATTTTACCTATGACTTCATTTTTAACAAAAACGATAAACGTTCGTGAACGTTCAACGCTTATTTCTTCGTTCTAAGTCAGAATTCGGTCATTTTTGAGTTCTCAACTCTATAATGCCAAATATGACTTATCTCCATCACAAACCAACGTTTCTGACTTCAAACACAAAATATGACTTCCATTCCGAGAATTTCACGAATTCGACGATAATCGTCCAATCGTGTGTATTCCGGCAAAACTACATTCTTAATGATTCTAAATGGATTTCAACCAACATATGATCATCACAAGTTACTTATTACACCAACTTATAATCAAAGTAGATTTTGACTTATTCTCATAAGTCAATGACTTATTTACTTATGAACTACTAATTCCTCATGCTTATGACTTTCTATGAACTTAAGTCCACCAATCAATGTTCTCATACTATAATCAACATACTAATATCATATGACAAACATATGACAAGTTCTTCAAGATTCCAATCAACTTATTAGAGTTCAAGTTGCTTATTCAACTAATTCGGCTTAAGTCCATTCCTTATTAACTTATATGTTATTAGCATACATGTTCATTAATTACACTTCTCTTATCATCCTATTATGATAGAGATGGAAGAATATTGGACACAAGATCATTACCTTTGAAGTCTAACTTCTTCTTCTTGGAAAGTCTAACAAAGGAAGCTTTAACTTAAAAGTGCTTATTCTCCCTAACCAATAACTAGCTTTATATTGAGAGAAGAATTTTGGATGAAATAACAACCAACAAAAATTGAAATGAGCCTTCTATTTATAGGCCATCCAAATCTAGGGTAGAATGGTCATTATAACCTTCCACCTACTTAACTAACCTCCTCATTCCACCTCCTTAATCCTCCACCTCCTTATTATTCATAACCTAGCAACTAAGTAAACTTGCTAGCCACTTCTAAAACTTGGTCACCACACTTTTTGTTTGCCCATCAAGCTTACCCATTTTACACTTGGATTGACCCATGGATCATGGCTTCACATTGGGCTTTGATAATTAATCTAACTACTTCTTTAATGGGCTTGTGCTACCATAGTTTGAACTCATGACTTATCAAACACTTGGGCTTGATTGTCACATTATATTGGACTTCTCTTATTAAACTAATAATCCTACAAGTCCATTACCTCTTATTAATCAACTTAACATTTATACCCCACGTATAATCTTCGTATGCTAACTCGTATATTAATACGTAATATACGTTATCTCATTCTCCATTCATAATAGTATAATACGTCGTATTATACTTACATTCATTACCTTTATACAATGTATACACATTATACTATCATAACTTTCTTCCTTTAACGCTTAATAAACCTAACGTTCCCAAATTAAGTCCGCATGCGAAATATTACGTTTTCCATACTTAGATTATTATTACATAATCCATCTCACCTTGATATTATAACATTACTTATTTCTCGGAAGTTCAAAAATAATTCCCGAGCAGAAATCAATGAATAGTGTTTTTCGGAAAATTTCTCGGAAAGCTTTTATTTTCGTCTTAGAAATTCAAACACCTTAATTCACTCACTTAGTTAAAATACTATGACATTTCGACGTTTCTAGGTTATAGAATGACATTCATCTTATCAACACGTAATAATAATAAATAATATTATTTTATTCATTATTAAAAGTATTTACAATTGTTCGATTTTTCGGGGCGTTACACTCTTTCCCCTTTATAAGGATTATGTCCCCAGAATCTCGCTATATAAAAAAAAATTACACAAATAATTGAGGGTAATTCTTTTTCATCATTTCTTTTAACTCCCACATTGTTTCTTCTGCATTGTGGTTCTTCCATATCACCTTTACCGAAGGTATGACTTTATTCCGCAAAACTTGTTCTTTTCTATCGACAATTTAAATCGGCGTTTCCTCATACGTCAAGTCCTTCTCGATGTGAATAGGCTCATATTCTATCACGTGCTTATTATCCGGCTTATAAGGACATAACACGGATACGTGAAATACATTATGTATTCGTTCTAGATCTGGGAGTAAGGCTATCATATAAGCTACCTCACCTACCCGTTTTAATACCTCAAAAGGTCCTATGAACCTTGGACTTAACTTTTCCTTCTTCCCAAAACGTATCTTTCCTTTCCAGGGAGATACTTTTAGGAATACGTACGAACCTACTTCAAACTCTCGATTCTCTTTATGCGGATCCAGTAAACTTCTTCACATTCATCTCCGAAATTTGCTAGAAGACGCATTTGTATCTTCTTGACAATATCCGCGTCTCATTGCACCAATTCTGGTCCCAACATTCGCTGCTCTCCTACCTCATCCCAATACAGTGGCGTTCTGCATTTCCTCCCATACAAAGCTTCGTAAGGCGGCATACATATGCTTGCATGATAACTATTGTTATATGCAAACTCCACTAATGGTAGATGATCATCCCAACTACCCTTGAAATCCATGACGCAAGATCTTAGCATATCTTCTAACTTCTGAATTGTTCTCTCACTTTGTCCATCCGTTTCTGGATGATACGCCGTACTCAGCTTCAACTGCGTTCCCAACTGCTCTTGTAGACTCCTCCAAAAGTTTGACGTGAATCGTGGGTCACGATCTGACACAATCAATACTGGTACTCCATGTCTATAGATTATTTCCTTAATATAAAGTTTAGCTAATTGATCAAAGTTATACTTGACCCTAATTGGCAAAAAGTGAGCCGACTTTGTTAACCGGTCTACTATTACCCAGATCGCATCATACCCTTACGAGTAGTAATTGAAGTCCCACCACAAAATCCATCGTGATATTCTCCCATTTCCACTCCGGAATTTCTAATGACTGTAGCAAGCCACTAGGTCATTGATGTTCGGCCTTAACTCTCTGACAAGTCAAACACCTACTCATATATTCAGCGATCTCTCTCTTCATGTTCGGCCACCAGAAACTCTGTCGAAGATCTTGATACATCTTAGTGCTACCAGGATGAATCAAAAATCTTGAACTATGAGCCTCTTGCAACACCTGCTCCTTTAATTCTGTCTCATTCGGAACCCAAATTCGTCCTTCAAATCTCAATAATCCCTCATTATCAAGACTATACTTAGTATCTTTTTCATTGGCCAGCCGCTCCTTCGTCCGGTCACACTCATCCGTTTTGAGTTGTACCTCTTTAACTCTCTCTACAATGGTGGATTGCATCTCCGTCACAAACAACATTTGTCCTCCTTCACTTGGCAGCTTCACTTCTAACTCCATCCTAGCCATCTCTGTTATCAACTCAGTTAGAGCCGTCAACAAAGACAACTTTTCCTGACCCTTCCTACTTAAGGCGTCGGCAACTACATTGGCTTTTCCCGGGTGATACAGGATTTCACAGTCGTAATCCTTTATCAACTCTAGCCATCTCCTCTGCCTCATATTCAACTCCTTCTATGTGAAGATATATTTTAGACTCTTGTGGTCCGTGTATATCTCACATTTTTCTCCATAAAGATAATGTCTCCATATCTTTAGAGCAAAAACTACTGCGGCCAGTTCCAGATCATGAGTAGGGTAAAATTTCTCATAATCCTTCAACTGCCTAGATGCATATGCAATGACCTTTCCATGCTGCATGAGCACGCAACCAAGTCCTCTATGCGAAGCATCGCTATAAACTACAAAATTTCCTATGTCATCGGGCAATGACAAAACAGGTGCTTCACTCAATCTCTTCTTTAGTTCTTGAAAACTGTCCTCGCACTTGTCAGTCCAAGCGTATTTCACCGTCTTCCTTGTCAAGTTAGTCAACGGAGTAGCTATCTTTGAAAAGTCCTAGATGAATCTTCGATAGTAACCCGCTAAACCTAGGAAACTCTGCACCTCGGTCGGCGTTTGGTACATTTCCCAATTCATCACGACTTCCACCTTATTTGGATCTCTCTGAAATTCCCTCACGGTCAATGACATGAACTAAGAACTGCACCTTCTCCAACCAAAATTCACACTTAGTGAATTTCACATATAATTTCTCCTTTCTTAGCGTCTCCAACACTAATCTAAGGTGTTCAGCATGATCTTCTGGCATCTTAGAATAGACTAGAATATCATCTATAAACACCACAATGAACTTGTCCAAATATTGTTTGAACACTCTATTCATCATATCCATAAATGCAGCTGGTGCATTTGTCAACCCAAACGACATCACCAGAAACTTGTAATGACCATAACGAGTCCTGAAAGCTGTCTTTGGCACATCCCCCTTCCTAACCTTCAACTGATAGTATCCCGTTCTTAAATCTATTTTAGAAAAATACTTAGCCCCTTTCAACTGATCAAAGATATCATCGATCCTGGGCAATAGGTATTTATTCTTTATCGTTAACTTGTTCAACTCTCGATAGTTGATACACAGTCTTAACGATTCATCCTTCTTCTTGACAAACAGTACCGGTGCTCCCCACGGCGAAACACTCGGTTGAATGTACTTCCTATCTAACAGTTCTTGCAACTGCAACATCAACTCCTTCATCTCCACTGGCGCCATACGATACGGTGCCTTGGAAACTGGTGCCGCTCCTAGCACAATGTCTATCACAAACTCTGTCTCCCTATCAGGCAAAAGTCCCGACAATTCACTCTGAAATATATCGGCGAATTCTCTCACTATAGGTATATGTTCCATGGTTGCTACCACTCTCTGGGTATCCACAACATGGCACAGATAACCTACACATCCCTTCCTCAATAATTTCCTAGTTTGTGTCATGGTTAGACAACACGAATGTCCCGGCGATCTATTCCCGTAAAATACTACCCGAGGTTGTTCTAACGTCTTAATGTTCACACATTTCTTTTGACAATCTATAATTGCCCCATGGTTTACTAACCAATCCATTCTGAGAATTACGTCGAACTCTCCTAACTTTATCGGTAACAAATCTACCGATAATTTACAACCCCGTATATCTACGCAACATCTCCTATGAACATCTTCAACATGAATTATCTCTTCATTTGCTACATTAATATTTAAAGGTATATGCAACTTTTCGGGAAGTAATCCTAATCGTCTAACAAAATTGCATGCTATAAACGAACAAGTAGCACCCGAATCAAATAGCACGTACGCATTTATGTCGTTGATCGGAATAATACTTGCGACGACGTCCCCTGATGCGACTGCATCTTGGACTGTCATGTTAAAGGTACGACCCATCGGCCTACCTGGCTATGCTGGTCCACTAATAGCTAACTTACCGCTATTAGTGCCCCGATTCCCGTTCGTCCCCTTCTTCGGGCAGTTCTTTGCCATGTGGTCAGTTGATCCACACACAAAGCATCTGTGGTTCTTCTTCAGACTCGAACAACTAGGCGCAATGTGCCCCTCCTGCCCACAATTGTAATAGACGACATTCCCCTTGAGACAGACTCCTAAGTGAGTCTTTCCACAGGTCTTGCAGGCCTCCATTCATCTCTTAAGGTCTCCTTGCTTCACTCCGGTATTCCCAGAGCTAAATAACTCCCTTTTCTGACCCTCGCCAGTACCACTAGCTCCCTCGATCTTTACTCCCCCATCTACCTTACCCTTATTTTTCTTTTCTTTGTGGTATTGGCTCAACACCTCACTACCACCTTCAGTGATTATCGCCTTCTCTAAAACGGTCCCAAAAGAAGTACTTTGGGACACCGATATGTGGTTATAGAGCCAGGGTTTCAAGCCCTGCTCGAACCGTCGTGCCTTCCTCACCTCAGTATCCACTTGGTGTAGAGCGAAACTCGCCAGTTCATTGAACATGGAAGCGTATTGGGGAACGGTCATGTCCCCTTGTTTTAACTCCAAAAACCGCATTTCCATCCATCCTTGCATACTCGTGGGAAAGTAGTTCTCAAAGAATATCTCCTTGAACCGATCCCTCGTCAGATTCGCTATCCCAACCCTAGCCTGATTGTCTTCCCACTAAAAGTTAGCTTCACCCTTCATCATACAGGTCGCAAAGGAAACTTTCTGGGCCTCATCGATATTTGCTATCATAAATGCCTTTTCTATCTCCTTAACCCACGTTTGGGCTTCGATAGGGTCCGTAGTTCCTTTGAACTTCGGCGGACCCATGCTCTTGAAATCCTTAAAGGTAGTAGCTCATGCTACTCCTGGATTTATGGGGATATTAGCCCCTTTTCTATTAAAGGCAGCTGTTATTAAATTAACAAACTCTTGCATCGTGTTAATCGGACCTCCCTCTAGTGGATTTATGTTAGCACCTTGATTACGTTGCACTCTTCTTAGCGACATTTTGCTGATACAATAAACACATTTCGTTATTATTCCTTTCTTTATTAGTTATCATTTAATAATAAACAATAACTCCAACATCCATAACACATTACTTTCCATAAAAAGATCTTTATATTCATTCTTGTAGTATAATACTAAATCGGTTACATACACAGCCTAAGCTGATTACATTACTTTTCCGCTATCGCTTTCCAAAAATTGGGATTTACAAAAGACTACCCTTTACCATACAATAAGGGCTTTACGTCACTACTACTTACAAAATATTTACATACTACTCTAACTACTACTAGTCTACGTCTGCCTCAAGGCATTCTCGAATCGCCTTGGCAAGGCCAAGCAATGATATCACGGCTAATAAGTGTATGCGTGTTTACCCCCCACCTCCACGGGATATCCCGGCTACCTCACTGGCGGAAATATGAGAACTCCTATAGATATAGGACATCCTCCCTATCTTCTGCACTTTAGTCTTTAGATCCTCCTTAAGCTCAAAGACCTCGTGCTTTAAATCCTGGACTTTGTCCTTACCCAAAATCCTCTCGTCATGTTCCTGCTCCCACATGGACTCGACATCAGTCTTGTCCTCTATAACCATCTGGAGCTCTACCTTCAGCTCCTTCACTTCCTGACAGTAATGGATATTTCTATCCAACACTGACATGAAAAGAGACATCATCGACCCCCTAGGAGTTATCTCTGCTGCTATAGCCACCGGGTTAAAGGAAACTATCTCTACCTCCTCCTCTATCATCCCGTCAAATACTGACATGTAGTCAACTTCCTCTGAGTCTCCAGACTTAATAATCACTACATCTGGCTATGCTGCTATAGGGTTCGGTATAACCTCTACTTGGTTCATCGATTCTTCACTAATGGTGTAAGACCCCAAATAATTAATAAATGAAATTTATTTTCCTCTATTTATTATTTTGAAATAGTAAGGGTTGATGTGATTAATGTGGATAGTTATGGGTAAAATACATAAATATTTCAAAATAAGCAAGTGGTTATAAAATATTCATTGTTGTGGGGAATATTCGTTTGGTCGTGGAATATTAACGTCTTTGTCGGGGAATATTAAATGCGATGGGCGCTGACCATGTGTGGAGCCCCATAACGGAAAGCGATTGGATGAAAGAAAGCGACAAATATAAGTTGTTTAAAAATAATGGCGTAGTTATTCACAGTATTATCTTTGTTAAAATACTAAATTGGTTAAAACACACGTTAGCTTTGGTATTGCACCAATTATTGATTCTTACGTGAAGGCACTACTCAATATTGGTTCTGGTAATTCTTTATTCGATTATTTTATTTTATTGATTCAATAATTTCTTCGTGTTGATATTTTATATTATTTGTTGTTTCAATAATTGTCACTACACTGCGTATTTTTCATTATCGAGCAATAATTCATATTATCTGAATAATATTATTGGATATCATTATTGGCAATGTCTAGAAAGTTCTATCTAAGGAGAGGTTTGGTCACCTAATAATTGCGCGCGAGAAGGAGAAATTCTTATTGAAAGCCCATCTTTCACAGGAACTCCACTGGTTGTCAATATTGTGATTACGTAATATTATTTGTGAATAATTAATTATTGATTCATATGATGAGGAAAATATTGATTTTATGTGGATATAGATGGAGAAAATTTTTAATGTGACAATTGTTGAAAATTGAAATTTTATCTTTTCTAATAAAATAATTCATTTAAATATATATATATATATATATATATTATATTTTAATAATATAATAATGGTGATATTTTACAAGCGAATGTGGGATATATGAGTATATGAGGAGGAAGAGTATTTTTGTTGCAATAAATGTTTAAAACATGTTAAACATGTAAATTGGACCCCATTTATTATTGGTGAAATTTGATTATAGCTAGTAAAATCGCTTGGTTTGTGGATTTTGGTCAATTTCATTTGGAATTTGAAAAAACTTTCTTACGCAAAGTTGTAGAGAATTGAATTTCCTATAAAAATTGCGAGATTGAATTTTTCGATAAAAGGCTATTTATTGTGAATTATTGAAGTTTCAGCTCTCAAAATAATTGATTTTGGAAGTTTTAATTATTTTAAATAAGAAAATGTTTTTCTTTTTTTTTTTTCTAGAAGGTCGGCATGTGTGAATTCTTTGAAATTGATTTCAAGGAATACGTATAATATTTTTATAAATATTAATATTTTATTAAATTTTACGCTTTGGTGTTCTAAGCATTTTCCTATAAATAGGGTGCTTAGGTTAAAATTGAAAATCACACGTAAATGAAGTTTTTCTCTCTATATTATCGAGCGTATTCTTGTGAGTATTTTGAGTATACTTTGAGTATTGCTATATCGATGAAAGTTCAAGTTATAGCTTTATATCCGATATTCCGGTTAAATCTTTGTCTTTCCGAGGTAAGGGATATTATTTTTTTCGTAATGATATTATTTCTTCAATATCATTATCTTTGAAATATTGATCTGAAGTTTTATCAAATTTGGAACTTTTGGTGTGAGTTACTATTCACGTATCACGGTACTTATTCACGAATATGGCACTATTCATCGAAAAATAAAAATTTTCCTTTTCGTCCAAAATATCTATTGTGGATACTAGCTTTGATTGTATCCATGTTTTGATCAATCTTGAATTTTACACCACTATGATTATTTTTGAGGTATTTTGGACATGGATAAAACAAAATACGAATCCTTAATCCTTAATCATTAATCCTTGTCATTTTGTTTCCTTTGGATTCGTTTCTTTAAAAATATTTTTCATCATCTTGAGTCTTAAATGATGATATTATTGAATATCTTTGGCCTGTAGTGCAAAGATGAATGATTTCGATGAATATCTTTGGCCCGTAGTGCAAAGATGAGCAGTGTTTAGATGAACATGACCAATGATGAATATCCTTGGCACGTAGAAAAGCGAGGATGAATATATGATTCGGATATATATTGATTGATGTTCTGAGGATAAAAATATTGATGATGAATTTGTTAAATTCATAGATATTAGTAGATTTCATCTCTATGTAACTCTTCTATGAATTAATATTTTCATTGCAGTATTGATTTAAAACTTGTTGTCTATTGTATTCTATTAAATTTTTCCCTGTTGAAGACTAACGATAATTTGTTGTATATTATCTTAGTCATAATATTCTTTACTGGGCTAGTTGAGCTCACCCTTTTCCTTTTTGTTCCATTTTTCTTCTCAGGAGGCGAGAATGTAGCGAGTACGAGTTGGGGTATGGAATGATGGTTTTAGAGAGTTGTTTAGTAGTCCTCACCATTTTTGTAAAATAATGTATCAATAATTATGATGAGGATTTATTTGTATGTGGATATTGTCTAGATAGCAATATCTGTATTTAAACTCACAGTTTATATGTTGTAACAATAAAGTTGTAGTTATTTCTGTACCTTGTATTTGATAACTCAGAATGGGTGATGTATACCTATTTTGGGGGTGTCACAAATGGTTTGCTCATTAACAAACATCTCGTTTACTCCTGACATCTACACAAAACAATTAAGTTGATTAGTACACGTCAGTACAATAATAAAAACACATAACATAATCATAATGCATTTAAGGTTATTTTCCTTTCTTGTACTTCTTTGATTTCTTTTAAGGTTATGACTTAAGGTTTTCAATCCCCCCTTAAGTTTTATAACCTAATGCTTTGATACCAACTTGTGACGCCCCCAAATCTGGGTCTCTTCCAACCCGACAGATGGTGCTATACGGTACTACCCTTCATTCATTCATTCAATTAAATAGTCTCAAAAGGACTAATATAACTTCTATATATATCTAAAATAATATTACATTTCCCAGGTTCTTTGTAACCCATTCATTTGTTCTTGTCATAATATCAAATATATTACAAACATTCAACTATCCTATTACATAAGCAATCTAAGGTTTAGTCTTTGCCTTGCCCTTGTCCTTGCCTGAGCCTTCGGTCCGCTCGATTTTGGCTATGTTCATATGGTTCAAGCAAGAGTGAGCATGACTAGCTGAGCAAGTACTACCATTCTAATAAACAACATGCTTGAAACATAGAACTTATATATCTTCAGTAACTGAACAATAGTTACGAAGTACTATCGATAATTCCAAATAGCACTTCTTTAAATTCAAAACGTTTTCCAACAACAATATTCAGTAGAATATCAACTAAGGCTTGGAACTATGAGTAGTTCATAATCTCTTTTGAAAAGGACAACCCGATACTAAGTCCGTAAGACCGGCATAGCTTACGAGCACTTCTGGGTGATCAGCTCATAGTACTCTATGTTGATCAACACTACATTCATTAAACATGTATACGTTTAAGTTGTGACAACCTCACGTGCCTGTCGTTAAACGACAAAAACATTTTAGCATACTTGGTCTTCGATTGAAAACCATACCAATATAACTCGGTAAACATAAATCATGCTTGGCAGAATCATAATATAAGTCTACCCGAAATAATTGGCTTAGACTTCATCATTCAAGACTTCATGTGAAAGAATACATGAATTACAAAACTTGTCCAGACTGAACTGGAACAAGGGTTAGAATACTTGCCTTCAGCGTCTGCTTATTGATTAACACGCGTACACTTTAAGTCTCTAAGTTCTACAATACATGATCATACAACGTACCACATTAGGTCATATATAACCAAGTATGTATACTATTATATCTTATAATTCATCTCAATGTAAATCCAGACTTAGATCTACTATTATGGGTTTCTGGCTTTCATTACGTCAATCACATTATATTCACTTTCAATTGATTATCAACCTTTAATCATCATACATTACATGTCTAACAATGCCTTAACAATGTTATATTAACACCTTAGTTCATTACCAATGAGTTCTCTTTCATTCTATACTTGTAAACATTCTTGTCCAACAAAACTCTAGGACTGGCGCTGCGACTCCACACTTAACTCTGCATCTCGCGCCGCGGCTTGAGTTAGAAGTATGCACGGTTCACGCCTCACGCTGCGGTACGGGCTTTAAGGCTATGAGTCGCGCCGCGGCGCTGACTCTGTGCCTCAGATAGTTTGTAAAATTTTGAAAATTTTACAAAACCCCCGGACGCATAACTTCTTTGTTATAAGTCCGAATTGGTCCGTTCAAAAGCCTACGGTTCACAAATTACATACTCTATGCATTCATCCAAGAATTTTATCTATTTGACTTCGTTTGCTAAAATTTCACATATGAGTTTATTTTTAACAAAAACGATAAACGTTCGTGAACGTTCAACGCTCGTTTCTTCGTTTTAAGTCAAAATTCGGTTATTTTTGAGTCCGCAACTCTATAATGCCAAATATGTCTTGTCTCCATCGAAAACCAACGTTTCCGACTTCAAACACAAAATATGACTTCCAATCCGAGAATTTCACGAATTCGACGATAATCGTCCAATCGTGTGTATTCCGGTAAAACTACATTCTTAATGATTCTAAATGGATTTCAACCAACATATGATCATCACAAGTTACTTATTACACCAACTTATAATCAAAGTAGGTTTTGACTAATTCTCATAAGTCAATGACTTATTTTCTTATGAACTACTAATTCCTCATGCTTATGACTTTCTATGAACTTAAGTCCACTAATCAATGTTCTCATACTATAATTAACATACTAACATCATATGATAAACATATGACAAGTTCTTCAAGATTCCAATCAACTTATTAGAGTTCAAGTTGCTTATTCAACTAATTCGACTTAAGTCCATTCCTTATTAACTTATATGTTCTTAGAATAAATGTTCATTAATTACACTTCTCTTATCATCCTATTATGATAGAGATGGAAGAATATTGGACACAAGATCATTACCTTTGAAGTCTAACTTCTTCTTCTTGGAAAGTCTAACAAAGGAAGCTTTAACTTAAAAGTGCTTATTCTCCCTAACCAATAAGTAGCTTTATATTGAGAGAAGAATGTTGGATGAAATAATAATAAACAAAAATCGAAATGAGCCTTCTATTTATAGGCCATCCAAATCTAGGGTAGAATGGTCATGATAACCTTCCACCTCCTTAACTAACCTCCTCATTCCACCTCCTTAATCCTCCACCTCCTTACTATTCATAACCTAGCAACTAAGTAAACTTGCTAGCCACTTCTAAAACTTGGTCACCACACTTTTTGTTTGCCCATCAAGCTTACCCATTTTACACTTGGATTGTCCCATGGATCATGGCTACACATTGGGCTTTGATAATTAATCTAACTACTTCTTTAATGGGCTTATGCTACCATAGTTTGGACTCATGACTTATCAAATACTTGGGCTTGATTGTCACATTATATTGGACTTCTCTTATTAAACTAATAATTCTACAAGTCCATTACCTCTTATTAATCAACTTAACATTTATACCCCACGTATAATCTTCGTATGCTAACTCGTATATTAATTCGTAATATACGTTATCTCATTCTCCATTCATAATAGTATAATAAGTCGTATTATACTTACATTCATTACCTTTATACAATGTATACACATTATACTATCACAACTTTCTTCTTTTAACCCTTAATAAACCTAACGTTCTCAAATTAAGTTCGCATGCGAAATATTACATTTTCCATACTTAGATTATTATTACATAAACCATCTCACCTTGATATTATAACATTATGTATTTCTCAGAAGTTCAAAAATAATTCCCGAGCAGAAATCGATGAATAGTGTTTTTCGGAAAATTTCTCAGAAAGTTTTATTTTTTGTCTTAGAAATTCAAACACCTTAATTCACTCACGTAGTTAAAATACTACGACATTTCGACATTTCTAGGTTATAGAACGACATTCATCTTATCAACACGTAATAATAACAAATAATATTATTTTATTCATTATTAAAAGTATTTACAATTGTTCGATTTTCCGGGGCATTACAGCACTTCCCAAAGATTTTAATTTCTAAAACAGTTATTGACTGTACCTTTATGTAAGGTGCCATTGTGACATGCTATCCAAGGTTTGGATGAGAGTCACAGTTGGTATATATTTGTATAAAAACTTACAACATATGTGTTGTTGTATTTTGCACGACAATTGTAGTAATTACGTTGTAGTTATTTTCTGTACAATGTATTTGGCGACTCAGAATAGGTTGGATGGATTGGACCTATTTTGGGGGTGTCACATTTGGTATCAGAGCTTAGGGATATGGTCTCTGGCGGAGATCGGGGAATAGAACTAGGAGGGGCGAGATGAGTAAACCCTTTGCTAGTGTGTCCTACCTAAGTTGAATTTTCTTACTTAAGTTGACAAATTATGATATGTCAAATAACCTTTGTTTTGAAGCTATATTCTAGAATGATATCTGAAATACAGATGAGCAATGGGAAAATCATGATACAGAGGAGATGACCGGGAGAATACAATCGAAAAAGAAAGCAAGGTATTCTCAACTCTTTGAAATACCAGGTACGTAAATTTCGGGGACGAAATTTCATAAGGAGGGGAGATTGTAAGACCCCGAATTTTATGAAATAAAAGTATTCAATTTTTCTTATAATTATTATTCAGTAAATGGTTAAATTGTTAAAAAGTTAAAGTTAAGGGTAATATATGAAAATTTTCAAAATACACAAGTGGTTATAAAATACTCATTCCTGTCGGGGAATATTAGTTTGGTCGTCGAATATTCTTGCTGTCGGGGAATATTCATTTGACAGCACAACCATTTGTGGGCTCCATAATGAATAAGCATTCGGATGAAGAAAAGCGACAAGTTTGAGTTTTTATAAATAACGGCATAGTTGCTACTGCTAACCTTTGTTGGAATACACAGTGGTTAAAATACGATGTCTGGCGTGGTTGCACAAGAGTAGCACACGGTATTGCACAATATTTTTGAATTATTGATTCTTACGTAAGAAGTCACTACTCAATAATTGTTACAGTAATTACTGTTCAATATTTTATTCTATTGATTCAATAATTGTTGTGTTAATATTTTATATTATTGTTGTTTCAATAATTATCACTGCACAATATTTCCCATTATCAAATCAATAATTCATATTATTTGAATAATATTATTAGATAGCATTATTGACAATGTCTACAAAATTCTATCAAAGAGAGGTTTGGTCATCTAATTACGCGCCAGTAAGGAGAAATCCTTATTGGAAAGCCCCCTCTTTCCTGGGAACCACCTGATTGTTATTATTGTGATTTTGTAATATTATTTGTGAATAATTAATTATTAATTTATATGATAAGGAAATATTTATTTTATGATGGATTTATTTATTGTGGTTATAAATGAAGGAATTAATGCTGAGGTATTTTATCAGTATTTAGTCGGAATGGAGGAATTCTTAGAAAAGTGACAATTGTTGAAAATTGATATTTTGTCTTTTTTGACAAAATAATTCATTAAAATATATTATTATATTACATTATAAATGTATAATGTGATAATATAATAATATAATAATGGTTATATTTTACACTAAATTCACGGTGCATGAATCAAATGAGAGAAATCTAGAAATCAAAAGAAAAACAAAATATGGGATTTTCAGATAAATTAGTTTATTACTTGATTTTTTAAAATCCATAACTCTTTGTGTATAATGAGTTAGGAGATGAGCCATATATTAAAAGAAAGCCCTGGAAGTAAGCTAACCGTAGAAATTGGAATCACCCAAAAATTCATTGTGGATTTTTTGTGGTGACTGTTTGAATGAAACTGGTCTGAAGGACTCATAATCCGATAAATCAGTGTTCTTAAGATATATTGCGTGAGTAATAATTTTTAATCCGACCGTTGGATCGTTGTGATTTTTGGATATAAGTTGAGTATATGTCCAGAAATTTTGAACCGTTAAAAATTAACGTATGATTTGTTATGAATTTTAAGAGGTGACTGATTTGGAAATTATTTTTATAAATGATTTTTGGTGGAGATTTCAAGAAGGTGGGACCCACTTTTTGTTGTTGGGGAAGATGGCTGATCTTTGGTGGGCCCCACTTGTGGTGGCTAAAATTTTTTCAAAGAAATGTGCGTAGAAAACTTTTTATTAATATTTTATTAATTTAGTCTCCTTTGGCGTTCTAGTATTTTCCTAGAACTAGGTGCTTAGGTTAGAATTGAAAATCACACCAGAAACATAAGTTTTCTCTATCTATATTATCGAGCGTATTTTTTTGAGTATTTAGATACTTTGAGAGTTTCTATTCAGTGCAAGTTTCCTTCGACTTTACATCCGATATTCAGTCAGAAATACTGCTCTTTTGAGGTAAAGACATGTGATGAAAATTATCTTCGTCCTGGATGAGAAGAGAAATTTAGAACCACAAATATGATTATGAGTTATTCACATGATTGTGGACATGAACTGTTGATTGATGTTACAGGGATAAAACATTGTTGGTGGACTTTTAACATGGAGAAGACGATAAACTTTATGGTCTATTTGATTCTTCTAATGGATTGCTCGTTCCGCTGCATATATGGTTGAAAAGTTTTATCATCTACCATATGTTCTAAATCTCTTATTTATTACTGATGAAGGCTATTGATAATTTAATTATCTTTAATTATGATATTCTTTACTGGCTATTTGTGCTCACCCTTTTGCTTCACAATTCTTTTTGGGTAATAACAGTGTAGCTGGGTCGAGCGGGGATAATAAGAGAATAGTGTGATGGTCCGAGACTGTCAAAGTTTCTCAACACATTATAAAACCGCATGACAGACAATATATAATTGTATTGAGGACCTAAGATGTGTGTGTCGTATATTATACGTCACTTAATAATTGATTTGGGTGAAAAACAATAGGGTGAGGTGAACCCAACTTTGGAAGGGTGTTTTGCCACTATCATACAAGATGTCTAATGACATACAACCTCGTGTTATCATAAGATAGGGTTGTGCACGTCCACTTGCTAAGTATATCTACGAGCACTACCTATATAATATTGGAGTTTGGTTGAAATATAATTTTCAATTGCAGACAATAGAGATAGTTATATGTCAAGAGAAGACTCACCATTGGAAATAACATGATAGTAATTTTCTCGTTTTTCTTTGGGATCTATTGGGTCAACCAAGGATAATTCTGTGGACATATGATATCTATCATAACCTAGACGCATGGCCTCCCATGTACGAAGGTTTCCTTTAGCACTTCCCAAAGATTTTAATTTCTAAAACAATTATTGACTGTACCTTTATGTAAGGTGCCATTGTGACATGCTATCCAAGGTTGGGATGAGAGTCACAGTTAGTATATATTTGTATCAAAACTTACAACATATGTGTTGTTGTATTTTGCACGATAATTGTAGTAATAAAGTTGTAGTTTGTTTTCTTTACCGTGTATTTTGCAACTCAGAATAGGTTGGATGGATTGGACCTATTTTGGGGGCGTCACAGATTGGAAACTCTCACAACAAATAAAGTTGTGTAAGTTAGGAAACTTGTAACACAATAAAATAGTGTTCGGATACTTGCTCAATATATATTTGAGTAAGAATTAAGGAACTTGCTCAATAAAAGAGTATGAATTCAGGAAACTTGCATGTTTGCTCTGCTATAATATAATACTAGCTTTAACTAACTCGCGTTGAAACGACCTAACATTAACAAGTCGGTCTTTCAATTAGTATGTGTAAACTAATATGCGTTTACACTTACAAGAATCAAGTCATCACATAGCATGCTTCTCAACACATTATATGGTACATTGGTCATATATTACAAAGTAAAGCAATCATATAAGCATGCCTTGAAACTTCAAACCAAAAACAGAATCTGGCAAAACTATAGGACGACGCAGCTGTGCCTGGTCTAAGCTTAGGGGCACAGCTGCGCTGTCCCTTGGCCAGACTAAGGTTGAGCTTCTGCTCTCCTAACTTCATTCCAATTCTAACACACTAATCACACATACATTTTAACACACATACATTCTAGAGTTTCACATATAACACATGGTCATACTTGAGTTAATTACCACAAGTTTAACTTATAACTTATATGTCATTAAAACATAAAAAGGTCATGTAATCCTCAAGGTTTACAATCTTGGTCATACAATACTCAGTAGTTATGCTTGTATATAGACAAAAAATGTATACTTTACTCACATAATTCATATTTTAGAAATTTCCTTTTTATGACTATGTGTGAATAAGTGAAAACCATACCTTAACCAAACGATGTTCATGCCAATGTATCTATAGGCATAATGAGTCCTAATATACATGCTTGCATTGTCATAACGTACTTTACTCATTTCTTGATGACATTAGCTTTCTCATTCTAATTTTCTTTGAATTTTACACTAAGTCAACTTAGCATATACAAGACATATTAGCATATAAATCTCATGCATTTACAACATATATTAAAGTCAAATATGTATGCTCAAATGGTCAGAACTTACAAGATAAAAGTCTTGGTCAAGTTTACTTTAAAAAGTCTTAAGTTTCTTATCTTTGAAATAGTCTAATCTTTCAATCATGTGTCCTAGTGTGTTCAATCTCTTTAGTCTTGCATTTCATGTCAATATAAACCATATTATCTTACTCATAAAGTCAGAATGCTCACATGATGGGCTCGTGACAAAGTTCACTTTTGAAATCACAAATCTCATTTCAAGACCACAAGTGTTGTGCCAATCATTACTATACTTGTTTATCCTATATGCACATGCTTATGTGTGTGTGCTAAAATAGGTTACATGTTTGCTTTAACCATATACTATCAACTTAGCACAACAAAAACTTAACAGAAAATATTAGAGAGTGCAACGTACATGCATTGCTACATTGCCGCACCCTAGTACAATTAGAGCCTTTTTGCATGTAGTGCCTAAGACAGAAAATGATTTTGGGTTACAAACAAGCAATTGCCAATGCGATGCATCGAGATAGTAAGTAGACTCTGTTTGCAGAGCCTTAACCAACTTGGTTTCACTTGATTCAAACATGTTCCAATCCATCATTTGAGAGTTCAAACATGTAAGCCTACTTCCTAAACAAATTATAGCATGCTAATTCACTTTGACTAACAAAGAATTTCAAGTAATTCTAAAGAATTTGACAAAACCCAACTAAGAACACAATTAAGATTTTCATACCTCTTGAAGTAATTGGGTAGCAATACTCTCACTCCTTACAAGCTCCTTAACAAATAAATCTCAGTAATTGCAACAAGGAAGATGAAGATCTTATTTATAGAAGAATGGTTAACTAGATAATGCCATTACCTCACAAATCAAACCATTGGCTTTCAAGAATGCACATGGGTTAAGGGAGAATTGGTGAGAGTTGGTAATCTCAATCATGAATCCCACTCCCCATCCACTAATTGATCTAGATTGGTGAATTTGAGATGAAGAATAGAGTAGGCTTGCTAGCTTTCTTTTGTTTTCACGTGGAAGAAATGAAATGGGACTCTTATTATGGGACAAGAGAACAATTCTCAGCATTTGTACGAAATGGAAGGTAACAATTGGCTAATACCATATATACCCACAATATAAAGTTTGGTTATAAATTATGCCTACACAATTCATTTCATATAACAATATTATTATGCAACTCACATGAATGCAAATAACTCTTACCATATAGTCTATATATATAATATATAGACATATTAATGTGCCACCTTGCACTATATCAAATATATAGTTAACTACCATATAATAAAGGTTTAATATATTGCACAAATTAATCAAATAAACATATAATCACTTTATAAATTATTAATCTCTTACGCATTAATTATTATTTATTCATAATAATTATTAATTAACACATTATCAATTAATTACTCAAAATTGCAATTAATTGGTCTACTAATTTAAATAACTATTAGTGACTCCCTCTAATCATTTCATAGATTCACATAACCACATATGGTTTAAATAGACTCACAAAACTAACTCATTAAAATTAAATCACATATTTAATTAATAAGGAATTTTAAAATTTGTGGACTTTACATCCCTCCTCCCTTATAAAAATTCCGTCCTTAGAATTGTAAGAATAAGGTTATTCAAATAAAAATAGATAATTCTCTCTCATTTTCTCTTCTAACTCCCACGTAGCTTCTTCTACGGCATGATTCCTCCAGAGAATCTTAACGGAATGGATAATCTTATTCCTTAGCTTCTGCTCCTTCTTATCCAATATCTGGACAGGAACTTCCTCGTACGATAAGTCTTTCTTGACTTGAATTTGTTCATAGGAGATAACGTGCTTGTAGTCCGGTTTATACGACCGCAATACTGACACATGAAACAAATTGTGAATGTGCTCAAGTTCAGGATGTAACGCTACCTCGTACGCCACTTCACCGACTCGCCTCAGAATCTCGAAAGGTCCTACGAACCTAGGGCTCAACATGCCTTTCTTCCCAAAACAAATCTTTCCTTTGCAAGGAGATACTTTCAGAAATGCATAGCTTCCTACTTCAAAATCTCTCTTCTTGCGATGTAAATCCGCATACTTCTTCTAGCGATCTTGAGCTGCTACTAATCGTGCTCTTATCACCCTAATGATTTCCACCATCTGTTGTACCAATTCTGGTCCCAACAGTCGACGTTCTCCAACTTCGTCCCAGCATAAGGGCGTTCTACATTTCCTACCATACAGTGCTTCGTACGGCGGCATTCCAATACTGGCGTGATAACTATTGTTATACGCAAACTCTACTAATGGAAGGTGATCCTCCCAGCTACTCTTGAAGTCCATCACACAAGCTTGGAGCATGTCTTCAAGTGTCTGAATCATTCTCTCACTTTGTCCATCGGTCTGTGGATGATACGCGATACTCATTCGTAGTTGTGTCCCCATTCTTTCTTGAAGACTCTTCCAGAAGTTTGACGTGAATCATGGATCTCTATCTGATACAATAGATACCGGCACCCCATGCCTCGATATAATTTCTTTGACATATAATTTGGCTAACTAGTCCAAACTATACTTAATCTTAATCAGTAAAAAGTGAGTTGACTTAGTAAGACGATCTACAATCACCCAAATGGCGTCGTGCCCTTTGTGCGATGCCAGAAGTCCCACCACAAAGACCATTGTGATGTGCTCCCATTTCCATTCTAGAATTTCTAATGGTTGTAATAACCCGCTTGGTTGTTGGTGCTCTGCCTTGACTCTCTGACAAGTTAGGCATCTACTTACGCACTCTACAACCTCTCTCTTCATGTTTGGCCACCAGAAGTGGTGACGCAAATTTTGGTACATCTTCGTGCTTCTTGGGTGTATCAAATATCTCATACTGTGCGCTTCTTCCAAAATTTCTTCTCTCAGTTCTGGTACTAACGGTACCCAAATTCGTCCTTCAAATCTTACCAGTCCAGTGCTATCAATCTTAAATTTCAACTCATCACCTTCAGTTAATCGCTTCTTGATGTTATTGCAACCTTCATCCTTTTCTTGTGCTTCTTTAACCTTATCTAATAAAGTTGGACTCGCTGTCACTGTAAACAATTGTTCGTTCACCTCCATCGGATACTTAATCTCCAAGTTTAGTCGTTCGAAATCTTTCACCATTTCTTCTTGAATAGTTAACTTTAATAACTTCTCTCTGCCTTTTTCTGCTCAAGGCATCTGCCACTACATTTGCTTTGCCTGGATGGTATAAAATCTCACTATCATAATCTTTGATCAATTCTAACCATCGGCGTTGCCTCATGTTTAATTCTTTCTGTGTGAAGATATACTTCAGATTCTTGTGGTCCGTATATATCTCACACCTCTCGCCATACAAATAATGCCTCCAAATCTTCAAGGAAAAAACTACTGCTGCTAACTCCAGGTCATGAGTCGGATATCCCTTCTCATAATCTTTTAGCTGACGTGAAGCGTACGTAATGACCCTACCGTGTTGCATTAGTACACAGCCAAGTCCTTTGTGTGACGCATCACTATACACTACAAACCCTCCCGTGTTGTCCGGTAAGGCCAAAACAGGTGCTTGACTAAGCCTCTTCTTCAATTATACGAAAATTTCTTCACACTTCTCCGTCCAATTGAACTTAACTATCTTTCTGGTAAGATTGGTCAATGGTGATGCTAATTTCAAAAAATCCCGAATAAATCTTCGATAGTATCCCACCAATCCTAGAAAAGTCCTAATTTCTGTCGACGTCTTCGGCTGCTCCCAATTGATAACAGCCTCTAACTTCGCTGGATCCATAGAAACACCATTCTTGTCGATAACGTGCCCTAAAAACTACACTCTTTGCAACCAAAACTCACACTTGGAGAATTTTGCATATAGTTTCTCCATCGGGTTAAATGCTTTCTAGGTCACTGTACTATAGGTCGACTTACAAATGGGTCACTGAACTTTTTTTTTCCTTACAGTCAACTCACTGAACATTAGTTTACTAACAAAAAGTTTACTATTCCGTTAAGTATGTTGACTTTGGACGGAATTTGCCACATAAGCTGCATACGTGTAAAAAATTTCTGACGTGGCATAGATCAATTCCATGTGGCTTTCATTAGGTGGAAATGGAGCAAAATTTACAAATGTAATAATATAAATTAGAAAAGCTAGTAAACAAATAAGAAAATAAATGAAAAATATATTCAATTATTTTGTAATTAATATCAAATGAATTTTTATTTAATTCTTTACAAATATAATAATATAAATTAGAAAAGTTTGTCAAAAAATAAGAAAATAGAAGAAATATATATTCAATTATTTTGTAATTAATATCAAATGAATTTTCATTTAACTCTTTACAAATATAATAATATAAATTAGAAAAGTTTGCCAAAAAAAATAAGAAAATAAATGAAATATATATTCAATTATTTTGTAATTAATATTAAATAAATTTTATTTAATTTTTACAAATATAATAATATAAATTAGAAAAGTTTGTCAAAAAATAAATTAGATATACATAACCTATTCTGAGTCGCCAAAAACATGGTATAGAATACAAATACAATCGTAAATATACAACATGAGCTGTGAGTTTTAATACAAATATTGTCTTCTAGACAGTATTCAAACTCAAAATAAGTCCTCAATACATTTATTATCACACTATTTCATAGAATAGTGAGGACTACTAATGCTATCATCCGGACCATCACTGTTCCCGACTAGTCCCCACTACGTTCTCATTTCTCAAGAGAACAATGAAAGCAAAAAGGGTGAGCTCAACTAGCCCAAGAAGAAATATTATGACTAAGATAATGCGTAATAATTTATCATTAGTCTTCAACAAAGGTGAAAGCGATAAAATATAACAAACATCAAGTTTAACTGCAGCGGAACAAGCAATCCATTAGAAGAGTCAAGTAGAGAATAAAATCTACTATCTTTTATGATTTAAAAAGGTTTTTCATCACTTTTATCGCCGAGACTCGGTTTAATAAATAATCCACATCATCCATGCACTACAACCAAGGATATTCATTAGTATCACAACCATAATTTATCCATGCACTACGGGCTAAGGATATTCGTGTTTTCATCAATGGTCATGATCATGCCAACTGTGATAACCTGGAAAATCGGATTGTCCAGAATTTAAGTTTAAAGAATTAGTTATTAATAAAATGAATTTTTATTAATACTATTCTGTGCTATGTGTTTATTAATCATTATATAACCTAGGATGATTATTAATCTGGAGGATTCTGGCTACAAGCTAGACTGAATGAGTATGAATTTTCAAGACGAAAATAAAACTTTTTCGGGAACAAAATATTTTTTGGGGAAAAAGACGAAATATGCACTATTCATCCGTTTCTACTCGGAGGTTTATTTTGAATTTCTGAGAAATGCATAATGGTAGAATACTGAGACGAGATGGAATATTTAATAATATTTCAGTTATGGCAAAAATGAAGTTTTCGCCTGCGGACTTAAAATCTAAGGGTTAGGGAAAGTGAGTTTCGAGAATTTTATGATTTCGTATAATAATTAGAGTTATTATGCGTGAGAAATACGAGTATAATACTAGTATTATATGAGTATAGTACGAAGATTAGTACGACGTATAATACGAATATCGTACGAATTATATACGAAGAGAATACGAGAATGGAATGCGTAGAATACAATCAGTCTAAATGGACTTTGAGTTCATAGACTTTATAGAATCCAAGTGGACTTGGATTATATCAAGCCCAATGGAATGTGTAATCAAGCCCAGAGAAGGCCCGGTAAGAATTAATGTAAGGCCCAATGTTAGATTTAAGTAAGCCCGATCCAAGAAAATTAACCGCGGATCGAACCGATGGGTCATCGGATGGGTAAAACCCATGGGGCAACCCATGGGAAAGACCCATGGGCATAAGGGGCGGCCACTTGGCCACCAAGTAAGGGTGGTGGCCAAGTAAAATTGTTGGCTAAGCTTTGAATAGTAAGGAGGTTAGGGGGAAAATGACCAAATTGCCCTAAGCCTTGGTTTTCTATATAAACAGGCCTTGATTTGTTTGGTTTGAAATTTAAACCAACACTTGAGAGATAGAGAGAGAGAGAGAGAGTTCAGATGAGAGAAGAAGAGGGAGAGAATGAGGAAAAGCTAGCCCGAGTGCACTCTTTGTCTGACGGAAGGAGATTAAAGAAGAACGGTAATCCGAACCCTAGTTTCTTCTAATTTTCTTTAAGTTTAATATGTTCAAAAACATAACTTAATGAAGATAAGAAGTAGATGATGTTAAGAAATGACTTCATATGGTTGAAATCATGGGAAAATAAAGAAATAAGAATTAGGAATTTAGTTTATAAATTTCTTAAGGAAGTATAAGATTCGTAGGATTTTGAGTGATCCGAATGGATCTTATGATTGAGTAGGTCAAATAAGTAAGGAATGATGTTCTTTAACATCAAATTCCAAGAAAAAGTAAAATTGTAATCCAAAATATCGATTAAAAATGAAGAATGAACGAAGAACGCGAAGAACATGCGAAGAACGCGAAGAACATTGTTGATGGACAAATTTAAAACCATCGTAGTATAATTATTGTTGATGGACAAGTATAAAACCATCGCGTATAAGTTAGTTGCATATTGCTTGGTTAGGAACGTTAGAACGTTCATGAAGAACGAATTAAAATTGAGCTATAACGAAGTTATGGTGAAAATTCGTAAAAGATGAACGAGAAATAAAACGTTTGTAAATGAACCTGAACATGTAGGGTTTCATGAGAAGGTAAGAGAACATAGAAAATGTGAGTCATGGACTCAAGAATGAACGAATTCTGAGTTCGGATGACCGAATTACGGATGAACGAACGAAGAACGTTAAAAACGTAAAACGAACGAAGAGTGATTATTAAGCCAATCGAATGACATGTTATCAGATTCAGAACAAAATTTTGTCCATGGGTAATCGAAGTACATAAGATAAGGATGAGAATGTCTTTGGAACATCCTCGTTCCGAGTTCTAGTGAAGAAGTTATGAGATCGAAAAGTAAGCGTCTCAAAAATGAATTTAACACTTAGAGAATTTTTCTAAGTTTAAGGCTTGGCACCGCGGCGCCAGCCATGCCTTATAAGGTGGTGTGCAAAGACGCATCGGAGAGCGGAAGACATCGCTAACTTGCGCAAAGAAGACGATGCGAGTCTTAGTGAAGAGAGAGTGGCGCCATAAATCGGTCGGCAGTAGGCAATGCCCAGTGATGAGCTTTTTAGTGCTCAATTACTGGGGGATGTGCAAGAAAGAAAAATGAACATGTAGTTCAACTAATTTAACACGTAATCAAGTGTATTAAACCTTTAATGAAGGTTTAACGAAAAGATTAAACGATAGTAAAAGACAAAGAATGTGAATACGGGTTACGAAACCGATATCCGGGGACTGTAGTCACGATAAACAAACGTGAGGGATTGCTATGGTTGTGATTCCTTAGACGTTGAGTGATGAAGGTAATGTATAACATTTCGATGTTATGACATGGTAATGAGAGAAGAATGTGAAGCGTTTAGACGCTGTGAACGCAACGTTGTTGCGATGAACGATCGATCTTGGCATACAACGAACTGTATGGCTTTGACATTAAGAAAGAATAATGAACATAGGGTTCATGGGATGAATAACGATTGAAAGTGATTAAAACCTTGAGTAAAGGTTGAATGAGAGATTAAGAGAGGAACAATGTAAACGTTGAATACGTAAATGATTATCGTAAATCGTATTCACGTCGAGCGAACGTTCTAAGTATCCATTGGTTGTATAACTTAGACGTTGACAAAGGTAGTAAGTAAGAGTTGATTTATCAAGAAAGTCGTAGTGAATGGTAATAAGATTTAATGGAAGCCGAATGTGAGTCGGATGAGAATGCTAGAATGAAATGTAAGCGTTGAACACTTGAACCGACATAAAGGTTAAGTGTACGCGAAGATTAAACGGGTAGAACCTACACCCCGTTTATGGTTTGACCGTAGGATAATGAAGATCAATGATTAAACCTGTGATGGGTGAAGAAGCTGAATCAAAGACAAGCACGTATAATGTAAATAAGCCGAGTTAATATTTATAACTTAGAAGATGTTCCGTGTCGAATGAACTGGACGTTGTAAGATAAGAATAATGTAATGTAAAATAGTTAACGTTATTAATGCATAGAATGAATATTGAATGATCGTTCTGAGTATACAAAAGACTGAATAACATAGATGATGATGAATGAATCATGAGGTATGGCATTTAGTTTCCAGAAAGCCATAAGGAATAAGAAATTGACTTAACGAACATTATAGTTTAATAGTTCGGATAAGTTAAGATAAGTTAGGTTGTAGTACAATCGTAAACTTTGATGGTTGACATATGGGACCTGGGCTAAACAATTCCTTCAGAGAGCGAAGGTATATACAAAACTGGCAACCGATCTAACTCACTGTGTGGGCAGTGTAGATGAGACGAGAACTTGTTTGTTGGTTGTTTGTGGGAAACCACTCAGAGTACCATATGGACTACTAGCAGAGACATGATGTGTGCTGAGTCCTAGGAAAGTATAAGAAAAAGATAATAATGTAAATCATCAAAGATGATGAACATATTGAGTAAGACATCTCCATATGTTATGAAGCCGTAAAACAGTAAAGGAAGTTGGTCGTGTAAACTTAGTTTGTAAGAACATGAACCCTACGAAGTAAATTTAAGTAAACCAATGCGTAAGTTAAGTATATGACTAATTGGTGTATGTGTTATTTCCTTATGTGCTACATAGGAATTGGAATGAGCGATTCAACAGAAACAATAAGTCGTAGTCGTGTAAAGGCAAGTTTCCTAACTTCATTCATATTTTAAATGAATGCTTGTTTCTAAAACTTCTCAGATGTTGAACTTGAGAAGTTCTGTCTATGTGCAAATGTGTGATATTTGTACAAGGTGTTACAATATATGAGGCCTTGTGCCACGATGTGAACACTTTGGTGTTTCTATGATATGAACTGTTCTATGATTGAACTGTTCAATATGATCATGTTCTGTTTATACATGAATCGTTATTGTTAAGTCTGGGCTATTGATTCTAGGCAGACGAAATGTGTATAAAAGAGAGTAGAGAATGAAAGTTTTTCAAAGTGAATGGGACTAATGTTTTAAAATGATAGGAATTGAGATTATTCCTATTATTCAAGTTGATTCATAACTTTTGTTCAGTTATTGAGGTCTTAAATGAATGTTTGAATTCTTAAAGTTGTTTGTTCAACTATTATAACTTGCTAGGCAATTGAATGCTCACACTTGCTTTAAATAAAAATATTTTCAGCGAACGATGTTAGAAAGAACTTAAGGATTCCTTACAGATCAAGCTGATCGATTTCCAGAAGAAGTGTCATTCATTATATGAATGAGCGTGAAGATCAAGCGAAGACTTGTAATAGAGAATGATAGAATTAAACTATAAAATAATTTAATGAACATTTATGTATCCTTGGTGGCGGATAAAAGTCACTTGTACAAGATGTAAAGAATAATGTCATTATCATTATTTGAAATGAAAGAGGTTTTAAGGTTTTAGAACCTGGGATTGGAGGATGTATGTTGTTATATTTAGACATATAATGATGTGTGTTTGGAAGAAGATGGGATCGTGACATACGGAATCCAGATGTGAAAATAGACCGGATTTCGGGGCGTTACACAAACAACTGTCACTCAATGCACTACGGGACAATGAGAATTTTTACCACATCATTTGTAACTTTACGGTCATGATTATACCGAATAATCCCTGGTCATAATCATACCAAGTCCATCTATGCACTACAGGCCACAGTTGACTTTTAATATAATATAAACATGAGGATTGTAACGCCCCGAAATATGGTCTATTTTCACATCTGGATTCCGTACGTCATGATCCCATCTTCTTCCAAACATAAATCATTATATAGTTAAATATAACAACATACATCCTCAAATCCCATGTTCTAAAACCTTAAAACCTCTTTCATTCCAAATAATGATAATTGCATTATTCTTTACATCTTGTACAAGTGACTTTTATCCGCCACCAAGGATATATAATCGTTCATTAAACTATTTTATAGTTTAATTCTATCATTCTATATTACAAGTCTTTACTTGATCCTCACGCATATTCATATAATGAATGATACTTCTTTTGGATACTTATCTTAGAACGTTCGCCCGACGTGAATACGATTCACGAGGATCATTTACGTATTCAACATTTACGTTACTTACCTCTTAATTCTATTTAACCTTCATCCAAGGTTTTAATTACTTTCATTCATTACTCGTCACCTGAACCCCATGTTCATTATTCTTTCCTAATGTCAAAGCCATACTGTTCGTTGTATGCTAAGACCGATCGTTCATCACAATAACGTTGCGTTCACAGCGTCTAAACGCTTTACATTCATCTCTTATGACCATGACATAACATCAAAAGGTTATTCATTATCCTAGTCAATCAACGTTTAAGGAATCACAATTATAGCAATCCCTCACGTTCGTTTCATTTTGACTACGGTTCCTGGACATTGGTTCCGAAACCCGCGTCAACATGTTTTGTCTTTTAATCTCGTTTAATCTTTTCGTTCAACCTTCATCAAAGGTTTAATACACTTGATTAAGTGTTAAATTAGTTTAATTACGTATTCATATTTCTTTCTTGCACATCCCCCGAGAAATTGAGCAGTTAAAATCTCATTTCTGGGTATTGCCTTTTTGCATCAGCCATGGCGCCATGCCCCTCGTCTCTTCTTTTCATACGCAACGCCCAATTAGCGTAGCTAATGGTCCGAGTCATTGCAAGGTGTCGGGCCCCCAAGGCACGACTCGTGCTGCGGCGCCTAGCATGAAACCTAGAAAAAAATTTCTAAGTCATTTACAAGCTTGAGATGCTGACTTCGAAATCTCATATCTTATTCGTTATAACTCGGAACGAGGTTGTTCCAAGGCCATTTTCTTCTTTATCTTACGTACTTCGATTACCCTCAGACAGAACTTTGTTCTGAATCTGTTAACATGCCATTCAATTGGTTTAATCTTCGCTCTTTGTTCATTTTACGTTATTAATGTTCTTCATTCGTTCGTCCGTAATTCGGTCATCTGAACTCGTAACTCGTTTGTTCTTGAGTCCACAACTCACGTTTTCTATGTTCTCTTACATTCTTATGAAACCCTACACTTTTGGTTTCATTTACTACCTTTCTAATTCTCGTTCTTTTTTTACGAAAATTTCGCCATAACTTCGTTATAGCTCAATTTTAATCCGTTCTTCATGAACGTTTCTAACATTCCTAACCAAGCAATAAGAAACTAACTTATACGCGATGGTTTAAAACTTGTCCATCAATAACAATTATCCTACAATGGTTTTAAATTTGTCCATCAACAACATTCTTCGCGTTTTTCGCGTGTTCTTCGTGTTCTTCGCGTGTTCTTCATTTTTAATCGATATTTTGGATTACGATTTTACTTTTTCTTGGAATTTGATGCTATAGAACATCAGTCCTTACTTATTTGACCTACTCATTCATAAGATTCATTTGGATCACTCAAAATCCTTACGAATCTTATACATCCTTAAGAAATTTATAAACTAAATTCCTAATTCTTATTTCTTTGTTTTCTCATGATTTCAACCATATGAAATCTTTCTTAACTTCATCTACTTCTTATCTTCATTAAGTTATGATTTTGAACATATTAAACTTAAAAGAAAATTAGAAAAAACTAGGGTTTGGATTCTGTTCTTCTTTAATCTTCTTCCGCTTTGACAAATGACAAAGCGCACTCCTGCCAGCTAGCTTTTCCTCTCTTCTCCCATCTGAACCCTCTCTCTCTCTCTCTCTCTCTCAAAAAGTAGGATTTTCAAAAGCTCAAAATAATGAACTTAAGCTTTCTATTTATAGAAAACCAAGTCTTAGGGCAAATTGGTTTCACCCCCACCTCCTTAACCAAGCTTAGCCACCAAGTTTACTTGGTCACCACTCTTACTTGGTGACCAAGTGGCCGCCCCTTATGCCCATGGGTCTTCCCCATGAGTTGCCCCATAGGTTTTACCCATTCGTTGACCCATTGGTTCGATCTGCGATTTATTTTCTTGGATCGGGCTTAATTAAATCTAACATTGGGCCTTTCATTAATTCTTACTGGGCCTACTCTGGGCTTGATTACACATCCCTTTGGGCTTGATATAATCCAAGTCCAATTGGATTCTTCAAAGTTCATGAACTCATAGTCCATTTAGACTAATCGTATTCTACGCATTCCATTCTCGTATTCTCTTCAGATATAGTTAAAGACGATATTCAGTATTATACTGCATTAATCTTCAGATATTATACTCGTATAATAACTAGTATTATACTCGTATTTCTTACACATAATAACTCTAATTATTATACAAAATCATAAAATTCTCGGAACTCACTTTTCCTAACCCTTAGGTTTTAAGTCCGCAGGCGAAAACTTCATTTTTGCAATAACTGAAATATTATTGAATATTCCATCTCATCTCAGAATTCTATCATTACGCATTTTTGGGAAATTCAAAATAAATCTCCGAGCAGAAACAGATAAATAGTGCCTATTTCGTCTTTTTCCCAGAAATATTTTTGTTCCCGAAAATTTTTTATTTTCGTCTTGAAAATTCTTACTCATTCAGTCTAGCTCGTAGCCAGAATCCTCCCGATTAATAATCATCCTAGGTTATAGAACGATTAATAAACACATAGCACAGAATAGTATTAATAAAAATTCATTTTATTAATCACTAATTCTTTAAACTTAAATTCTGGACAATCCGATTTTCTGGGTTGTCACAAGGATGATGACAATGACATAAAAATTCAATAAAACAAGTTCAAGAATAAATTTTAAAGATTTATAAGGTAATTTATCCTGAACTCAATAATGTCCAAATTGTCAACATGATACTGCTTTGTGGAGTAAAATTCAAGAATGCTCAGAAAGATATTTCCATGAAAAGATACTGGATGAAGCGCAAATATCCAGGATATTCTACTAATTTCATGGAGTATAGAAGCCACAACTTTAACCAACTGAGTATAATAGAATATATGAAAGCGCAAATGGATTTTTTGCGCCATGCAAAGAATCCACGTGAGCGAGATCATTTCCACAAGTTAATAAGGAATGAATGCAAAGGATCATTCACTATGCATGCGGTAATCCACATAGGCAAAAGTTATTCCAACCTAGTAATAAAGAATGGAACTGTGTCATGCGTAATCCGCTTGCATGTGATATTCTAATGAATAATAAATAATGGAACCGTGTCATGCGTAATCCGCACAGACAAGATGTTCCAACAGAATAATAAAGAATGGGATAACAACAGAATTCACCATGCATGCGATAGACCGCACAAACAGGTTATTCCACCAGAATAATAAAGAATAGAATAACAAAAGAATTTCACCATGTATGCGTACAGACAATAAAAAGTTATTCCAACATAATAATAAAGAATGGAATAATGACTCTTACGAGTATTTGAAAGAAAATAACTCTCTTTATGAATACGAAAGAATAATACCCCTTACCTTAGAAAGAAGAGTATTTCGACTGGTAGGGCGAGGATATTCTTGAAGAAAACTTATACTATTTTCTATGCTCAAAACTTCTTAAAACTCTAAAGAAATACGCTCAAGATTATAGAAGAAGAATTCTCTGAATTTCTGGTGTGTTTTCAATTCTAACTAAGCATCTTATTTATAGGATAATGGAAAGGATACTATGCAATAAAATATAATATGTTCTATTTATATATATATATATATATATATATATATATATATTTATATATTTTATTTAAAATCTAATAAAACAAATAACTTTATAAAAGTATTCTGTTTTATATAAAAAGATTTTACTATGCAGTCACTATGCAAACACTATGCATAATAGAATATAATATATTTTATTTATAATCTAATAAAATAAATAACTTTATATAAGTATTACATTTTATATAAAAAGATTTTACTATGCAAACACTACGCAGTACTATGCAAATACTATGCATAATAAAATATATTATATTCTATTTATAATCAAATAAAACAAAACTTTATAAAAAGTATTCTGTTTTATTACATTTATTATAATAATAAAACAAACTTCATCATCATTATTATAATTCACACTATTAATCGACCTGGTCGTTCCAAGGAAAGAGGAGGCTTTCCAATAAGGATTTCTCCCTATTGGCGCGCAATTAGGTGACAAAACCTCTCCTTGACAGAACTTCTAGACATCGTTAATATTACAAATAATAATATTAATAACTTTGTTATCTCAATTATTGATTTAATAATATATAAAATATCGACAATAATTGAATCAAATAACGTGAGATACTATGCAATAATTACTATAGTAATAATTGAACAAAACTGAGTGACTTCTCACGTAAGCATCAATAATCAATACTGGTGTGCTACTATGCAACCCGCAGCGACATCACATTTTTTAACACCGGTGTTTCAATAGTTAACAGTAAAACTTTCGCCGTTATTTTCATAAAAATATTTTTGTCGTTTTCTTAATCCGACAATAATTCCGTTAATGGGGTCCACCAATGATTGTGTCTGTCGTCATTTAATATTCATTTGTTAAAATGAATATTCTCCACCACCAATCGAATATTATATAACAACTTGCGTACTTTGCAAAATTTATAAATATTACCCACAACTATAACATTATATCAAGTTCACTCCATAATATATAAAAAAGAATGATATTTATAGAAAAGTCATTTTTATTCCTAAAAGTTGGGGTCTTAAAACCTCGCATTCTAATGAAATTTTGCCCTCGAAATTAGGGTACACACCTGGTATGTCGAAGAGGTAAGGATACTTTGATTTCATTTTAGATTCTAACTCTTAGGTCATTTCCTCAACATCGTGGTTTCTCCACAAAACTTTGACTTGAGGTATAACCTTGGAGCGTAGAATATGTTCCTTCTTATCCAAGATTTGAACAGGAACCTCTTCATACGTTAAATCTTCCACTATTTCGTTCGGTTCTAACTCAATAATGTTGTTCAGGTCTTCCACATATTTACGTAACATGGATATGTGAAAAACATTATGAACACGAGACATACTTGGCGGTAAAGCGAGTCTATATGCCACAGTTCCTACTCGATCAAGGATTAAAATGGGCCAATGAATCGAGGATTGAGCTTTCTCTCTTCCTAATCTCGTAACTCCTTTCCATGGAAAAACACGTAACAACACATGATCTCCAATATCGAATTACACGTCCTTTCGATGAAGATCAGCATAACTCTTTTGTCGATCTTGTGAGGTTTTTATACGTTGCCGGATCGTTTGAATCTTTTCCATAGTCATACGTACCAACTTCGGTCCCAACAACGTTGCTTCAGCCACCTCATCCCAGCATATTGGAGAACGACACTTTCTTCCATACAATGCTTCGAATGGAAAACTCCACCAACGGTAAGAACTTGTCCTAACTTCCTTGAAGTCAAGGACACAGAGTCTTAATAAATCTTCAAGAGTTTGAATAGTCCTCTCTAATTGTATGTCCGTCTGAGGATGATATGCCGAACTAAATCGTAAATTCGTGCCCGTAGCTTTTTGCAAACTAACCCAAAATCTTGAAGTGAATCTTGGGTCTCGATCAGAAACTATGGATATTGGCATACCATGCAATCTTACAACCTCATTTATGTACATACGAGCAAGAAGTTCAAGTGTATAAGTTTCTCGTATAGGTAAGAAGTGAGCAGACTTGGTCAATCTATCAACAATGACCCAAATTATATCTAAGCCTTGAGAAACCTTGGGAAGACCAGTAACGAAATCCATGGTAATATGCTCCCACTTCCATTCTAGAATTTCAAGTGGTTGCAATGGACCCTTAGGTACTTGATGCTCCGCCTTGACTCGTTGACAAGTTAAACACCTTGAGATAAATTCTGCTATCTCTCTCTTCATATTGCTCCACCAAAATGTATGTCGAAGATCATGATACATTTTGGTACTCCCAGGATGGATTACAAACGGTGTGTTGTGCGCCTCCATCATGATTTTATACTTTAATTCAGGGTCGTTAGGAACACAAAGTCTGGAGTTGACTCTAAGTATTCCTTCTTCATCGATTCTTGCTTCCGGTATAGCACCTTCTTGCACTTTCTTCCTCATACGATCGCTCTGTGTGCAGTAGCTTGAGCAACTTTAACTTTATCAATTAAAGTCGGTTCTACTCGTATATTCGCTATCATCACATGGGTCCCTGGAGTCTTTAACTCTATCTCCATCCTTTGTAAGTCATACAAAATGGGCCTTTGCGTTGACAATATTGCACTCGTACCCGCATATGATCTTCTACTCAATGCGTCAGCTACCACATTCGCTTTTCCAGGGTGGTATTGGATGGTATGATCATAATCTTTCAAAAGTTCAAGCCAACGTCGTTGTCGCATGTTGAGTTCCTTTTAAGTGAAGAAATATTTGAGGCTGTTATGATCCGTAAAGATCTCCACTTTCTCCCCATACAAGTAATGCCTCCAAATCTTTAGTGCAAAAATGACTGCTGCCAACTCTAGATCATGAGTGGCATAATTCCTCTCATATTCTTTGAGTTGTCGTGAGACATAGGCTATGACTTTCTCATGTTGCATGAGAACACATCCCAACCCTTTGCCCGAAGCATCACTGTAGATGACAAATCCCTCCGAGCCAGATGGTATTGTCAGAACAGGTGCTAAAATGAGTCTCCTCTTGAGTTCTTGAAAACTCTTCTCATATTCTTCGCTCCAACCGAACTTTGTATCTTTACGAGTCAGCTGAGTTAATGGAGTAGCAATTCAAGAAAACCCTTCTACGAATTCTGATAATAACCAGCTAAGCCGAGAAAGCTACGTACTTCGATCACTGATTTAGGTTGCTCTCAGCTTTGAATAGCTTCAATCTTTGCTGGGTCAACAGATATTCCATGACTTGATACTACGTGCCCAAGGAATGCTACTTCCTCCAGCCAGAACTCGTATTTCTTCAACTTGGCATAAAGCTTGTTTTCACGAAGCTTTTTGAGTATCAACCTCAAGTGTTGCTCATGATCTTCACGGCTTTTGGAATAAATAAGGATGTCATCAATAAAGACGACCACAAAGTGATCCAAATATTCCTTGAATACTTGGTTCATCATATCCATGAAGGCAGCAGGAGCATTAGTCAATCCAAAGGACATGACTAAGAATTCATAATGCCCTTACCGAGTTCTGAAAGCTGTCTTTGGAATGTCATCGGTTCTAATCTTCAATTGGTGATATCTGAAACGAAGATCAATCTTTAAAAAGAATTTGGCGCCTTGCAACTAGTTAAACAGGTCGTCAATGCGAGGCAATGGATATCTATTTTTGATAGTGACATGGTTCAACTCCCGATAATCAATACAAAGTCGCATACTCCCATCTTTCTTCTTTACGAATAGAACAGGAGCACCCCAAGGAGAAGTACTAGGACGAATAAAGCCAATGTCTAACAATTCCTGCAGTTGGGTCTTTAACTCCTGAAGTTCAATAGGAGCCATTCGATATAGGGCTTTGGAAATGGGTATTGTACCGGGTTCAAGGTCGATACAAAATTCAATTTCATGCTCTGGGGGTAGGCCAGGAAGTTCTTCAGGGAATACGTCAAGAAATTTATTAACAATAGAAATATCATTCAAAACTGACGTATTTTTGTTTAGATCCATGACATGAGCTAAGAAAACTTGACATCCGTTTTTCAATAAACGAATAGCTTTATGGCTTGAGATGACAATGATTGATTTTAATGGTTTGGTTGCTTGAATTCGCATAATAGGTTGGTTAGGAATATGAAAGCTAACAACCTTACGAAAATAATCAATTTTTCCATGATGAGTAGTTAACCAATCAATCCCTAGAATCACATCAAATGCAAGTATTTTCAAAGAAATAAGATCGACAGGTAACGTGCGGGTGCCGATTTGAACTAAACAAGAATTATAAATAGTGGATGTAATGAAGGTTTCTCCCAACGTAGTTTCAACAGATAAGTCAAAGTCTAATTTCTCCGGAGTTAAATTTAAACGTTGAGCGCAAGTAGGAGAAATAAAAGAATGGGTAGAATTGGTATCAAATAAGGTATAGACTTCGCTAGAGTTTATGATAAGCTTATCCGTGATGACCTCATTCGGGTTCCTTACTTTCTGGGAGGTCACAACAAACGCTCTCCCTTGAACTACCGGCTTTGACTTTTCTGGGATGACCTTTGGTGCCTTCATCCCAGTTGAACTTGCCTTCCCTGAACGACAAAATCGAGCTAGGTGACCTTCTCTTCCACAATTGTAACATGTTTTGGACTCACATTGCATGTTTTGGATCGATATGTCCCTCCCTCCGCATTTGAAGCATATGATAGGTGGTCGTTCTCCTTCCTTAACAACGGGTGCTGATGTTGACGTCTTTCCATCATTGTTGAATCTCCTCTTCTTGAAATGTCCATTCTTATTGTTTTGGCCATGATTCCCACCGAAGTGGTTACCATTTCTGGCATGTTGATTCCCTTCACGCTTATTGTCATCGCTTCGATGACTGCTATCACTGGTATTATCATTTTGCCGGCTGCTCTCTTTAGGTTGGGTTGACTCATTATCGCGCTCCAATAATTGAGCCATATTAACAACATTTGAATACAAACATAGTTTATGAGAGATAAGATATTGACGTATCTCGGGTTTCAAACCTCTTTGAAACATTCGCGTCATTCTCTCCTCATTATCAACCAAATGGGACGCAAATTGGGATAACTCGGCAAACTTGACTTCGTACTGCGACACGGTCATGTTGTTTTGCTCCAGCTTGATGAACTCTACCTCTTTTATGTGACGAATACTTTCGGGAAAGTACTTGTCATTGAACAATTCTTGGAACTTCTCCCAAGTCATCTTTAGTGCGGTAGGTTGAGTACGCTTTACAAATTCCCACCAGTAATCTGCCTCTGCTCGCAACATGAAGGTGGCAAAGGGAACCTTTTGCTCCTTGGAGCATCCCAAGACATCAAATATCTTGCATATCTGCTTTATCCACGTCTCCGCCTTAAGTGGTTTTGGCTCTCCAAAAAACTCCGATGGTCCCAGTTCCTTGAACTGCTTAGCCGTGACCATTCGAGAGTTGCCAGTGTTTCGTCCTGCATTTTGGACAGGAGAGCTGCTCTTGCCTGATGTTGCATGAATTACATAAAGCCTCTGAACATTCCATCGTTCATCATTTGGTCAGTGTTATTGTTTGAATGAGGATTGTCGCCTTCCTGATGCACAATATCCTGATTATTAATATGTGGAGACTCAACGGTCTCGTGTGCTCCATTGCTATTCTCAACATTCTCGGATGTCATTTTCAAATACTACCACAAAACAAGGGTTAATTAACATATCACATATTATCCCTATAGTCTGACCGACCAATTAAATACCAAATAAACTTAGGTAGGTCATACTAGCGAAGAAATTCCCTGTCTCTCCCCTCCTAGTTCTTGTCTCACATCTTAGCCAGGGATCATATCCCTAAGTTTGATACCAACTGTGACGGCCCCAAAATAGATATACATCACCTATTTTGAGTCGCCAAAAATATGGTACAGGATACAAATATAACCTTAAATATACAACATGAGTTGTGAGTTTTAATACAAATATTGTCTTCTAGACAGTATTCAAACTCAAAATAAGTCCTCAATACATTTATTATCACACTATTTCATAGAATTGTGAGGACTACTAATGCTATCATCTACGGACCGTCACCTGCTCCCCGACTAGTCCCCGCTTACGTTCTCATTTCTCAAGAGAACAATGAAAGCAAAATGGTGAGCTCAACTAGCCCAAGAAGAAATATTATGACTAAGATAATGCAGAATAATTTATCATTAGTCTTCAACAGTGTTAAACTGTTAAAATATAACTAACATCAAGTTTAAATGCAGCGGAACAAGCAATCCATTAGAAGAGTCAAGTAGAGAATAAAATCTACTATCTTCTATAATTTAAAAGGTTTTTCATCGCTTTTATATCACGAGACTTTTAATAAATAATCCACATCATCCCGCACTATGGCCAAGGATATTCATTAGTATCACGACCACAATTTATCCATGCACTACGGGCCAAGGATATTCGTGTTTTCATCAATGGTCATGATCATGCCAACAACTGTCCCTCAATGCACTATGGGCCAATGAGGATTTTTACCACATCATTTGGAACTTTACGGTCATGATTATACCGAATAATCCCTGGTCATAATCATACCAAGTCCATCTATGCATTACAGGCCACAGATGACTTTCAATATAATATAAACATGAGGATGATGACAATGACATAAAAATTCAATAAAACAAGTTCAAGAATAAATTTTAAATATTTATAAGTTAATTTATCCTGAACTCAATAATGTCCAAATTGTCAACATGATACTTCTTTGTGGAGTAAGATTCAAGAATGCTCAGAAGGATATTTCCATGAAAAGATACTGGATGAAGCGCAAATATCCAGGATATTCTACTAATTTCATGGAGTATAAATGCCAAAACTTTAACCAACTGAGTATAATAGAATATATGAAACTGCAAATAGATTTTCTCCCGCAATACGGTAATCCACGTAGATAACTAAAATACTAACACGAATACGGCACTAACATCCACCTCTAAACACTAACATCATGATAAAATACTAACATCCACCTCTAAACAACATACGATAACTAAAATGCATAATATAATAAACGTACGTCGTTCATTCAAAAGGTTTTACTAGTCCCAAGATATGATAACCTTAATATCATCTTACAAACATACCCTAAAATAATCATTAGGGTTCATATTACATAACAGTAATTTAAACTAAGCGCAAGGTAAAGTCTGCTCCTTTCCACTATTCTATATCTTTCCTTTACCCTTGTCCTTCCCTGAGGTCTCGGGCTTAGATGCAATATATTCATGATATAGCAAGGATGAGCAACAGGTTTGCTCAATAACTTTAAATACAACAATAAGGATATATAATGATGAATGGAAAAATATCTGGCAATGGATTCAATAATATGAATATCTGAAGGATTCAACAATATGAATATCGCAAGCAAAGATAATGATTGCTTTTAGAAGAACTGCTAGTCAAATAGACTTTGAACTATAACACTCCAATGGAATCAATAGCTAATTGACCCTTTGGTTACTAGCTACAAAATAAGTACTTGAGCGGATCAGCCTCACGTACTCTATGTATATGCATAAAATTTAAATCTGCTCTGTGTATCTTATATTAGATACCTGGTACTCCCCTATCATAGAAAGGGGTGTTCTTTCAGTCTAAGAATCCTTACCCTCAATAGGTTTGGATAGCTTTTATAAAACTTCATACGTTTGTCTGACCGAACAAAGGTTCAGACTCTATCTCACATAGTAAAAGAATTATTTGAACTTTAAATGATGTACAAGTCCAAGACTGTACGATCTCAAGTGCACTAAGTGCGAATATCAATAATATCGATGTGGAATAATTGTAAGGTAATTAAATACAATGTATTTGGCGACTCAGAATAGGTTGGATGGATTGAACCTATTTTGGGGGTGTCACATTTGGTATCAGAGCTTAGGGATATGGTCTCTGGCGGAGATCGGGGAATAGAACTAGGAGGGGCGAGATGAGTAAACCCTTCGCTAGTGTATCCTACCTAAGCTGAATTTTCTTACCTAAGTTGACAAATTGTGATATGTTAAATAACCTTTGTTTTGAAGCTATATTCTAGAATGATATCTGAAATACAGATGAGCAATGGGAAAATCATAATACAGAGGAGATGACCGGGAGAATACAATCAGAAAAGAAAGCAAGTTCTCCTCAACTCTAGAATGATATTTCATAATTATTATTCAGTAAATGGTTGTGCCGTCGGAGAATATTCGTTTGACGGCACAACCATTTGTGGGCCCCATAACAGAATAACAGTCTGATGAAGAAAACGACAAGTTTGAGTTTTTATAAATAACGGCGTAGTTGTTACAGTTAACACTGTTGGAATACCTGGTGGTTAAAATGCAGTAATATGCATGGTTGCACAGTAGCACACGGTATTACACAATATTTTTGAATTATTGATTCTTACGTAAAAAGGCACTACTAAATAATTGTTACATACTGTTCAATATTTTATTTTATTGATTCAATAATTGCTGCGTTGATATTTATATTATTGCTGTTTCAATAATTATCACTGCACAATATTTCCCATTATTAGATCAATAATTCAAATTATTTGAATAATATTATTAGATAGCATTATTGGCAATGTCTAGAAAATTCTGTCAAGGAGAGGTTTGGTCATCTAATTGCGCGCCAGTAAGGAGAAATTCTTATTGGAAAACCCCTCTTTCTTGGGAACCACCTGGTTGTTATTATTGTGATTTTATAATATTATTTGTGAATAATTAATTATTAATTTATATGATAAGGAAATATTTATTTTATGATGGATTTATTTATTGTGGTTATAAATGAAGGAATTAATGTTGAGGTATTTTATCAGTATTTAGTCGGAATGGAGGAATTCTTAGAAAAGTGACAATTGTTGAAAATTGATATTTTGTCTTTTCTGACAAAATAATTCATTAAAATATATTATTATATTACATTATAAATGTATAATGTGATAATATAATAATATAATAATGGTTATATTTTAAACTAAATTCACGGTACATGAATCAAATGAGAGAAATCTAGAAATCAAAAGAATAACAAAATATGGGATTTTCAGAAAAATTAGTTTATTACTTGATTTTGTAAAATCCATAACTCTTTGTGTATAATGAGTTAAGAGATGAGCCATATATTAAAAGAAAGCCTTGGAAGTAAGATAACCGTAGAAATTAGAATCACCCAAAAATTCATTGTGGATTTTTTTGTGGTATTTATTTGAAATAAATGGTCCAAAGGACTCATAAATCATAAATAAATCGTTGTTCTTGAGATATATTGCGTGAGTTATAATTTTTAATCCGACCGTTGGATCGTTGTGATTTTTGGATATGTTATACATATATAAGTTGAGTATATATCAACAAATTTTGAACCGTTAAAAATTAAAGTATGATTTGTTATGAATTTTAAGAGGTGACTGATTCGAAAATTATTTTTATAAATGATTTTTGGTGGAGAATTCAAGAAGGTGGGACCCACTTTTGGTTGTTGGGGAAGATGGCTGATCTTTGGTGGGCCCCACTTATGGCGGCTGAAATTTTTTCAAAGAAATGTGCGTAGAAAACCTTTTATTAATATTTTATTAATTTAGTCTCCTTTGGCATTCTAGCATTTTCTTAGAAATAGGTGCTTAGGTTAGAATTGAAAATCACACCAGAAACATAAGTTTTCTCTCACTATATTATCGAGCGTATTTTTGTGAGTATTTAGATACTTTAAGAGTTTCTATTCAGTGCAAGTTTCCTTTGACTTTACATCCGATATTCCAGTTAGAAATACTGCTCTTTTGAGGTAAAGACATGTGATGAAAATTATCTTCGTCCTAGATGAGAAGAGGAATTTATAACCACAAATATGATTATGAGTTATTCACATGACTGTGGACATGAACTATTGATTGATGTTACAGGGATAAAACATTGTTGGTGGACTTTTAACATGGAGAAGATAATAAACTTTATGGTTTATTTGACTCTTCTAATGGATTGCACGTTTCGCTGCAACTATGGTTGAAAAGTTTTATCATCTAACATATGTTCTAAATCTCTGATTTATTACTGACGAAGGCTATTGATAATTTAATTATCTTTAGTTATGATATTCTTTACTGGGCTATTTGTGCTCACCCTTTTGCTTCACAATTCCTTTCAGGTAATAAGAGTGTAGCTGGGTTGAACGAGGATAATAGGGGAATAGTGTGATGGTCCGAGACTGTCAAAGTTTCTCAACACATTATAAAACGGCATGACATACAATATATAATTGTATTGAGGACCTAAGATATGTGTGTCGTATATTATACGTCACTTAATAATTGATTTTGGTGAACAACAATAGGGTGAGGTGAACCCAACTTTGGAAGGGTGTTTTACCACTATCATACAAGATGTCTAATGACATACAACCTCGTGTTATCATAAGACAGAGTTGTGCACGTCCACTTGCTGAGTATATCTACGAGCACTACCTATATAATCTTGGAGTTTGGTTGAAATATAATTTTCAATTGCAGACAGTGGAGATAGTTATATTTCAAGCGAAGACTCACCATTGGAAATAACATGATAGTAATTTTTTCATTTTTCTTTGGGGTCTATTGGGTCAACCAAGGATAATTTTTTGGACATATGATATCTATCATAACCTAGACGCATGGCCTCCCATGTACGAAGGTTTCCTTTAGCACTTCCCAAAGATTTTAATTTCTAAAACAGTTATTGACTGTACCTTTATGTAAGGTGCCATTGTGACATGCTATCCAAGGTTGGGATGAGAGTCACAGTTAGTATATATTTGTATCAAAACTTACAACATATGTGTTTTTGTATTTTGCACGATAATTGTAGTAATAAAGTTGTAGTTATTTTCTGTACTGTGTATTTGGCAACTCAGAATAGGTTGGATGGATTGGACCTATTTTGGGGGTGTCGCAGATAGGAAACTCTCACAACAAACAAAGTTGTGTATGTTAGGAAACTTGTAACACAATAAAATAGTGTTCGAATACTTGCTCAATATATATTTGAGTAAGAATTAAGGAACTTGCTCAATAAAAGAGTAAGAATTTAGGAAACTTGCATGTTTGCTCAGCTATAATATAATACTAGCTTTAACTAACTCGCGTTGAAATGACCTAACATTAACAAGTTGGTCTTTCAATTAGTATGTGTAAACTAATATGCGTTTACACTTACAAGAATTAAGTCATCACATAGCATGCTTCTCAACATATTATATGGTACATTGGTCATATATTATAAAGTAAAGCAATCATATAAGCATGCCTTGAAACTTCAAACCAAAAACAGAATATGGGCAAATGCAGGAATGCCAGCAATTGCTACCGGGTCTAAGCTTAGGGATGGCAAGACAATTTGCCACTATCCTTGGCTGGACCAAGGTTGAGCTTCTGCTCTCCTGACTTTATTCCAACTCTAACACACTAATCACACATACATTTTAACACACATACATGCTAGAGTTTCAAATATAACACATGGTCATACTTGATTTCATTACCACAAGTTTAACTTACAACTTATATGTCATTAAAACATAAAAAAGGTTATGTAATCCTCAAGCTTTACAATCTTGGTCATACAATACTCAGTTGTCATGCCTGTATATAGACAACACATGTATACTTTACTCACATAATTCATATTTTAGAAATTTCCTTTTTATGACTATGTGTGAATAAGTGAAAACCATACCCTTAACCAAATGATGTTCATGCCAACGTATCTATAGGCATAAGGAGTCCTAATATACATGCTTAAATGGTCATAACGTACTTTACTCATTTCTTGATGACATTAGCTTTCTCATTCTAATTTTCTTTGAATTTTACACTAAGTCAACTTAGCATATACTAGCCATATTAGCATATAACTCTCATGCATTTACAACATATATTAAAGTCACATATGTATGCTTAAATGGTCAGAACTTACAAGATAAAAGTCTTGGTCAAGTTTACTTTAAAAAGTCTTAAGTTTCTTATCTTTGAAATAGTCTAATCTTTCAATCATGTATGCTAGTGTGTTCAATCTCTTTAGTCTTGCATTTCATGTCATTATAAACCATATTATCTTACTCATAAAGTTAGAATGCTCACATGATGGGTTCGTGACAAAGTTCACTTTTGAAATCACAAATCTCATTTCAAGACCACAAGTGTTGTGCCAATCATTGCTATACTTGTTCATCCTATATGCACATGCTTCTGTGTGTGTGCTAAAATAGGTTACATGCTTGCTTTAACCATATACTATCAAGTTAGCACAACAAAAACTTAACAAAAAAACATCGGTAGAGTCAGTGTAGTGCAGCATGAATTTGCGTTGTACCCCCTAATACAATTAGAGGCGCAATTGTGCATGCCGAGATGAAGAAAATGATTTTTAGGTTATGAAAGCAAATTGCTGCCAGGCATCACAGACTATCGAGAGACGATGAAGGAGACTATTTGTAGAGCCTTAACCAACTTGGTTTCACTTGCTTCAAACATGTTCCAATCCATCATTTGAGAGTTCAAACACGTAAGCCTACTTCCTAAACACATTATAGTAGGCTAATTCACTTTGACTAACAAAGAATTTGACAAAACCCAACTAAGAACATAATTAAGATATTCATACCTCTTGAAGTAATTGGGTAGAATTACTCTCACTCCTTACAAGCTCCTTAACAAATAAATCTTAGCAATTGCAACAAGGAAGATGAAGATCTTATTTATAGAAGAATGGTTAACTAGATAATGCCATTACCTCACAAATCAAACCATTGGCTTTCAAGAATGCACAAGGGTTAAGGGAGAGTTGGTGAGAGTTGGTAATCTCAATCATGAATCCCACTCCCCATCCACTAATTGATCTAGATTGGTGAATTTGAGATGAAGAATAGAGTAGGCTTGCTAGCTTTCTTTTGTTTTCACGTGGAAGAAATGAAATGGGACTCTTATTATGGGATAAGAGAACAATTCTCAGCATTTGCACGAAATGGAAGGCAACAATTGGCTAATACCATATATACCCATAATATAAACTTTGGTTATAAATTATTCCTACACAATTCATTTCATATAACAATATTATTATGCAACTCACATGAATGCAAATAACTCTTACCATATAGTCTATATATATAATATATAGGCATATTAATGTGCCACCTTGCACTATATCAAATATATAGTTAACTACCATATAATAAAGGTTTAATATATTGCACAAATTAATCAAGTAAACATATAATCACTTTATAAATTATTAATCTCTTACGCATTAATTATTATTTATTCATTATAATTATTAATTAACACATTATCAATTAATTACTCAAAATTGCAATTAGTTAGTCCACTAATTTAAATAACTATTTGTGACTCCCTCTAATCATTTCATAGATTCACATAACCACATATGCTTTAAATAGACTCACAAAACTAACTCATTAAAATTAAATCACATATTTAATTAATAAGGAATTTTAAAATTTGTGGACGTTACATCCCTCCCCCCTTATAAAAATTCCGTCCTCGGAATTGTAAGAATAAGGTTATTCAAATAAAAATAGATAATTCTCTCTCATTTTCTCTTTTAACTCCCACGTAGCTTCTTCTACGGCGTGATTCCTCCAGAGAATCTTAACGGAATGGATAATCTTATTCCTTAGCTTCTGGTCCTTCCTATCCAATATCTGGACAGGAACTTCCTTGTACGATAAGTCTTTCTCGACTTGAATTTGTTCATAGGAGATAACTTGCTTGTAGTCCGATTTATACGACCGCAATACTGACACATGAAACACATTGTGAATGTGCTCAAGTTCAGGATGTAACGCTACCTCGTACGCCACTTCACCGACTCGCCTCAGAATCTCGAAAGGTCCTATGAACCTAGGGCTCAACATAACCTTCTTCCCAAAATGAATCTTTCCTTTCCAGGGAGATACTTTTAGAAATGCATAGCTTCCTACTTCAAAATCTCTCTTCTTGCGATGTAAATTCGCATACTTCTTCTGGCGATCTTAAGTTGCTACTAATCGTGCTATTATCACCCTGATGATTTCCATCGTCTGTTGTACCAATTCTGGTCCCAACAGTCGACGTTCTCCAACTTCGTCCCAGCATAAGGGCGTTCTACATTTCCTACCATACAGTGCTTCGTACGGCAGTATTCTAATACTAGCGTGATAACTATTGTTATATGCGAACTCTACTAATGGAAGGTGATCCTCCCAGCTACCCTTGAAGTCCATCACACAAGCTCGGAGCATGTCTTCAAGTGTCTGAATCATTCTCTCACTTTGTCCATCGGTCTGCGGATGATACGCGGTACTCATTTGTAGTTGTGTCCCCATTCTTTTATGAAGACTCTTCCAGAAGTTTGACGTGAATCGTGGATCTCTATCTGATACAATAGATACCGGTACCCCATGCCTCCAGATAATTTCTTTGACATACAATTTGGCTAACTGGTCCAAACTATACTTAATCTTAATCGGCAAAAAGTGAACTGACTTAGTAAGATGATCTACAATCACCCAAATGGCGTCGTGCCCTTTGTGCGATGTCGGAAGTCCCACCACAAAGTCCATTGTGATGTGCTCCCATTTCCATTCTAGAATTTCTAATGGTTGTAATAACCCGCTTGGTCGTTGGTGCTCTGCATTGACTCTCTGACAAGTTAGGCATCTACTTACATACTCTGCAACCTCTCTCTTCATGTTTGGCCACCAGAAGTGGTGACGCAAATCTTGGTACATCTTTGTGCTTCCTGTGTGTATCAAATATCTCATACTGTGCGCTTCTTCCAAATTTTCTTCTCTCAGTTCTAGTACTAACGGTACCCAAATTCGTCATTCAAATCTTACCAGTCCAGTGCTATCAATCTTAAATTTCAACTCATCCCCTTCAATTAATCGCTTCTTGATGTTTTTGCAACCTTCATCCTTTTCTTGTGCTTATTTAACCTTATCCAATAAAGTTGGACTCGCTGTCACTGTAAACAATTGTTCGTTCGCCTCCATCGGATACTTAATCTCCAAGTCTAGTTGTTCGAAATCTTTCACCAATTCTTCTTGAATAGTTAACTTCAATAACTTCTCTCTTCCTTTTCTGCTCAAGGCATCTGCCACTACATTTGCTTTGCCTGGATGGTACAAAATCTCACAATCATAATCTTTGATCAATTCTAACCATCGGCGCTGCCTCATGTTTAATTCTTTCTGCGTGAAGATATACTTCAAACTCTTGTGGTCCGTATATATCTCACACTTCTCGCCATACAAATAATGCTTCCAAATCTTCAAGGCAAAAACTACTGCTGCTAACTCCAGGTCATGAGTCGGATATCCCTTCTCATAATCTTTTAGCTGACGTGAATCGTACGTAATGACCCTGCCGTGTTGCATTAGTACACAACCAAGTCCTTTGTGTGACGCATCACTATACACTACAAACCCCCCGTGTTGTCCGGTAAGGCCAACACAGGTGCTTGACTAAGCCTCTTCTTCAATTCTAGGAAACTTTCTTAACACTTCTCCGTCCAATTGAACTTAACTGTCTTTCTAGTAAAGATTGGTCAACGGTGATGCTAATTTCAAAAAGTCCCGAATAAATTTTCGATAGTATCCCGCTAATCCTAGGAAACTCCTGATTTCTGTCGACGTCTTCGGCTGCTCCCAATTGATAACCGCCTCTAACTTCCCTAGATCCACCGAAACACCATTCTTGTCGATAACGTGCCCTAAAAACTACACTCTTTGCAACCAAAACTCAAACTTGGAGAATTTTGCATATAGTTTCTCCCTCGGGTTAAATGCTTTCTAGGTCACTGTACTATAGGTCAACTTACAAATGGGTCACTGAACTTTTTTTTGTTACAGTCAACTCACTGAACTTTAGTTTACTAACAAAAAGTTTACTATTCCGTTAAGTATGTTGACTTTGGACGGAATTTGCCACGTAAGCTGCATACATGTAAAAAATTTCTGACGTGGCATATATCAATACCACGTGGCTTTCATTAGGTGGAAATGGAGCAAAATTTACAAATGTAATAATATAAATTAGAAAAGTTAGTAAAAAAATAAGAAAATAAATGGAAAAATATATTCAATTATTTTGTAATTAATATCAAATGAATTTTTATTTAATTCTTTACAAATATAATAATATAAATTAGAAAAGTTTGTCAAAAAATAATAAAATAGATGAAATATATATTCAATTATTTTGTAATTAATATCAAATGAATTTTCATTTAACTCTTTACAAATATAATAATATAAATTAGAAAAGTTTTAAAAAAAATAAGAAAATAAATGAAATATATATTCAATTATTTTGTAATTAATATCAAATAAATTTTTATTTAATTTTTTACAAATATAATAATATAAATTAGAAAAGTTTGTCAAAAATTAAAATTATAATTGAGGTAATAATAATTAAATATTTGAAAATTATTATTATTATTTCAATATTATTATTATTAATAGTCATTTTTCTTTTGATTACTAAGAACATCAGATTGCGTCTTATATAGAATTAGAAAGTAGAGCCAAACAGAGGGAATATATATAGTGAGAGAAGGAAACTAAGATCATGGCCATCGCCATCTTCACCACAAACTCAGAAGAAGAAAAAAACACCATGATCTATATTGAACATATTCCGAGTCGCCAAAAACATGATATAGAATACAAATACAACCTTAAATATACAACATGAGTTGTGAGTTTTAAAACAAATATTGTCTTCTAGACAGTATTCAAACTCAAAATAAGTCCTCAATACATTTATTATCACACTATTTCATAGAATAGTGAGGACTACTAATGCTATCATCCGGACCGTCACTCTGTTCCCCGACTAGTCCCCGCTACGTTCTCATTTCCTGAAGAGAACAATGAAAGCAAAATGGTGAGCTCAACTAGCCCAGTAAAAAATATTGTGACTAAGATAATGCAGAATAATTTATCATTAGTCTTCAACAGTGTTAAACTGATAAAATATAACAAACATCAAGTTTAACTGCAGCAGAACAAGCAATCCATTAGAAGAGTCAAGTAGAGAATAAAATCTACGATCTTCTATGATTTAAAAAGGTTTTTCCATCACTTTTATCGCTGAGACTCAATTTAATAAATAATCCACATCATCAATGCACTACGGCCAAGGATATTCATTAGTATCACGACCAATATTTATCCATACACTACGGGCCAAGGATATTTGTGTTTTCATCAATGGTCATGATCATGCCTGTAAGATCCCAACTTATTATGAATAAAATTAAATTTTCTCTATTTATTATCTTGAAATAATAAGGAGTTAATTTGATATAATACTTTGGTTATGGGTAAAATGTGCAAATTTTACAAAATAAGCAAGTGGTTATAAAATATTAATTTTTTTGTGGGGAATATTCATTTGGTCGTGAAATATTCTTATTGTCGGGAATATTAAATTTGCCACAGTAGCCATTCGTGGGCCTCATAATGAATAACCGCATCGGATGAAGAAAATGACAAGTTTGAGTTTTATAAATAACGCACGTAGTTGTTACCATTAACACTTTGTTGGAATACCCAAATTGGTTAAAATACGATGTCTGGCGTGGTTGCACAGTAGCACACGGTATTGCACAGTATTTTTAAATTATTGATTCTTACGTAAGAAGGCACTACTCAATAATTGTTAAAGTAATTACTTTTCAATATTTTATTTTATTGATTCAATAATTGTTGCGTTGATATTTTATATTATTGTTGTTTCAATAATTGTCACTGCACAGTATTTTCCATTATCAGATCAATAATTCATATTATTTGAATAATATTATTAGATAGCATTATTGGCAATGTCTAGAAAGCTATGTCAAGGAGAGCTTTGGTCATCTAATTGCGCGTCAGTACGGAGAAATCCTTATCGGAAAGCCCCCTCTTTCCTGGAAACGGCCTGGTTGTCATAATTGTGATTCTGTAATATTATTTGGAAATAATTAATTATTGATTGATATGATAAGGAAATATTTATTTAATGTCGATATAAATGATGGATTTATTTATTTTATATGGTTATTAATGAAAGAATTAATGTTGAGGTGTTTTTTGAAGGTATTAAAAGATCAAACCAGTATTCTTGAGATGTATTGTGTGAGTTATAATTTTTGATCCGACCGTTGGATCGTTGTGATTTTTGGATATGTTATACATATATAAGTTGAGTATATGTCCACAAATTTTGAACCGTTAAAAATGAACGTATGATTTGTTATGAATTTTAAGAGGTTACTAGTTCAGAAACTATTGAAGTATCCGAATTTATCATTTGGGTGGAAAATTCTAGAATTGGTGGGCCCCACTTGTGGTTGGTGAAGAAATGTGCTGAATTTTATTTCAAGTGGCAATAGTAGTAGGTAAAGCCATCAGGTAGCAGGTCAAGTCTGCTTCGGCGTGCTAACATTTTCCTACAAAAAGAGGGCTAAGTTAGAATTAAAAATCACACCAGAACCAATTTTTCTCTCTTTCTCTCTCTATATTATCAAGCGTATTCTTGTGAGTATTTTGATACTTTGAGTGTTGCTATACGGTGCAAGTTCCTTTAGCACTATATCCAGTATTCTAGTTAGAAGTACTGTCTCTTTGAGGTAAGGGATGTTATTTTTTTTCATAATGATGTTATTCTTTCAATGTCATTATGCCGAAATATTGGTTCGAACTTTTTAATCAAATTTGGAACTTTTTGTATCGGGGTTACTATTCACGTATACGACACTATTCACGTATATGACACTATTCACCGAAAAATGAAATTTTCTTCTTTTTGTCCAAGATGTCTATTATGGTTACTATCTTTGATTGTATCTATGTTTTGATCTTTATTTTTGAATTTTGCTTCAAAATTGGTTATTATGCAGTATTATTGATCTTGGATAAACCGTATGTCTGAATCCCTAATATTTGTCCTTCCATCTCACTCAATTGGATTCGTTTTCTTTAAAATATTTTTCATCATCCTCAGTCCTAAATGATGATATATTACTGAATATCTTTGGCCTGTAGTGCAAAGATAAATGATTAACTGATGAATCTCTTTGGCCCATAGTGCAAAGATGAACAGGTGTTGAGATGAACATGACCAACTGGTGATACAAATGAATATCTTTGGCCTGTAGTGCAAAGATGAATATTTGATTAAAGATGTATATTGATTGTTGGTACAGGGATAAAATATTGGTGATGGACTTTTAAATCTTAGAAGATAGTAGAACTCATTTTCTACTTAACTTTTCTAATGAATTGTTGTTTCCGCTGCAGTTATTGATCTAAAACTTGTTGTCTATTATATTCTATCAGATTTTTCCCTGTTGAAGACTAAGGATAATTTGTTGTATATTATCTTAATCATAATATTCTTTACTGGGCTAGTTGAGCTCACCATTTTCCTTTTTGTTCCATTTTTCTTATCAGGAGGTGAGAACATAGCAGGATCGAATCAGAGTATGGAGTGATGGTTCTAGAAAGATGTTTTAGCAGTCCTCACTATTTTTGTAAAATAGTGTTTGAATAATTGTAATGAGGACTTATATGAGTGTGGATATTGTCTAGAAGACAATATTTGTATTTAAACTCATAGTATGTGTTGTCGTATTTTGCACGACAATTGTATTATTGAAGTTGTAGTTTGCTTTCTGTACCATGTATTTGGCGACTCAGAATGAGTGTTGTATACCTATTTTGGGGGCGTCACAATGCCAACTGTGACAACCCGGAAAATTGGATTGTCCAGAATTTAAGTTTAAAGAATTAGTTATTAATAAAATGAATTTTTATTTAAACTATTCTGTGCTATATGTTTATTAATCGTTATATAACCTACGATGATTATTAATCAGGAGGATTCTTGCTACAAGCTAGACTGAACGAGTAAGAATTTTCAAGACGAAAATAAAATTTTCCGGGAACAAAATATTTTTCGGGGAAAAAGACAAAATATGCACTATTCATCCGTTTCAGCTTGGAGATTTATTTTGAATTTTCGAGAAACGCATAATGATAGAATAGTGAAACGAGATGGAATATTTAATAATATTTTAGTTATGGCAAAAACAAAGTTTTTGCCTGTGGACTTAAAACCTAAGGGTTAGGGAAAGTGAGTTTCGAGAATTTTATGATTTCGTATAATAATTAGAGTTATTATGCATGAGAAATAAAAGTATAATACTAGTATTATACGAGTATAGTCTGAAAGATTAGTCTGACGACGATAATACTGAAATAAATGCAATTATATACTGAAGAGAATACGAGAATGGAATACGTAGAATACGATTAGTCTAAATGGACTTTGAGTTCATAGACTTTGTAGAATCCAAGTGGACTTGGATTATATCAAGCCCAATGGAATGTGTAATCAAGCCCAGAGAAGGCCCAGTAAGAATTAATGTAAGGCCCAATGTTAGATTTAATTAAGCCCGATCCAAGAAAATTAACCGCGGATCAACCCATGAGGAATACCCATGGGCATAAGGGGCGGCCACTTGGCCACCAAGTAAGGGTGGTGGTCAAGTAAACTTAGTGGCTAAGTTTTGATAAGGAGGTTAGGGGCGAAATGACCAAATTGCCCTAAGCCTTGGTTTTCTATATAAACAAGCCTTAAGCTCATTTGTTTGGTTTGAAATTTCAACCAACACTTGAGAGATAGAGAGAGAGAGTTCGGATGGGAGAAGAAGAGGGAGAGAATGAGGAAAAGCTAGCCCGAGTGCACGCTTTGTCCGACGGAAGGAGATTAAAGAAGAACGGTAATCCGAACCCTAGTTTCTTCTAATTTTCTTTAAGTTTAATATGTTCAAAAACATAAATTAATGAAGATAAGAAGTAGATAAGGTTAAGAAATGATTTCATATGGTTGAAATCATGGGAAAACAAAGAAATAAGAATTAGGAATTTAGTTTATAAATTTCTTAAGGAAGTATAAGATTCGGAAGGATTTTGAGCAATCCTAATGGATCTTATGAATGAGTAGGTCAAATAAGTAAGGAATGATGTTCTATAACATTAAATTCCAAGAAAAAGTAAAATCGTAATCCAAAATATTGATTAAAATGAAGAACGAACGAAGAACGCGAAGAACACGAAGAACGTTGTTGATGGACAAATTTAAAACCATCGTTGTATAATTATTGTTGATGGACAAGTTTAAAACCATTGAGTATAAGTTAGTTTCTTATTGCTTGGTTAGGAACGTTAGAACGTTCATGAAGAACGAATTAAAATTGAGCTATAACGAAGTTATGGCGAAAATTCGTAAAAGATGAACGAGAAATAGAAAGTTTGTAAATGAACCTGAACGTGTAGGGTTTCATAAGAAGGTAAGAGAACGTAGAAAATTTAAGTCATGGACTCAAGAATGAATGAATTCTGAGTTCGAATGACCGAATTACGGATGAACGAACGAAGAACGTTAAAAACGTAAAACGAACGAAGAGTGATTATGAAGCCAATCGAATGGCATGCTATCGGATTCAGAACAAAGTTCTGTCCATGGGTAATCGAAGTATGTAAGATAAGTAAGAGAATGTGTTTGGAACGTCCTCGTTCCGAGTTCTAACGAAGTTATGATATCGGAAAGTAAGCGTCTCAAAAATGAAGTTAACACTTAGAGAATTTTTCTAAGTTTAAGGCTTGGCTTGCGCATGGCCAGACCATGCCCTGTATGAGTGGCACTGCTGCACCGGACGAGAGAGCCGGACATCGCTAACTCACATGCGGTATGAGAGTCTTAGTGAAGAGAGTGGCGGCGCCAATGCGGTCTTGAGGCAATGCCCAGTGATGAGCTTTTTAGTGCTCAATTACTGGGGGGGATGTGCAAGAAAAAAAATGAACATGTAGTTCAACTAATTTAACACCTAATCAAGTGTATTAAACCTTTAATGAAGGTTGAACAAAAGGATTAAACGATAGTAAAAGACAAAGAACGTGAATGCGGGTTACGGAACCAATATCCGGTGTGACGCCTCCAAAATTGGTATACATCACCCATCTTGGGTCGCCAGATACATGGTACAGAATACAAATACAATCTTTAATATACAACAAGAGAGCTGTGAGTTTTAATACAAATATTATCTTCTAGACAATATCCACTCTTAGAATAAGTCCTCATTACATTTATTGTCACACTATTTAACAGAATAGTGAGGACTACTAATACTATCATCTGCACCGTCACTCCGTTCCCCGACTAGTCCCAACTACGTTCTCATGACCTGAAGAGAACAGTGAAAGAAAGGGTGAGCTCAACTAGCCCAGTAAGAAATATTATGACTAAGATAATGCAGAATAAATTATCGTTAGCCTTCAACAGTGTTAAACTGATACAATATAACAAACATCAAGTTTAACTGCAGCGGAACAAGCAATCCATTAGAAGAGTCAAGTAGAGAATAAAATCTACTATCTTCTATGATTTATAAGGTTTTTCATCACTTTTGTCGCTGAGACTCAGCTCAATAAATAATCCACATCATCAAATTATCCCTGCACTACAGGCCAAGGATATTCTTTAGTATCACGGCCATGAATTATCCATGCAGTACAGGCCAAAGATAATCGTGTTTTCATCAACGGTCCTGATCATGCCATAAAATAATTCATCTTTGCACCCTTGGCAGAAGAGAATCCATAGCCATAATCATACCAAAAACTGTCCATCAATGCATTATGGGTCAATGAGGACTTTTTCCACATCTTTTGTAACATTACGGTCATGATTATACCGATTAATCTCTGGTCATAATCATACCAAGTCCATCTATGCACTACAGGCCACAGATGACTTTCAACAAAATATAAACATGAGGATGATGACAATGATATAAGAATTCAATAAAACAAGTTTAAGAATTAAATTATCCAGGAACTAATAACGTCCAAATTGTCAACATGATACTTCTTTGTAGAGTAAAATTCAAGAATGCTCAGAAGAATATTTCCATGAAAAGATACTGGATGAAGCGCAAATATCAAGGATATTCCACTAATTTCATGGAGTATAGAAGTTAAAACTTTAACCAACTGAGTATAATAAAGAATGGAATAACAAAAGAAATCACCATAGATGCGGTACTTGGCATAGACAGGTTATTCAAACAGAATAATAAATAACGGAACTAGGTCAGGTGTAATACGCACCGACAGGATATTCCAACAAAATAATAAAGAATGGAATAACAACAAAAATCACCATGCATGCGATGACGTCGATAGGCGAGTTATTCCAATGAGAATAATAAAAATAACGGAACCATGTCAAAGTGAAATTGCATGACAAGCGGGATGTTCCAACAGAATAATAAAGAATGGAATAATAATGAAATCACCATGCATGTGGTACTTGCATGTAGACAAAGTTATTCCAATGCAGAATAATAAATAACGGAACCGGTCCTGCCGTAAAATGCATGAAAGGATATTCCAATGAATAATAAAGAATGGAATAACAGAAGAATTTTACCAAGTATCCCACGTATATAGGTTATTCTAACAGAATAATAAAGAATGGAATAACAGAAGTTCTCTTCGTGAATACAAAAGAAATAATACCCCTTACGGGTACAACAAATAATATCCCTTACCTTTGAAAGAAGAGTATTCCATTTGGTAGGATAGGATATACTAAAAAAAATTTGCACTACGCTCAAAGCTTTCTTAAACTCTAAAGAAATACGCCAAGATTATAGAAGAAGAACTCTCTCTATAGTTTTCTCTCTAGAGTTTCAAGTGAATTCGTAAGGAATAATGAAGGAATAAGCTTCTATTTATAGAAGAATGGATTTGCATAGTAACTAATTCATGAACGGTCAGATTGATTTACTTTTAATCGACTGATTATATATTTAAAGCAAAATCTTTTAAATAAAATATAATATATTCTATTTATAATCTAATAAAACGAATAACTTTATAAAAGTATTCTATTTTATATAAAAAGATTTTACTATGCAAAATACTATGCAACACTATGCATAATAAAATATAATATATTCTATTTATAGAATAACTCTATAAAAGTATTTTATTTTATATAAAAAGATTTTACTATGCAAATACTACGCAGACACTATGCAAACACTATGCATAATAAAATATAATATATTCTAATTATTGTCTAATAAAAGCAGATAACTTTATAAAAGTATTCTGCTTTTATATAAAAAGATTTTACTATTAGCCTAATAAAATGAATAACTTTATAAAAGTATTCATTTTATATAAAAGCTTTTACATTTTATTACATTAATAATACTAATAAAACAAAACTTATATATATATATATATATATATATATATATATATATATATATATATAAAACAATCAACAATAATTTAATTAAATAATATGAGATACTATGCAACAACTACTGTAGCATTAATTGAACAAAACAGAGTGACTTCTCAAGTAAACATCAATAATCAATACCGTGTGCTAGTATGCAACCACGCGTATTACTGTACTTTTACTACCGAGTAGTTAAACAATATTAACGGTAAAACTTCCGCCTTTATTTTCATAAAAATATTTTTGTCGTTTTCTCAATCAGAAATAATAATTCCGTTATGGGGTCCACTAATGATTGTCTTGCAGTTGCATTGCGAATATTCCCTGTTAAAATGAATATTCCCCGACCAATCGAATATTATATAACAACTTGCATACTTTGAAAAATTTATAAATACTACCCACAACTATAATATTATCTCAAATTCACACCATAATATTCAAAAAAATATTTCAAGAAAATTAAATCTTTATTCGTAAAATTTGGGATTTTACATCCGGGGACCGTAGTCGCGATAAACGAACGTGAGAGATTGCTATGGTTGTGATTCCTTAGACGTTGAGTGACGAAGGTAATGTATAACATTTCAATGTTATGACATGGTAATGAGAGAAGAATGTGAGGCGTTTAGACGCTGTGAACGCAACGTTGTTGCGATGAACGATCGATCTTGGCATACAACGAACCGTATGGCTTTGACATTAAGAAAGAATAATGAACATAGGGTTCATGGGATGAATAATGATTGAAAGTGATTAAAACCTTTTGTAAAGGTTGAATGAGAGATTAAGAGAGGAACAACGTAAACGTTGAATACGTAAACGATTCTCGTAAATCGTATTCACATCGAGCGAACGTTCTAAGTATACATTGGTTGTATACCTTAGACGTTGACAAAGGTAGTAAGTAAGAGATGATTTATCAAGAAAGCCGTAGCGAACGATAATAAGATTTAATGGAAGCTGAATGTGAGTCGGATGAGAATGCTAGAATGAAATGTAAGCGTTGAACACTTGAACCGACGTAAAGGTTAAGCGTACGCGAATATTAAACGGGTAGAACTTGTGATGGGTGAAGAAGCTGAATCAAAGACAAACACGTATAACATAAATAAGCCGAGTTAATGTTTATAACTTGGAAGACATTCCGTGTCGAATGAACCGGACGTTGTAAGATAAGAATAATGTAATGTAAAATAGTTAATGCTATTAATGCATAAAATGAATATTGAATGATCGTTCTGAGTATACAAAAGACTGTATGACTTAGACGATGATGAATGAATCCTGAGGTATGACATTTAGTTGCCAGAAAGCCATAAGGAATAAGAAATTGACTTAACGAACATTATAGTTTAATAGTTCAGATAAGTTAAGATAAGTTAGGTTGTAGTACAATCGTAAACTTTAATGGTTGACATATGGGAGTTGGGCTAAACAATTCCTTCAAAGAGCAAAGGTATATACAAAACTGGCAACCGATCTAACTCACTGTGTGGGCAGTGTAGATGAGACGGGAACTTATTTGTTGGTTGTTTGTGGGAAACCACTCAGAGTACCATATGGACTACTAGCAGAGACACGATATGTTGATGAGTGCATATTATTCATTTATTTTGATTCCTTTATGTTTAGTTTTATTGCATGTTTCATGTGTATATGAGCTTATTAAAGTGTTTAATGATTTCAGGAAGAATTGGAGCTGAAATGAGGAAAAGGGGAAAATTGCAGGGTTTTTAGCATTAAGTTGGATGCATGGTCTTGGCTTGGGACTTAGATTTTATTGTAGAGCTCTTTCTTAGCTTTTCGAAACATCTTGAATCGTCTCAATCAGAGTTCATATGAAAAAAGTTATGATCATTTTACTAGACGGAAGTTGAACCTCAAAGTTTGGAAATTGGGATTTACACGGCAGTCACTTGGAGCCCAATTTCGACCTTGATGTATTCTGAATATGTCCATTCTTAAAAAATAAAAGTTGTAGATCTCGTCGATATCTTCGTTTTAAAAGAACTAGTTACTCTCGATCTTGATCAATCATCATTTTGTGTTGAGTATCCTACTTTAGATGTTGCTTTTGAACTTAACTCTAGACTAATTCGTCTTTTGCCTACTTTTCGTGGTCTTACAGGTGAAAATCCATATAAGCATCTAAAGGAGTTTCATGTGGTGTGTTCCACGATGAAAGACAAGGAGTGACTGAGGAACAGACCAAGCTTAGACTTTTACATTCTCATTAGCGAGATTTGGCTAAAGATTGGTTATACTATCTTCCTTCAGAATCAATACGATCATGGATTGATATGCAAAGGTTATTCTTAGAGAGGTATTTCCCTGCATCAAGAGTTACCGATACAAGGAAGGAGATATGTGGAATCATGCAGTTCAATGGAGAATCTCTCTACGAGTATTGGGAAAGGTTCAAGAAGTTGTGTTCCAGCTGTCCACCTCAAGGAATTAATGAACATTACTTGATCCAATACTTCTATGAGGGGTTGCTACCAATGGAAAGAAGCATGATTGATGCAGCAAGTGGAGGAGCACTGGTAGACAAGACTCTAGAAGCTGCAAGGAACTTAATTGCAAACATGGCAGCTAACTCACAGCAGTATGGAACTAAGATTGATCACACACCACAAAGGGTAAATGGGGTAAGCACGAGAGACTTGGAGTAACAGATTTCTGATTTAACTGCTTTGGTTCAACAAATGGCTTCAAGGAATACGCAAGGTTTTCAACAAGCTCAACCTCAGTACCACATAGAAAACCAAGAAGTACTTGTCAATTCTGGGACATCTATGGAGGATATGTTCAAGGCATTCATGAAACAAACACAACAGTTCATGAGTCAGACACAACAATTCCAGCAAGAGACAAGAACTTCTGTTCAAGATCTAAGGGACCAAGTTGGTCAGCTTGCAACCACAGTAGGAAGGTCACTTTCTCAAACTATTGAAAATGTAAGTGCCATAACATTGGGATGTGGTGCAGAGGATCAGCAAAAAGGAAATTCAATACAAAGCAAGTTCGACAATAGTGAAAAAGGCAGCAATGATGTACTCAAGCACAAATTTCCACCTCTTTCAGCTTATAAACCGAAACTACCTTTTCCACAAGTTCTAACAATGAATTTGAAAGTTGGAAAGAATTCAACGTGGTATACAGAGTCTAATGAAAAATTCCTGGAAAAAATGGCGAATAGGGAACAAAAACTTAAAGATGATGAGGAGTTCACTAGTGGAAACCAGTTGGAAGTGCTTGAGGCTACTACTGAATTTGAAGAAGAAATCAGGTATTCAAAGTCTGAAAAGGATGAACAAGAGGAAGATGAGAACAATTGGATAAGTTTTGCAGATCTTTACAAAGAGGATATAGGTGATACAGTGTTGCAAACAACAAAAACACTACGTGATAGATATCATAGGACCTTAACTATGGAATTGGATGAGGCACATGTCCAGTTCAGCACATATGAGACTAAAAGGTATCTTGGTATTGTTGATTTTGTTTTTTCTACTTATGTTGTTGACTCTATAGTGCATGAATCTTTTGATCAAATATAATTATACGAGAAGGATTTTAGGGCTGGAATGGAGCAAAATCATGATATGAAGGATGCTCTAATGAATTGAAATTGTTACAGATCCACTTGAAGTACACAAGTCCGATTACATAAAATGAGAAGGATGATGTCAAGCCAATGACAATAAACAAGGGTATCTGCTTGGGAGGCAACCCAAGATCTCAGATTTGATTTTTCTATCCCTTCACTTTTTAGTTTTTTTATTGCATGTTAGCTAGTAGTATTTTTTTCTTTCAGATGATTTTCTTACACTGGGGACAATGTAAGGTTTGAGTGTGGGGGAGGGGGAGATTTATGTTTTTATTTTATTAGGGGATATTTGATCCAATTTTGATGGGGAATTTTAAAAAATTGATGCTTTTGAAATTTTTTTTGTTTCATGATTCTATTTGGCTAAGTGTTAAAACGATTTAAAGTCAAAGATTGAAAATTAATGCTAAATTTCAGAATCTAATTGATGCTTAATTAGTTGATGAATGATAACAACTAAGCCATGATCCATAGTAATTGATTTAAATTAAATTTGTGATACATGAGTACTTGAATATGAGAAACATGTTTATTTGGTTAAGTTATTTGTGGAGTTGCCTTTGTGCACTGATTTCATGACTTAGAACTATTTAACTTGCTTATGTTGTTGCAGAACCATGTGAAAAAAATGATGAATGAAAAAAAAGAAGAAAAAAAAAGAGAATGAAAAAAATGAAAATTGAAAATCTGCTTCAATGTCCATTGTGCGAAATAATTGGGTATCTAAGCCTCGGGAAGCATCGGTATTCACGCTAAAAAGTGTGATGGATAAAAGCATCTTGACTAGTCGACTTTTCTGGCCTTTATTACTTGAATAAGTAAGCCTTAGTGGTGTCTCTACACCTAGCGCCCTAAGATCATCTGGTTTGGGAGTCGTTGGTGGAAAGTTCACTAATGGGTAACTCTGAAAAGCCTAAGAAAAGGAGACATTGCACATGTCAAGAAAAGAAAAAAAATATACGAGAAAAGCATGAAAATTCATTCATCTGTGCTAAAAAGAAGGTTCTATGAAAAAAACTTAAAAAGTAAGAAAAATTTGTTCTTGGTTGTGAGTCAGTGTGCACTGTTTTTGCTCCGTGGTAACTAAGTTGAGTAAGTATGTAAATTTTGGGAAAGTTACTTATGGGGCTTCAGTTTGATTTAATAAAATTCATTGGTGAAATGGTAAGGTTGGTAATTGTAAGTTGATTGATAAGGCATTGATTAGATTTCTGTGAGTTTAGTGTTGATAGTCATGATTTGTGCCTTAAAACCTTTTAACATAATGATTGAATAGAATTTTTTTGGAAATCAAACTTTTGGTTTACACGAGGACGTGTAAAGGCTAAGTGTGGGGGAATTTGATAAATGCATATTATTCATTTATTTTGATTCCTTTATGTTTAGTTTTATTGCATGTTTCATGTGTATATGAGCTTATTAAAGTGTTTAATGATTTCAGGAAGAATTGGAGCTGAAATGAGGAAAAGGGGAAAATTGCAGGGTTTTTAGCATTAAGTTGGATGCATGGTCTTGGCTTGGGACTTAGATTTTATTGTAGAGCTCTTTCTTAGCTTTTCGAAACATCTTGAATCGTCTCAATCAGAGTTTATATGAAAAAAGTTATGATCATTTTACCAGACGGAAGTTGAACCTCAAAGTTTGGAAATTGGGATTTACACGGCAGTCACTTGGAGCCCAATTTCATCCTTGATGTATTCTGAATATGTCCATTCTTAAAAAATGAAAGTTGTAGATCTCGTCGATATCTTCGTTTTGATAGGTAGAAGGCCCCGTAACTCCTCCTGGATCAAAAGTTATGATCGTTTTACCAAAAGACGTCGCAACAGAAAATGGAAATTCGCCCCAGCGAATTTGAGCGGGAAAATTGGAAAATCTTGGATTTTTGGAAAGTTTCTAAATGCAGATTTTGGCAGACTTCTACATGGAATTGGATTGATATTTCTATTAGATTTAGGATATATTTTAGACAAAGATTTATTTCCAAATTAGATTCTATTTCTTTATGGAAATTAGTGTGATTTGTAATTCCTTTTAGGATTTGGATTTCTATTTCCCATAGGATTTAGGACTTTGTCTAGCACTATAAATAGAGGATGATAGTCAGGTTTTATTCATTCAATCATCTACTACATTCTCTCATCTACAACATTGGAGGATTGAAGACATGAGCTAAGTTCTTTTTATTCAGTTCTAAGGGATGTTGAACCTTATTTATAATTAATGGTTAATTGAGTATTTATTATTTATTTCTTCTCACGTGAAATTCATTCTTGATAATCTAATTTAATTTCTGAATGTCATTTGGCTTAACTGATTTGATTTCTGCAGGATTGAGTTGGTTAACAAATATCATATGCTAGATCAAGGAATAATATTACGTGTAATTGATATTGTTTCTAATCACAAGTAGTAATTAGTAATACCTGATTGTGGACAAGCTTTTGAGTATTGCTATGATTATCAGAAGACAAGTTAAACAATCTGAGCTTATGTGTTTGTTTCTTGGAATAGTCTAATTCCCTAGTTCTTAATGTTGCTATTATATTAAATCTAGAGAGCTTGTTCTAGGTTATATAATTGCTAGAATCTTGCGAAGAGCTTGTTTCATTGAGTGGCAATCTAAGGGGAGTTTCGAGTAGCAGAGCTTGTTGTTACCTAGGGCTATTAGTTTCATTAAAGGGTAAATAATGTTACACTATTAATCTATTATTGTAAAAAGGTGATACTGAACTGAAGAACTGAATCTTTTTATTCATTGTTTATTCTTATTAGTTTATTCTTGTTAATTTAGTTAATTAATTCAAAATCCCCTTTTCATTAGAAATCATAGGATAAATATAAAACAAATCACTCTCTGTGGGATCGATCATTGCTTACTACTATGCTAATTATTTGAATTTATAAAGTAAAAGTGAGATTAATTTAGAATGTAAACGATGACTCCCAAATTTTTATGCCAGATTCTTAGAGTGTTAATTGTTTTTGTTTATTCTTTGTTTTCATTTATTTATTATTTTCTTTTTCTTTTTATTTTATAACTTAATCCTCTCACTCTAGTGACTTAAATTTTGTTCAAGAGATAGAGAAAACTGCAGATATAGAAGAAGCTCGTGTTCCATCACTTGAAGAGGAAAAGTTGGCGGTGCCAAATAAAAATAGAACTTTAAAAGAACTAGTTACTCTCGATCTTGATCATTTTGTGTTGAGTATCCTACTTTAGATGTTGCTTTTGAACTTAACTCTAGACTAATTCGTCTTTTGCCTACTTTTCGTGGTCTTACAGGTGAAAATCCATATAAGCATCTAAAGGAGTTTCATGTGGTGTGTTCCACGATGAAAGACAAGGAGTGACAGAGGAACAGACCAAGCTTAGACTTTTTCCGTTCTCATTAGCAGATTTGGCTAAAGATTGGTTATACTATCTTCCTTCAGAATCAATACGATCATGGATTGATATGCAAAGGTTATTCTTAGAGAGGTATTTCCCTGCATCAAGAGTTACCGATACAAGGAAGGAGATATGTGGAATCATGCAGTTCAATGGAGAATCTCTCTACGAGTATTGGGAAAGGTTCAAGAAGTTGTGTTCCAGCTGTCCACCTCAAGGAATTAATGAACATTACTTGATCCAGTACTTCTATAAGGGGTTGCTACCAATGGAAAGAAGCATGATTGATGCAGCAAGTGGAGGAGCACTGGTAGACAAGACTCCAGAAGCTGCAAGGAACTTAATTGCAAACATGGCAGCTAACTCACAATAGTATGGAACTAAGATGGATCACACACCACAAAGGGTAAATGGGGTAAGCACGAGAGACTTGGAGCAACAGATTTCTGATTTAACTGATTTGGTTCAATAAATGGCTGCAAGGAATACGCAAGGTTTTCAACAAGCTCAACCTCAGTACCACATAGAAAACCAAGAAGTACTTGTCAATTCTGGGACATCTATGGAGGATATGTTCAAGGCATTCATGAACCAAACACAACAGTTCATGAGTCAGACACAACAATTCCAGCAAGAGACAAGAACTTCTGTTCAAGATCTAAGGGACCAAGTTGGTCAGCTTGCAACCTGATGGGAAGGTCACTTTCTCAAACTATTGAAAATGTACGTGCCATAACATTGAGATGTGGTGCAGGAGGATCGACAAAAAGAAATTCAATACAAAGCAAAGTCAAAATGATAGTGAAAAAGCAAAGAATGATGTACTCAAGCACAAATTTCCACCTCTTTGACTTATATAAAGCTGAAACTACCTTTTCCACAAGTTCTAACAAGGAATTTGAAAGTTGGAAAGAATTCAACGTGGTATACAGAGTCTAATGAAAAATTCCTAGAAGAAATGGCGAATAGGGAACAAAAACTTAAAGATGATGAGGAGTTCACTAGTGGAAACCAGTTAGAAGTGCTTGAGGCTACTACTGAATTTGAAGAAGAAATAAGGTATTTAAAATCTGAAAAGGATGAACAAGAGGAAGATGAGAACAATTGGATAAGTTTTACAGATCTTTACAAAGAGGATATAGGTGATAAAGTGTTGCAAACAACAAAAACACTACGTGATAGATATCATAGGACCTTAACTATGGAATTGGATGAGGCACATGTCCAGTTCAGCACATATGAGACTAAAAGGTATCTTGGTATTGTTGATTTTGTTTTTTCTACTTATGTTGTTGACTCTATAGTGCATGAATCTTTTGATCAAATATAATTATACGAGAAGGATTTTAGGGCTGGAATGGAGCAAAATCATGATATGAAGGATGCTCCTAATGAATTGAAATTGTTACCAGTCCACTTGAAGTACACAAGTCCGATTACATAAAATGAGAAGGATGATGTCAAGCCAATGACAATAAACAAGGGTATCTGCTTGGGAGGCAACCCAAGATCTCAGATTTGATTTTTCTATCCCTTCACTTTTTAGTTTTTTTATTGCTTGTTAGCTGATAGTATTTTTTTCTTTGCATGATTTTCTTACATTGGGGACAATGTAAGGTTTGATTTGGGGGGGGGGGAGATTTATGTTTTTATTTTATTAGGGATATTTAATCCGATTTTGATGGAGAATTTAAAAAAATTGATGCTTTTGAAAATTTTTGAAAAAAATTTTGTTTCATGATTCTATTTGGCTAAGTGTTAAAACGATTTAAAGTCAAAGATTGAAAATTAATGCTAAATTTCAGAATCTAATTGATGCTTAATTAGTTGATGAATGATAACAACTAAGCCATGATCCATAGTAATTGATTTAAATTAAATTTGTGATACATGAGTACTTGAATATGAGAAGCATGTTTATTTGGTTAAGTTATTTGTGGAGTTGTCTTTGTGTACTGATTTCATGACTTAGAACTATTTAACTTGCTTATGTTGTTGCAGAACCATGTGAAAAAAATGATGAATGAAAAAAAAGAAGAAAAAAAAAGAGAATGAAAAAAATGAAAATTGAAAATCTGCTTCAATGTCCATCAGGCGAAATAAGCTGGGTATCTAAGCCTCTCGGGAAGCACTCGGTATTCTTATTTGAAAAGTGCGATGGATAAAAGCATCTTGACTAGTCGACTTTTGTGGCCTTTATTACTTGAATAAGTAAGCCTTAGGGGTGTCTCTACACCTAGCGCCCTAAGATCATCTGGTTTGGGAGTCGTTTGTGGAAAGTTCACTAATGGGTAACTCTGAAAAGCCTAAGAAAAGGAGACATTGCACATGTAAAGAAAAGAAAAAAAATATACAAGAAAAGCATGAAAATACATTCATCTGTGCTAAAAAGAAGGTTCTATGAAAAAAACTTAAAAGGTAAGAAAAATTTGTTCTTGGTTGTGAGTCAGTGTGCACTGTTTTTGCTCCATGGTAACTTAGTTGAGTAAGTATGTAGATTTTGGGAAAGTTACTTATATGGCTACAGTTTGATTTAATGAAATTCATTGGTGAAATGGTAAGGTTGGTAATTTTAAGTTGATTGATAAGGAAATGGATGAAATTCATTGGTGAAATGGAAAGTTACTTAAGTTGATTGATATAATTATCATTATTTGAAATGAAAGAGGTTTTAAGGTTTTAGAACCTGGGATTTGAGGATGTATGTTGTTATATTTAGCCATATAATGATGTATGTTTGGAAGAAGATGGGATCGTGACGTACAGAATCCGGATGTGAAAAATAGACCGGATTTCGAGGCGTTACATGTTGATATCAAAGCTAATAATAGGTTATAAACCTTAGGTATGAGTACCTAAGACTATAATCGTAGAGAGAATGATAAGAAGATCACCACGTGATCATAGTAAATCATAAGTAATGTATGAAAGTCATTAAAGCGATGAATGATTTATAAGCAATGCTATGAATGTATGGTACTACTACGAAGTAGTATGGGAAGAAGAACTCAGATTGAGTTGTAAAGGATAGCATACGAATTAAAGAAAATTCGTATTAAGTAAAGGGAAAGTTAGAAGTTGTAAGATTTCAAATGAGGACTCATGTGATAGCTGAGTTGTATGAACCTTTGTATGGGCAGAGGTTTGTGCTTGGTGTAACAACCACTCGGTTTATTACAGTGATAATCATTGAAATTGGTCGCGCTATCAAGATATATATGACGAGAAGGTGAATCTTTTCTCATGTATATCTTTGATAGGTAGAGAAGGTTAAGATAAGGTGTGAGTCCTTGAAACTCATACTTATGGTAAGTTTGTGACTCATAATCATATGGTATGTTTTTGAACTTCTCAGCGAATGGACGCCTATGGTCTGTCTAGGATAGTTCTTAAACTCATATTATTGTGGAAAGTTCCTGAACTCATAATGTGTGGTAAGTTGATGGGCTATACTAAGGTATAGGAATGTGTAGAATGAAAACGAGTTATTTTCAGTAGACTTAGCATTGGAGGTGCTAGAGAAGATTAAGTATTGTCGTAGTAAGACAATAAAGGAAGGTGGAGAATATGATATTCCAAGTCATCTAGCTATGCTAGATTTCGAAGCTTCTTGAAATCGTGCTAATGTGCACGTTTTGAAAATAAAAGAATTGGTTCGACTTTTGGAACCAATGGATTTTAAAAGAACTATTATTTGTGACGCCCCCAAAGTAGGTATACATCACCCATCTTGAGTCGCCAAATACATGGTACTAAATTCAAATACAACTTGATTATACAACAGTCGTGTAAAATACAACAAAATGCATGATGTGAGTTTTAATACAAATATTGTCATCTAGACAATATCTACACTCAATTTAGTCCTCATTACATTTATTATCACACTATTTAATAGAATAATGAGGACTACTACGACACCATCTCGGACCATCACTCCGTTCCCCGACTAGTCCCAGCTACGTTCTCATTTCCTGAAGAGAACAGTGAAAGAAAGGGTGAGCTCAACTAGCCCAGTAAGAAATATTATGACTAAGATAATGCAGAATAAATTATCATTAGTCCTCAACAGTGTTAAACTGATAAAATACAATAGACATCAAGTTTAAGCTGCGCGGTGAACATGAAATCCATTAAAAGAGTCAAGTAGAGAATAAAATCTACTATCTTTTATGATTCAAAAAGATTTTCATCACTTTTATCATTTGTGACTCGATTTTAATAAATAATCCACATCATCCTTACACTACTACCAAGGATATTCATTAGGTCACGACCACAAATTATCCATGCATCACGGGCCAAGGATATTTTGTGTATTCATCAATGGTCATGATCATGCCAACAACTATCCATCAATGCACCCCGTGCCAATGAGGACTTTACCACATCATTTGTAACATTACTACATGATTACAACCAATAATCCTCGGTCATAATCATACCAAGTCCATCTATGCACTCTACAGCCACGAGATGACTTTCAAAAAATAATATAAACATGAGGATGGTGACAATGATATAAGAATTCAATAAAACAAGTTCAAGAATTAATTTATTCAGAGGAACTAATAACGCCAAAATTGTCAACATGATACTTCTTTGTAAAGTAAAATTCAAGAATGCTCGGAAGAATATTTCCATGAAAAAGATCTTTGGATGAAACGCAAATATCAAAAATATTCCACTAATTTCATGGAATGTAGAAGTCAAAACTTTAACCAACTGAGTATAATAAAGAATGGAATAACAAAAGAAATCACCATGCATGCGGTAGATTCAGATCGACGGTGTTATTCCATCGTAATAATAAATAACGGAACTGTGTCAAAGCGTAATATGCACCGACAGAATATTCCAACAGATTAATAAAGAATGGAATACAACAGAAATCAACATGTATGCGGTACTTCGCATAGACAGGTTATTCCAACAGAATACTAAATGACGGAACCAGGTCAGGTGAAATTCACACCAACAGGATGTTCCAACAGAATAATAAAGACAAAACCAGGTCCAGCGTAAAGCACAGACAGGATATTCCAACAGAATAATAAAGAATGGAATACAGAAGAATTTCAACAAGTATAGGGTAGCCCACGTATACATGTTATTACAATAGAATAATAAAGATGGAATAATAGAAGTTCTCTTCATGAATACAAAAGAAATAATACCCCTTACCATAAAAGAAACTTGATATCGGAGTAGTGAAGTAGCAGAATACTTTTCTTCTTTCTCTCTATAATTTCTCTCTCTAGAGTTTCAGTGAATTCTTAAGAAATAATGAAGGAATGAGCTTCTATTTATAGAAGAATGGAATGAATAGTAACCAATCCATGAACGGTCCAGATTGATTTACTTTAATCGGATAGTCCATATCTAAAGCAAAATCTTTTAAATAAAATATAATATATTCTATTTATAATCTAATAAAACGAATAAATTTTAGAAAGATTTTACTATGCAAATACTATGCATAATAAAATATAATATATTCTAATTATTGTCTAATAAAACAAATAACTTTATAAAAGTATTCGCTTTTATATAAAAGATTTTACTATTAACCTAATAAAACGAATAACTTTATAAAAGTATTCATTTTTTATATAAAAGATTTTTCCGCTTCATTACGTTAATAATACGAATAAAACAAAACGTCATCATTATTATTATTATTCACACTATTAATCGACCAGGTCGTTCCCAGGAAAGAGGGGACTTTCCAATAAGGATTTCTCCCTATTGGCGCACAATTAGGTGTCCAAACCTCTCCTTGGCAGAACTTCTAGACATCGTTAATAATGCAAATAATATTATTAACAACTTCGTCATCTCAATTATTGATTTAATAACATATAAAATATCGACAATAATTGAATCAAATTGAGTGACTTCTCACATAAGCATTAATAATCAATACCGTGTGCTACTATTCAACCACGCGTATTACTATACTTTTACTACCGAGTAGTTCAACAGTATCAACGGTAAAACTTCCGTCGTTATTTTCATAAAAATATTTTTGTCCTTTTCTCAATCAAATGATAATTATTTTGTGGGGTCCACCAATGATTGTGGTCGTCTGCATTTAATATTTCACGACCAATCGAATATTATATAACAACTGCATTACTTTTGCAAAATTTATAAATATTACCCACAACTATAACACTATATCAAATTTATTCCATAATATTCAAAAATGATATTTATAGAAAATTCATTTTATTCATAAAAGTTGGGTCTTACAATCTCCCTTCTTATGAAATTTCGCCTCTCGAAATTAGGGTGCGATACTGGTATGTCGAAGAGGTAAGGATACCTTGATTTCATTTTAGATTCTAACTCCCAGGTCATTTCCTCAACATCGTGGTTCCTCCATAACACGTTAACTTGAGGTATAACCTTGGAGCGTAGAATATGGTCCTTCTTATCCAAGATTTGAACAGGAACCTCTTCATCCGTTAAATCTTACGCTATTTCGTCCGGTTCTAACTCAATAATATGGTTCGGATATTTCACATATTTACGTAACATGGATATATGAAAAACGTTATGAACACGAGACATACTTGGCGGTAAAGCAAGTCTATAGGCTACAGTCCCTACTCGATCGAGGATTAAAAATGGGCCAATGAATCGAGGATTGAGCTTTCCTCTCTTTTCAAATCTCGTAACTCATTTCCATGGAGCAACACGTAACAACACATAATCTCCAATATCGAATTCCACGTCCTTTCGATGAAGATCAGCATAACTCTTTTGTCGGTCTTGTGAGATTTTTATACGTTGTCAGATCGTTTGCATCTTTTCCGTAGTCCCAACATACTGGAGAACGACACTTTCTTCCATACAACGCCTCGAATGGAGCCATGCCAATACTTGCTTGATAACTATTGTTGTAAGAAAACTCCACCAATGGTAAGAACTTGTCCCAACTTCCCTTGAAGTCAAGGACCACAAAGTCTTAATAAATCTTCAAGAGTTTGAATAGTCCTCTCTGATTGTCCGTCCGTCTGATGATGATAAGTCGAACTAAATCGTAAATTTGTGCCCATAGCTTTTTGCAAACTAAACCAAAATCGTGAAGTGAATCTTGGGTCTCGATCAGAAACTATGGATACTGGCATACCATGCAGTCTTACAATCTCGTTTATGTACATATGAGCATAACGTTCAAGTGTATAAGTTTCTCGTATTGGTAAGAAATGAGCAGACTTGGTCAATCTATCAACAATGACCCAAATTGCATCTATGCCTTGAGAAACCTTGGGAAGACCAGTAACAAAATCCATAGTAATGTGCTCCCACTTCCATTCAGGAATTTCAAGTGGTTGCAATGGAACTTTTGGTACTTGATGCTCCGCTTTGACTTGTTGAAAAGTTAGACACCTTGAGATCAACAGCGCTATATCTCTCTTCATATTGCTCCACCAAAATGTATGACGAAGATCACGATACATTTTGGTACTCCCGGGATGGATTGCAAATGGTGTGTTGTGCGCCTCCATCATGATTTTATACTTTAAATCGGGGTCGTTAGGAACACAAAGTCTGGAGATGACTCGAAGTATTCCTTCTTCATTGATTCTTGCTTCCAGCATAGCACCTTTTTGTACTTTCTTCCTCATACGCATCAGCTCCAGGTCTGTAGCTTGAGCAGCTTTAACTTTATCGATTAAATTTGGTTCTACTTGTACATTCGCTATCATCACATGGGTCCCTGGAGTCTTTAATTCTATCTCCATCCTTTTCAAGTCATACAGGATGGGCCTTTGCGTTGACAATATTGCACTTGTACCCGCATATGATCTTCTACTCAATGCGTCAACTACCACGTTTGCTTTTCCAGGATGGTATTAGATGGTATGATCATAATCTTTCAACAGTTCAAGCCAACGTCATTGTCGCATGTTGAGTTCCTTTTGAGTAAAGAAATATTTGAGGCTTTTATGATCCGTAAAGATCTCCACTTTCTCCCCATACAAGTAATGTCTCCAAATTTGAAGTGCGAAGACAACAGCTGCCAACTCTAGATCATGAGTATTATAATTCCTCTCATATTCTTTGAGTTGTCACGAGGCATAGGCTATGACTTTCCCATGTTGCATGAGAACACATCCTAACCCCTTGCCTGAAGCATCACTGTAGATGACAAATCCTCAAAAGTCGGGATGGTATTGTCAAAGCAGTCTTTGAAATGAGTCTTCTTTTGAGTTCTTGAAAACTCTTCTCACAATCCTCGTTCCAACCAAATTTTGTATCTTTCCGAGTCAGCTGAGTTAAGGGAGTAGCGATTCGAGAAAACCCTTCTACGAATCTCCAATAATAACCAGCTAAGCCGAGAAAGCTACGTACTTCGGTCACTGATTTAGATTGCTCCCAGCTTTGAATGGCTTCAATCTTTGTCGGGTCAACAAATATTCCATGACTTGATACCACGTGCCCAAGGAATGCTACTTCCTCAAGCCAAAACTCGCACTTCTTCAACTTGGCATAAAGCTTATATTCACGAAGCTTTTGGAGTATCAGCCTCAAGTGTTGCTCATGATCTTCACGGCTTTTGGAATAAATAAGGATGTCATCAATAAGGACGACCACAAAGTGATCCAAATATTCCTTGAATACTCGGTTCATCATATCCATGAAGGCAGCAGGAGCATTAGTCAATCCAAAAGACATGACTAGGAATTCATAATGCCCGTACCGAGTTCTGAAAGCCATCTTTGGAATGTCATCAGTTCTAATCTTCAATTGGTGATATCTGAAATGAAGATTAATCTTTGAAAAGAATTTGGCGCCTTGAAACTGGTCAAATAGGTCATCATTACGTGGCAATGGGTACCTATTTTTGATAGTGACATGATTCAACTCCCGATAATCAATACAAAGTCGCATACTCCCATCTTTCTTCTTCACGAATAGAACAGGAGCACCCCAAGGAGAAGTACTAGGATGAACAAAGCCAATGTCTAACAATTCCTGCAGTTAGGTCTTTAACTCCTGAAGTTCAATAGGAGCCATTCGATATGGGGCTTTGGAAATGGGTTTTGTACCGGGTTCAAGGTCGATACAAAATTTAATTTCACACTCTGGGGGTAGGCCATGAAGTTCTTCAGGGAATACGTCAGAAAATTCATCAACAATAGAAATATCATTCAAAACTGACGTATTTTTGTTTAGATCCGTGACATGAGCTAAAAAAGCTTGACATCCGTTTTTCAATAAACGAATAGCTTTATGGCTTGAGATGATAGTGATTGATTTTAATGGTTTGGTTGCTTGAATTCGCATAATAGGTTGTTTAGGAATATGAAAGCTAATAACCTTACGAAAATAATCAATTTTTATATGATGAGTAGTTAACCAATCAATCCCTAGAATCACATCAAATGCAAGTATTTTTAAAGAAATAAGATCGACAAGTAACGCACGGTTACCAATTTAAATCAAATAAGACTTATAAACCGTGGATGTAATGAAGGTTTCTCCCAACGGAGTTTCAACAGATAAGTCAAAGTCTAATCTCCGGAGTCAAATCTAGATGTTGAGCGCAAGTAGGAGAAATGAAAGAGTGGGTAGAACCGGTATCAAATAAGGTATATACTTCACTAGAATTTATGATAAGCTTACCAGTGATGACCTTGTTCGGGTTACTTGCTTTTTGGGAGGTCACGACAAACGCTCTCCTTGAACAACCGGTTTTGTCTTATGTCAGGATGGCCTTTCTTGCCTCCATCCCATTTGGACTTGTCTTCAGTGCACGACAAAATTGGGCCAGGTGTCCTTCTCTTCCACAATTGTAACATGCGTTGGAGGGCATCGCACAGTTTGGACTGAAGTGTCCCTCCCCTCTACATTTGAAGCATATGATAAGTGGTCGTTCTCCTTCCTTAACGACAGGTGCTGATGCTGACGTCTTTCCATCATTGTTGAATCTTCTTTTCTTGAAATGTCCATTCTTATTATTTTGGCCATGATTATCACCGAAGTGGTTACCATTTCTGGCATGTTGATTCCCTCCACGCTTATTGTCACCGCTTCGATGACTGCTATCACTGGTATTATCATTTTTCCGGCTGCTCTCTTTTGGTTGGGTTGACTCATTATCGCGCTCCAATAACTGAGCCCTATTAACAACATCTGAATACAAACACAGTTTATGAGAGATAAGATATTGACGTATCTCTGGTTTCAAACCTCTTAGAAACATTCACGTCATTCTCTCCTCATTATCAACCAAATGGGATGCAAACCGGGACAACTCGGCAAACTTAGCTTCGTACTGTGACACGGTCATGTTGTTTTGTTCCAATTTAATGAACTCTACCTCTTTCATGTGACGAATACTTTCGGGAAAGTACTTGTCATTGAACAGTTCTTGGAACTTCTCCCAAGACATCTTCGGTCTGGCGAGTTGAGTACGCTTCTGATTCCCACCAAATAATCTGCCTCTGCATAACATGAAAGTGGTAAAGGGAACCTTTTACTCCTCGGAACAACCCAAGACATCAAATATCTTGTTAATCTGTTTTATCCACGTCTCCGCCTTAAGAGGTTTTGGCTCTCCAAAAAACTCCGATGGTCCCAGCTCCTTAAACTATTTGGCGGTGATCGTCCGAGAGTTGCCAGTGTTTTCACCTGTATTTTGGATAGGAGCCGCTCTCGCCTGATGTTGCATGAATTGCATGAAGCCTCGGAACATTCCATCGTTCATCATTTGGTCAGTGTTGTTGTTTGCATTAGGATTGTCGTCTTCCTGATGCTCCATTGATGTTCTCAACATTCTCGGATGCCATTTTCAAATACTGCCACAAAATAAGGGTTAATTAACATATTACATATTATCCCTATACTCTGACCGACCAATTAAATACCAAATAAACTTAGGTAGGTCATACTAGCAAAAATTCCCGTCTCTCCCTCTAGTTCTTATCTCACATCTCAAACCATGGATCATATCCCTAAGCTTTGATACCAACTATGACGCCCCCAAAATAGGTATACATCACCCATCTTGAGTCGCCAAATACATGGTACTAAATTCAAATACAACTTAATTATACAACAGTCGTGTAAAATACGACAAAATACATGCTGTGAGTTTTAATACAAATATTGTCATCTAGACAATATCCACACTCAATTTAGTCCTCATTACATTTATTATCACACTATTTAACAGAATAGTGAGGACTACTAAGACACCATCTCGGACCATCACTCCGTTCCCCGACTAGTCTCGGCTAGGTTCTCATTTCCTGAAGAGAACATTGAAAGAAAGGGTGAGCTCAACTAGCCCAGTAAGAAATATTATGACTAAGATAATGCAGAATAAATTATCATTAGTCCTCAACAGTGTTAAACTGATAAAATACAATAGACATTAAGTTTAACTACAGCGAAACATCCAATCTGTTAAAAGAGTCAAGTAGAGAATAAAATCTACTATCTTCTATGATTTAAAAAGGTTTTTCATCACTTTAATCATTTGAGACTCGACAATAAATAATCCACATCATCCCCCGCTTTCACGGGCCAAGGATATTCATTAGGGTCATGACCACAAATTATCCATGCACTACGGGCCGAGGATATTTGTGTGTATTCATCAATGGTCATGATCATGCAAACAAGCATCCATCAATACACTTGGGCCAATGAGGACTTTTACCACATCATTTGTAACATTACGGCCATGATTACAAGAATAATCCACCGGTCATAATCATACCAAGTCCATCTATGCACTACGGGCCACATATGACTTTCAAAAATAATATAAACATGAGGATGATGACAATCATATAAGAATTCAATAAAACAAGTTCAAGAATTAATTTATTAGGAACTAATAACGTCCAAATTGTCAACATGATACTTCTTTGTAAAGTAAAATTCAAGAATGCTCGAGAAGAATATTTCTATGAAAAGATCTTTGGATGAAGCGCAAATATCAAAAAATATTCCACTAATTTCATGGAGTGTAGAAGTCAAAACTTTAACCAACCGAGTATAATAAGGAATGGAATAACAAAAGAAATCACCATGCATGCGGTACAGAGCGTATAAAGTTATTCCATCGAATAATAAATAACGGAACCGAAGTCAAAGCGTAATACACCCAACAGGATATTCCAATGTAATAATAAAGAATGGAATACAGCGAAATCACCATGCATGTGGTACTTGGCGTGAGCAAAGTTATTCCAACAGAATACTAAATGGCGGAACTGGTCGGTGAAATTCACACCAACAGGATGTTCCAACAAAATAATAAAGGCGGGACCGGTCCCGGCGTAAAAGCAATGACAGGATATTCAGCAGAATAATAAAAAAGCGGAACCGAGGTTCTAGATAAAGCATGTACATGATATTCCACGAGAATAATAAAGAATGGAATCTGTAAGAATTTCACCAAGTATAGGGTAGCCCATGTATACTGAGTTATTCCAATAAAATAATAAAGATGGAATAATAGAAGTTCTCTTCATGAATACAAAAGAAATAATAATACCCTACAGTAAAAAGAAACTTGATATAGAGTGAGTGAAGTAGCGAGAATACTTTTCTTCTTTCTCTCTATAGTTTCTCTCTCAGAGTTTCGATAAATTGTAAGAAATAATGAAGGAATGAGCTTCTATTTATAGAAGAATGGAATGAATAGTAACCAATCCATGAACGGTCAGATTGATTTACTTTAATCGGACGGTCCATATCTAAAGCAAAATCTTTTAAATAAAATATAATATATTCTATTTATAATATAATAAAACGAATAACTTTTCGAAAGATTTTACTATGCAAACACTATGCATAATAAAATATAATATATTCTAATTATTGTCTAATAAAATAGATAACTTTATAAAAGTATTCTGTTTTATATAAAAAGATTTTACTATTAACCTAATAAAACGAATAACTTTATAAAAGTATTCTGTTTTATATAAAAAGTTTTTCTGTTTTATTACATTAATAATACGAATAAACAAAACATCATCATTATTATTATTATTCACACTATTAATCGACCATGTCATTCCTAGGAAAGAGGGGGATTTCCAATAAGGATTTCTCCCTATTGGCGCGCAATTAGGTGACCAAACCTCTCCTTGGCAGAAATTCTAGACATCGTTAATAATGCAAATAATAATATTAACAACTTCGTCATCTCAATTATTGATTTAATAACATATAAAATATCGACAATAATTGAATCAAATTGAGTGACTTCTCACATAAGCATTAATAATCAATACCGTGTGCTACTATGCAACCACGGCATTATTCTTTGTACTTTACTACCGAGTAGTTCAACAATAAAGAGCAACCAAAACTTTTCGCCATTATTTTCATAAAAATATTTTTGTCGTTTTCTCAATCTTTCAATAATTCTGTTATGGGGTCCACCAATGATTGTGCCGTCATACGAATATTCCCTGACCAATCGAATATTATATAACAACTTGCGTACTTTGCAAAATTTATAAATATTATCCACAACTATAACATTATATCAAATTTATTCCATAATATTCAAAAATGATATTTATAGAAAATTCATTTTTATTCATAAAAGTTGGGGTCTTACATTATTGGTATGTCTATGCTAATTGTTTCGGCTAGACAAAAATTGATTTGAAATTTCAAAATGAATTTTATATCATCAGTGCATTTGATGCAAGGATGGTAAAAGGATGGAGTTATTAATGCAATTAAACCTGGTGTTGGATTTGATCTTAGGATCAACAACCTACTATGGTATGATGTATAATGAAGAAGTCATTAACTGACGAAGTCCTCAATGTACTATGAAGAGTACGATATCATGACGTCATGAAACATTTTGATGTATTGCAAAAGAATTTAAAGAGTAGTCGATGTCAATTGACCGAACTAGACGAATGTTTCAAGTTGATGTCCAATTTATTGGTATGGTCTAAGCTACTTGATTTGGCTAAGACGAATGGTATGTCATGATTAAAAGAAAATCGAGCTTTCTTGGAAGAGCTATGCCGAACCAAATTGTTTTGGTGTGGAATCTAATGACTAAGTCTGAGGTGAACATACCCTGAAATGGGGTTATACGATCGGTTGATCACCTACGTATGGAAGAGGTAGTTTACCTTCCTTGTGATTATAAACTTATCGTGTAAGAAGGGTTTACGGTGAAATGCTGTTAAACCTAGTAAGAGTTCATGGTCAATTTGACCCCTCAGCAAAAGAATGAAATGTTTTAAAGGAATCCTTATATTCCTATTTATTCCTTTCACTTTATGATTCTTAATAAGTTATGAAGGGTAGGGAATGTAAGAAAGATAAAAAAACTTCTTTGAAGAGAATTTGAGCAGAAGGGTAAGCTAAAATTTTGAGGACGAAATTCTGTGAAGGAGGGGAGAATGTGAGAACCCAGGTAAGGGTTTGGTTTTAAGAAATTCTGAGGACTGAATTTTTATAAGGAGGGAAAAATGTGACAACCCGGAAAATCGGATTGTCCAGAATTGAAGTTTAAAGAATTAGTTATTAATAAAATGAATTTTTATTAATAATATTATGTGCTATGTGTTTATTAATCGTTCTATAACCTAGGATGATTATTAATCTGGAGGATTCTGGCTACAAGCTAGACTGAACGAGTAAGATTTTTCAAGACGAAAATAAAAAATTTTCGGGAACAAAATATTTTTCAGGGAAAAAGACGAAATAGGTACTATTCATCCATTTCTGCTCGGAGATTTATTTTGAATTTTCGAGAAACGCGTAATGATAGAATACTGAGACGAGATGGAATATTTAATAATATTTCAGTTATGGCAAAAACAAAATTTTCGCCTATGGACTTAAAACCTAAGGGTTAGGGAAAGTGAGTTCCGAGAATTTTATGATTTCGTATAATAATTAGAGTTATTATGCGTGAGAAATACGAGTATAATACTAGTATTATACGAGTATAGTACGAAGATTAATACGACGTATAATACGAATATCGTACGAATTATATACGAAGAGAATACGAGAATGGATCAAGCCCAGAGAAGGCCCAGTAAAAATTAATGTAAGGCCCAATGTTAGATTTAATTAAGCCCGATCCAAGAAAATTAACCGCAGATCGAACTGATGGGTCACTGGATGGGTAAAACCCATGGGGAAGACCCATGGGCATAAGGGGTGGCCACTTGGCCACCAAGTAAGGGTGGTGGCCAAGTAGACTTGGTGGCTAAGCTTTGAATAGTAAGGAGGTTAGGGGCGAAATGACCAAATTGCCCTAAGCCTTGCTTTTCTATATAAACAAGCCTAAACTCATTTATTAAACCTTTAATGAAGTTTGAACGAAAAGATTAAAGGATAGTAAAAGACAAAGAATGTGAATGCGGGTTACGGAACCGATATTCGGGGACCGTAGTCGCGATAAACGAACGTGAGGGATTGCTATGGTTGTGATTCCTTAGACGTTGAGTGACGAAGGTAATGTATAACATTTCGATGTTATGACATGGTAATGAGAGAAGAATGTGAAGCGTTTAGACGCTGTGAACGCAACATTGTTTCGATGAACGATCGGTCTTGGCATACAACGAACCGTATGGCTTTGACATTAAGAAAGAATAATAAACATAGGGTTCATGGGATGAATAATGATTGAAAGTGATTAAAACCTTGAGTAAAGGTTGAATGAGAGATTAAGAGAGGAACAATGTAAACGTTGAATATGTAAACGATTCTCGTAAATCATATTCACGTTGAGCGAACGTTCTAAGTATACATTTGTTGTATAACTTAGACGTTGACAAAGGTAGTAAGTACGAGATGATTTATCAAGAAAACCGTAGTGAACGGTAATAAGATTTAATAGAAGCCGAATGTGAGTTGGATGAGAATGCTAGAATGAAATGTAGGCGTTGAACACTTGAACCGACGTAAAGGTTAAGTGTACGTGAATATTAAACGGGTAGAACCTACACCCCGTGTATGGTTTGACCGTAGGATAATGAAGATCAATGATTAAACCTGTAATGGGTGAAGAAGCTGAATCAAAGACAAGCACGTATAACGTAAATAAGCCGATTTAATGTTTATAACTTGGAAGACGTTTCGTGTCGAATGAACCGGACATTGTAAGATAAGAATAATGTAATGTAAAATAGTTAACGCTAGTAATGCATAGAATGAATATGGAATGATCGTTCTGAGTATATAAAAGATTGTATGACTTAGACGATGATGAATGAATCCTGAGGTATGGCATTTAGTTGTCAGAAAGCCATAAGGAATAAGAAATTGACTTAACGAACATTATAGTTTAATAGTTTGGATAAGTTAAGATAAGTTAGGTTGTAGTACAATCGTAAAATTTGATGGTTGACATATGGGAGCTGGGCTAAACAATTTCTTCAGAGAGCGAAGGTATATATAAAACTGGCAACCGATCTAACTCACTGTGTGGGAAGTGTAGATGAGACGGGAACTTGTTTGTTGGTTGTTTGTGGGAAACCACTCAGAGTACCATATGGACTACTAGTAGAGACACGATGTGTGCTGAGTCCTAGGAAAGTATAAGAAAAAGATAAGAATGTAAATCATCAAAGATGATGAACGTATTAAGTAAGACATCTCCGTATGCATGAAGCCGTAAAACAGTAAAGGAAGTTGGTCACGTAAACTTAGTTTGTAAGAACGTGAACCCTACGAAGTAAATTTAAGTAAACCAATGCGTAAGTCAAGTATATGACTAATTGGTGTATGTGTTATTTCCTTATATGCTACATAGGAATTGGAATGAGCAATTCAGCAAAAACAATAAGCTATAGCTGTGCGTAAGGAAAGTTTCCTAACTTCATTCATATTTTAAATGAATGTTTGTTTCTAAAATTTCTCAGATGTTGAACTTGAGAAGTTCTGTCTATATGTAAACGTGTGATATTTGTACAAGGTGTTAGAATATATGAGGCCTTGTACCACGATGTGAACACTTTGGTGTTTCTATGATATGAACTATTCAATATGAGCATGTTCTGTTTATACATGAACCTTTATTGTTAAGTCTGGGCTATTGATTCTAGCTAGACGAAATGTGTATGAAAGAGAGTAGAGAATGAAAGTTTTTCAAAGTGAATGTGACTAATGTTTTAAAATGATAGGAATCGAGATTATTCCTATTATTCAAGCTGCTTCATAACCTTTATTCGGTTATTGAGGTCTTAAATGAATGTTTGAATTCTTAAAGTTATTTGTTCAACTGTTATGACTTCCTGGGCAATTGAATGCTCACACTTGCTTTAAATAAAAACATTTCCAGCGAACGATGTTAGAAAGAACTTAAGGATCCCGTACAGATCAAGCTGGTCAGTTTCCAGAAGAAGCGTGATTCATTATATGAATGAGCGTGAAGATCAAGTGAAGACTTGTAATATAGAATGATAGAATTAAACTATAGAATAGTTTAATGAACGTTTATATATCCTTGGTGGCAGATAAAAGTCACTTGTACAAGATGTAAAGAATAATGTAATTATCATTATTTGAAATGAAAGAGGTTTAAAGGTTTTAGAACCTGGGATTTGAGGATGTATGTTGTTATATTTAGCCATATAATGATGTATGTTTGGAAGAAGATGGGATCGTGATGTACAGAATCCGGATGTGAAGATAGACCGGATTTCGAGGCATTACACCAACAACTATCCCTCAATGCACTATGGGCCAATGAGAATTTTTACCACATCATTTGTAACTTTACGGTTATGATTATACCGAAGAATCCCTGGTCATAATCATACCAAGTCCATCTATGCACTACATGCCACAGATGACTTTCAATATAATATAAACATGAGGATGATGACAATGACATAAAAATTCAATAAAACAAGTTCAAGAATAAATTTTAAATATTTATAAGTTAATTTATCCTAAACTCAATAATGTCCAAATTGTCAACATGATACTGCTTTATGGAGTAAAATTCAAGAATGCTCAGAAGGATATTTCCATGAAAAGATATTGGATGAAGCGCAAATATCCAGGATATTCTACTAATTTCATGGAGTATAGAATCCAAAACTTTAACCAACTGAGTATAATAGAATATATAAAACTGCAAATGGATTTTTGCCCGCCATGCGGTAATCCACGTAGACAGATCATTTCCACAAGTTAATAAGGAATGAATACAAAGGATCATTCACCATGCATGCGGTAATCCACATAGACAGGTTATTCCAACATAGTAATAAAAAATAGAACCAGGTCATGCGTAATCCACACAAACAGGATATTCCAACAGAATAATAAAGAATGGAACTAGGTTTTGCGTAAAACTTGCATGCATGTGATGTTCCAAATGTAATAATAAAGAATGGAACTAGGTCATGCGTAATTCGCATGCATGTGATATTCCAATAGAATAATAAAGAATGGAATAACAACATAATTCACTGTGCATGCGATAAACCGACATGCATAAAAGTTATTCCAATGTAATAATAAAGAATGGAATAACAGAAGAATTTCACCATGTATGTGGTACTTCGCATAAACAGGTTATTCCAACATAATAATAAAGAATGGAATAACAACTCTTACGAGTATTTGAAAGAAAATAACTCTCTTTATGAATACAAAAGAATAATACCCCTTACCTTAGAAAGAAAGGTATTTCGACTGGTAGAGCAAGGATATTCTTGAAGAAAACTTATGCTGTTTTCTATGCTCAAAGCTTCTTAAAACTCTAAAGAAATACACTCAAGATTATAGAAGAAGAATTCTCCGAATTTCTGGTGTGTTTTCAATTCTAACTAAGCATCCTATTTATAGGAGAATGAAAAGGATATTATGCAACAAAATATAATATATTCTATTTATAATATATATATATATATATATATATATTATTTAAAATCTAATAAAATAAATAACTTTATAAAAGTATTACATTTTTATATAAAAAGATTTTACTATACAAACACTATACAAACACTATGCATAATAGAATATAATATATTTTATTTATAATCTAATAAAATAAATAACTTTATAAAAGTATTCTATTTTATATAAAAGATTTTACTATGCAAATACTATGCAGTGCACTTTGCAAACACTATGCATAATAAATTAAAAAACAAAACTTTATAAAAATATTCATTTTATTACATTTATAATAATAATAAAACAAACTTTATCATCATTATTATAATTTACACTATTAATCGACCGTGTCGTTCCCGGAAAGAGGGGGCTTTCAATAAGGATTTCTCCCTATTATGCGCATAATTAGGTGACCAAACCTCTCCTTGGCAGAACTTCTAGATATCATTAATATTGCAAATAATAATATTAATAAATTTGTTATCTCAATTATTGATTTAATAATATATAAAATATCAACAATAATTGAATCAAATAACGTGAGATACTATGCAACAATTACTATAGCAATAATTGAACAAAACTTAGTGACTTCTCACGTAAGCATCAATAATTAATACCGTGTGCTACTATGCAACCACGCGTATTACTGTACTTTTAACACCGGGTTTTTCAACAGTTAATGGTAAAACTTCCGCCGTTATTTTCATAAAAATATTTTTCTCAATCCGACAATAATTCTGTTGTGGGGTCCACCAATGATTGTGCGGTCGTACGAATATTCCATGTTAAAACGAATATTCTCCGACCAATCAAATATTATATAACAACTTGCGTACTTTGCAAAATTTATAAATATTACCCACAACTATAACATTATATCAAGTTCACTCCATAATATATAAAAAAATGATATTTATAGAAAATTCATTTTTATTCCTAAAAGTTGGGGTCTTACAACCTCCCCTTCTTATAAAATTTCGCCCTCAAAATTAGGGTACGTACCTGGTATGTCGATGATGTAAGGATACCTTGATTTCATTTCAGATTCTAACTCCCAGGTCATTTCCTCAATATCGTGGTTTCTCCACAAAACTTTGACTTGAGGTATAACCTTGGAGCGTAGAATATGTTCTTTCTTATCCAAGATTTGAACAGGAACCTCTTCATACGTTAAATATTCCGCTATTTAAATAAGTTATAACTCAATAATATGGTTCGGGTCTTTGACATATTTACGTAACATGGATATGTGAAAAGCGTTATGAACACGAGACATACTTGGCGGTAAAGCGAGTCTATAGGCCACAGTTCCTACTGGATCGAGGATTAAAATGGACCAATGAATCGAGGATTGAGATTTCTCTCTTTCCAAATCTCGTAACTCCTTTCCATGGAGCAACACGTAACAACACATGATCTCCAATATCAATTCCATGTCCTTTCGATGAAGATCAAGATAACTCTTTTGTTGATCTTGTGAGGTTTTATACGTTATCGGATCGTTTGAATCTTTTTCCGTAGTCATACGTACCAACTCTGGGTCCCAATAACATTGCTTCACCCACCTCATCCCAAAGATACCGAGAACGACACTTTCTTCCATACAACGCTTAGAATGGAGCCATACCAATACTTGCTTGATAGCTGTTGTTGTAGGAAAACTCCACCAATGGTAAGAACTTATTCTAACTTCCCTTGAAGTCAAGGACACAGAGTCTTAATAAATCTTCAAGAGTCTGAATAGTCCTCTTTGATTGTCCGTCCGTCTGAGGATGATATGCCGAACTAAATCGTAAATCCGTGCCCATAGCTTTTTGAAAACTAACCCAAAATCTTGAAGTGAATCTTGGGTCTCGATCAGAAACTATGGATACTGGCATACCATGCAATCTTACAACCTCGTTTATGTACATACGAGCAAGATGTTCAAGTGTATAAGTTTCTCGTATAGGTAAGAAGTCAGCAGACTTGGTCAATCTATCAACAATGACCCAAATTGCATCTATGCCTTGAGAAACCTTGGGAAGACCAGTAACGAAATCCATGGTAATGTGCTCCCACTTCCATTCTAGAATTTCAAGTGGTTTCAATGGACCCTTAGGTACTTGATGCTCCACCTTGACTCGTTGACAAGTTAAACACCTTAAGATGAATTCTGCTATCTCTCTCTTCATATTGCTCCAACAAAATGTATGTCGAAGATCATGATACATTTTGGTACTCCCAAGATGGATTGAAAATGGTGTGTTGTACGCCTCCATCATGATTTTATACTTTAATTCAGGGTCGTTAGGAACACAAAGTCTGGAGTTGTCTCTAAGTATTCCTTCTTCATCGATTCTTGCTTCCAGTATAGCACCTTCTTGCACTTTCTTCCTCATACGCATCAGCTCCAGGTCTATAGCTTGAGCAACTTTAACTTTATCGATTAAAGTCAGTTCTACTCGTATATTCTCCATCATCACATGGGTCCCTAGAGTCTTTAACTCTATCTCCATCCTTTGTAAGTCATACAAAATGGGCCTTTGTGTTGACAATATTGCACTCGTACCCGCATATGATCTTCTACTCAATGCGTCAGCTACCACATTCGCTTTTCCAGGGTGGTATTGGATGGTATGATCATAATCTTTCAACACTTCAAGCCAACGTCGTTGTCGCATGTTGAGTTCCTTTTAAGTGAAGAAATATTTTGAGGCTTTTATGATCCGTAATGATCTCCACTTTCTCCCTATACAAGTAATGCCCCCAAATCTTTAGTGCAAAAACGACTGCTGCCAACTCTAGATCATGAGTGAGATAATTCCTCTCATATTCTTTGAGTTGTCGTGAGGCATAAGCTATGACTTTCCCATGTTGAATGAGAACACATCCCAACCCTTTTCCCGAAGCATCACTGTAGATGACAAATCCCTCAAGCAGATGGTATTGTAACGAGCAGTCTTGAAATGAGTCTCCTCTTGAGTTCTTGAAAACTCTTCTCACATTCTTCGCTCCAACCGAACTTTGTATCTTTCTCGAGTCAAATTTGAGTTAATGGAGTAGCGATTCGAGAAAACCTTCTACTTAATCTCCGATAATAACCTAACTAAGTCGAGAAAGCTACGATGCATATTATCCATCGATTTAGGTTACTCTCCCAACTTTGAATAGCTTCAATCTTTCTTTGGGTCAGCAGATATTCCATGACTTGATACTACGTGCCCAAGGAATGCTACTTCCTCCGCCGAACTCGCATTTCTTCAACTTGGCATAAAGCTTGTTTTCACGAATCTTTTGGAGTATCAACCTCAAGTGTTGCTCATGATCTTCATGACTTTTGGAATAAATAAGGATATCATCAATAAAGGCGACCGTAAAGTGATCCAAATATTCCTTGAATACTTTCGGTTCATCATATCCATGAAAGGCGGCGGAGTGCATTAGTCAATCCAAAAGATATGACTAGAATTCATAATGTCCGCAGGGAGTTACGAAAAGCCGTCTTTGGAATGTCATCGGTTCTAATCTTCAATTGGTGATATCCAGGAATGAAGATCAATCTTTAAAAAGAATTTGGCGCCAGAATTTGGTCAAATAGGTCATCATTACGTGGCAATGGGTACCTATTTTTGATAGTGACATGATTCAACTCCCGATAATCAATACAAAGTCGCATACTCCCATCTTTCTTCTTCACACGAATAGAGCAGAGCACCCCAAGGAGAAGCATTTAGGATGAACAAAGCCAATGTCTAACAATTCCTGCAGTTAGGTCTTTAACTCCTGAAGTTCAATAGGAGCCATTCGATATGGGGCTTTGGAAATGGGTTTTGTACCGGGTTCAAGGTCGATACAAAATTTAATTTCACACTCTGGGGGTAGGCCATGAAGTTCTTCAGGGAATACGTCAGAAAATTCATCAACAATAGAAATATCATTCAAAACTGACGTATTTTTGTTTAGATCCGTGACATGAGCTAAAAAAGCTTGACATCCGTTTTTCAATAAACGAATAGCTTTATGGCTTGAGATGATAGTGATTGATTTTAATGGTTTGGTTGCTTGAATTCGCATAATAGGTTGTTTAGGAATATGAAAGCTAATAACCTTACGAAAATAATCAATTTTTATATGATGAGTAGTTAACCAATCAATCCTAGAATCACATCAAATGCAAGTATTTTTAAAGAAATAAGATCGACAAGTAACGCACGGTTACCAATTTAAATCAAATAAGACTTATAAACCGTGGATGTAATGAAGGTTTCTCCCAACGGAGTTTCAACAGATAAGTCAAAGTCTAATCTAGAGTCAAATCTAGATGTTGGTAAAGTAGGGAGAAATGAAAGAGTGGGTAGAACCGGTATCAAATAAGGTATATACTTCACTAGAATTTATGATAAGCTTACCAGTGATGACCTTGTTCGGGCAATTACTAGATGGTAATTCTTATCATTTACCAATTACTTTCTATCCTTTGGTAAATTAAAACATTTCTCCTTCAATCTCTATATATAGACCCTTAGATTGCCTTGGATGCTTATATGGCTGGCATAATTGAGCTCACATGATAATTATGGAGTGGTTGGCCGGATTTGGTGGGATTGGTAGCACAATAATGCACAAATAATGCACTAAGATGGACAAAAAGGGTAAAATGGTCATTTCCCCTCTCTTTAATCTATATAAAAATATATTAGATACATTGGATGCTACAATTGGATGATTCAACTTGAATGATTGAGCATTGGATGCTAGATGGGTAGGGTAGGAGTGTTGGCTAGCAATAATCTATCAATAATTCAACTAATAATACACTAATAAACCAAAAGGGCATTTTGGTAATTAATATAAAATTTCAAGGGCATTTTGTACATAGCAATTAAATGTAGTATTTAATCACTAGATGGTAATTCTTATCATTTACCAATTACTTTCTATCCTTTGGTAAATTAAAATATTTATACAATAACATCGTAATTAAACCCAATAATTTTAAATTAGGGTTTTGATTGAAAAATTAGGGTTTTCTAATTAGGGTTTCTAATTGACCATTAGGATTCTCTAATTATCTGTGTATGTTCTAACACAGTCATTACAATCTCTAACTTCAACCGATTAGGGTTGTAATAATTAGGGTTTGTCCTAATTATCGATAAACAATAAAGAATTAGGGTTTTCTAATTACTGACATCTTATACACAATAACCTTCATATACAAAGAAACTTCATATACAATCACTACTCACGGTCATTTCTCATAACTAAGTTTAATAATTAGGGTTTCACAAAGACGGTAATATATGCTATGACCTAATTGACCGTCATTGCTTTCAATATTATCTCGTCACATACATACACAAGTATATAATTATCTTGTCAAAATCATTATAACAATAATATAATATTATTATTCTCATCTCTTGATCACAATCCCAATTCAGGTTTGGATCTCATATCCGACTTCTCTTTCGCATATCAAGTTAAAATACTTGATTTAAATATTCTCGAACAATTCATATAATAAAATATTTATTATATAATTCTAATTATCACTTCATATATTATTTCCAATCATGTTATCATGGAAAATAATTAATAAAAACATTTCGCTACGTAAATTAATTACCATAAAAATATAATTTGTAGTAATTAATAATTCCAAAATTATTTCTAATTTTTCAAGTAATAAATATATTCGCATTTATCGTTCACATTACTAGACACTTATTCTCGTCATTAAATAAAAAAAAAATTATACGCAAATTTCTTATTTATTTTATTTAGGAAATCTCGGGTTATTACAGATGTAATGAAGGTTTCTCCCAACGGAGTTTCAATAGATAAGTCAAAGTCTAATTTCTCCGAAGTCAAATTTAAATGTTGAGCGCAAGTAGGAGAAATAAAAGAATGGGTGGAACCGGTATCAAATAAGGTATAAACTTTGCTAGAGTTTATGATAAGCTTACCCGTGATGACCTCGTTCGGGTTCCTTGCTTTCTGGGAGGTCACAATAAATGTTCTCCCTTGAACTATCGACTTTGACTTTTCTGGGACGACCTTTGGTGCCTCCATCCCAGCTGAACATGCCTTCCCTGAACAACAAAATCAAGCCAGGTGACCTTCTCTTCCACAATTGTAACATGTTTTGGACTATTGCGTACAGTTTGGACTGATATGTCACTTCCCTCCGCATTTGAAGCATATGATAGGTGGTCGTTCTCCTTCCTTAACAATGGGTGGTGATGCTGACGTCTTTCCATCATTGTTGAATCTCATCTTCTTGAAATGTCCATTCTTATTATTTTGGCCATGATTCCCACCGAAGTGGTTACCATTTCTAGCATGTTGATTCCCTCCACGCTTATTGTCACCGCTTCGATGACTGCTATCGCTGGTATTATCATTTTGTCGGCTGCTCTCTTTTAGTTGGGTTGACTCATTATCGCGCTCCAATAACTGAGCCCTATTAACAACATTTGAATACAAACAGAGTTTATGAGAGATAAGATATTGACGTATCTCGGGTTTCAAACCTCTTAGAAACATTTGCGTCATTCTCTCCTCATTATCAACCAAATGGGACGTAAATCGGGACAACTTGGAAAACTTGGCTTTATACTACGACACGGTCATGTTGTTTTGCTCCAACTTGATGAACTCTACCTCTTTCATGTGACGAATACTTTCGGGAAAGTACTTGTCGTTAAACAATTCTTGGAACTTCTCCCAAGTCATCTTCAGTGCGGCAGGTTGAGTACGCTTTACAGATTTCCACTAGTAATGTCGCCTCGCTTTCATAACATGAAGGTGGCAAAAGGGAACCTTTGCTCCTCGGAGCATCCCAAGACATCAAATATCTTGCAAATCGCTTTATCCACGTCTCAACTTAAGTGGTTTTGGCTCTCCAAAAAACTCGATGGTCCCAGGTTCGAATCGCCCTTGCTTGATGACCGTCGAGAGTTTCGATGTTTCCTCCTGCATTTTGGACAGGAGCCGCTCTTGCCTGATGTTTCATGAATTACATAAAGCCTCTGAACATTCCATCGTTCATCATTTGGTCAGTGTTGTTGTTTGCATGAGGATTATCTCCTTCTTGATGCACATTATCCTGATTATTGATCTGTGGAGACTCAACGGTCTCCTGTGCTCCATTGCTATTCTCAACATTCTCGGATGTCATTTTCAAATACTTCCAAAAAACAAGGGTTAATTAATATATCACATATTATCCCTATACTCTGACCGACCAATTAAATACCAAATAAACTTAGGTAGGTCATACTAGTGAAGTAATTCCCCATCTCTCCCCTCCTAGTTCTTGTCTCACATCTCAGACAGAGATCATATCCCTAAGCTTTGATACCAACTGTGACGCCCCCAAAATAGATATACATCACCTATTCTGAGTCACCAAAAACATGGTACAGAATACAAATACAACATTAAATATACAACATGAGCTGTGAGTTTTAATACAAATATTATCTTCTAGATAGTATTCAAACTCAAAATAAGTCCTCAATACATTTATTATCACACTATTTTATAGAATAGTGAGGACTACTAATGCTATCGTCTGGACCGTCACTTTGTTCCCCGACTAGTCCCTGCTACGTTCTCATTTCCTGAAGAGAACAATGAAAGCAAAAGGGTGAGTTCAACTAGCCTAGTAAGAAACATTATGACTAAGATAATGCAGAATAATTTATCATTAGTCTTCAACAATGTTAAACTGATAAAATATAACAAACATCATGTTTAACTGCAGCGGAACAAACAATCCATTAGAAGAGTCAAGTAGAGAAGAAAATTTACTATCTTCTATGATTTAAAAAAGTTTTTCATCACTTTTATCGCTGAGACTCAGCTTAATAAATAATCCACATCATCCCTGCACTACGACCAAGGATATTCATTAGTATCATGACCATAATTTATCCATGCACTACGGGCCAAGGATATTCGTGTTTTCATCAATGGTCATGATCATGCCAACAACTGTCCCTCAATGCACTACGGGCCAATGAGGATTTTTATCACATCATTTGTAACTTTACAGTCATGATTATATCGAATAATCCCTGGTCATAATCATACCAAGTCCATCTATGCACTACAGGCCACATATGACTTTCAATATAATATGAACATGCGGATGATGACAATGACATAAATATTCAATAAAACATGTTCAAAAATAAATTTTAAATATTTACAAGTTAATTTATCCTGAACTCAATAATTTCCAAATTGTCAACATGATACTGCTTTGTGGAGTAAAATTCAAGAATGCTTAGAATAATATTTCCATGAAAAGATACTGGATGAAGCGCAAATATCCAGGATATTCTACTAATTTTATGGAGTATAGAAGCCAAAACTTTAACCAACTGAGTATAATACAATATATGAAACTGCAAATGGATTTTCTCCTGCCATGCGGTAATCCACGTAGACAGATCATTTCCACAAGTTAATAAGGAATGAATACAAAGGATCATTCACCATGCATGCGGTAATCCACATAGACAGGTTATTCCAACATAGTAATAAAAAATGGAACCAGGTCATGCGTAATCCGCACAAACAGGATATTCCAACAGAATAATAAAGAATGGAATCAGGTCATGCGTAAATCGCACAGACAAGATGTTCCAACAGAATAATAAAGAATGGAACCAGGTCATGCGTAATCAAATGCAGATGGGATATTGAGCGTAATAATAAAGAATGGAATAACAACGAGAATTCACCGAAGCATGCGATAAACTACACGCAGACGAGTTATTCCAATGTAATAATAAAGAATGGAATAACAGAAGAATTTCACCATGTATGCGGTAATTCTCATAAACAGGTTATTCCAACATAATAATAAAGAATGGAATAACAGCTCTTACGAGTATTTGAAAGAAAATAACTCTCTTTATGAATACGAAAGAATAATACCCCTTACCTTAAAAAGAAGGGTATTTCGACTGGTAGAGCAAGGATATTCTTGAAGAAAACTTATATTGTTTTCTATGCTCAAAACATCTTAAAACTCTAAAGAAATACGCTCAAGATTATAGAAGAAGAATTCTCTGAATTTATGGTGTGTTTTCAATTCTAACTAAGCATCATATTTATAGGAGAATGGAAAGGATACTATGAAACAAAATATAATATATTCTATTTATAATATATATATACATATATATATATATATTATTTAAAATCTAATAAAACAAATAACTTTATAAAAGTATTCTGTTTTATATAAAAAGATTTTACTATACAAACACTATGCAAACACTATGCATAATAAAATATAATATATTTTATTTATAATCTAATAAAACAAATAACTTTATAAAAGTATTACATTTTATATAAAAAGATTTTACTATGCAAACACTATACATACACTTTGCAAACACTATGCATAATAAAATATATTATATTCTATTTATAATCAAATAAAACAAAACTTTATAAATATATTCTATTTTATTACATTTATAATAATAATAAAACAAACTTCATCATAATTATTATAATTCACACTATTAATCGACCAGGTCGTTCTCAGGAAAGAGGGGGCTTTCCAATAAGGATTTCTCCCTATTGGCGTGCAATAAGATGACCAAACCTCTCCTTGGCAGAATTTCTAGACATCGTTAATATTTCAAATAATAATATTAATAACTTTGTTATTTCAATTATTGATTTCATAATATATAAAATATCGACAATAATTGAATCAAATAACGTGAGATACTATGCAACAATTATTGTAGCAATAATTGAACAAAACTTAGTGATTTCTCACGTAAGCATCAATAATCAATACCGTGTGTCTACTTATGAAACCGCAGTATTCGTACTTTTTTAACAGGTGTTTCAAACGATTAACAGTAAAACTTCCAACCGTTATTTTTATAAAAATATTTTTGTCATTATCTCAATCCGACAATAATTCTGTTGTGGGGTCCACCAATGATTGTGCCATCGTACAAATATTCCCTGTTAAAATGAATATTCTCCGACCAATCGAATATTATATAACAACTTGCGTACTTTGTAAAATTTATAAATATTACCCACAACCATAACATTATATCAAGTTCACTCCATAATATATAAAAAATGATATTTATAGAAAATTCATTTTTATTCCTAAAAATTGGGGTATTACATTGAAAGCTTGGACAGATGGTATGGTGGATCTCTTATGGGTGTGGGATTTTAGATCTGCTGGTGTTGGGGGTTTTGGAAGCTGGATCTTGTTTGGATCTAATTCTTTTTTGAATCACTTTTCGAACTGTTCATGCTGGAAAATATGGGGTTTCTGGGCTTTGATTTATTTCCGGTGGTTTGGTTATGTGGCCTTATTGGGTCTCATGTTTCCTGTCTTTCAATGTGCTTGTACAATCTGAGTTCTTGTTATAAGCATATCCAGATTTGGAGTTTCAAATTGATTTAAATTGAAGTCTCTCCTTAATGGGTCTAATTAATTTGTGGATTTCCCAACTGATTCTTAATGCTTATTGTTGTCTCTCTTTGCCGAATCAATTGGGTGTTTGTTTTCCTAGTGTTGTCTCTCTTGGCTGAGGTTTGATTGAGTTCGTTATGGCCAGATGGTTTGGTCGTTCTTTGATGATGATGATCTCGAAGAAGATGAAGTTTTAGAATAAATAAATAATTTTTTTAGATATAGTTCTTTGTGTTGTTTTCTAGTTAAATGATATAAATATTAATATTTTTTTTTATTTTTTTTGTTTGATTAATTGACATGTTGTTTTATTTTATTTTTAATTTTATCAATTAATAACTGTGCTCTTTTTACACTAACTGTGCTCTTTTTAATTGATAAAATTATAATTAAAATTATTTGCACATAAAAGTATAAATTTATTTATCCTAGTTAGAAAAGAAAAAAATTATCACCAAATTGACTCAATTATAATTTTAATGTCCGAATTTGAAAAGATTTTTAATTTTAAAATATTTTTAATTTTATAATTTTATAATTTCTACAATTATATTTGTTATTAATTATATAAAAAATTATTTTCTATTAATTACAAAAAATAACGAATTAACTCTTTTTTTTTTTTTTTTCTTATTTTTTGGCACTTTTCTAATTTATATTATTTTATTTGTAAAGAATTAAATAAAAATTCAATTGATATTAATTACAAAATAATTGAATATATGTTTATTTTCTTATTGTAGACACTCGAAATTTTTCTTGCGCTGTTATTAATATTGCAGAGGGCGATTAAATCTTCGGAGATAACCTTGGAGGACGACTTACATCCATTAGGATACTACCTAAGTCGATCCCAAAACCCGGGACACTGCAGGAACATCATTTCAACCTCGAAACACACACCGGAAGGATCATTTCCAACCTCGGAGATAACCCCGAGTTTTGTCCTTGACGATAACCCCAAGAAGTGTTGTTGCAGTTCCGGCGATAACTCCGAAAATGCTTATTTCAAATACATGCTATCAGCTTTAAGCTCAGACCTCCCGTCGAGGCACTCATACCTCAGACCCGGAGCTAACACCGGGCAGACAGGCACCATACCTCAGACCCCGGAGCTAACACCGGGCAGACAGGCACTCTCACAAAATGACATTGTGGCATACAAACAAGTAGTCCAATCTCAGATGTAACCCTGAGCAACGTCTGCTTTCAACTCAAGCCGTGATAACCCGTGAAGAGTCAAACTTCATCTTGCCCTTGACACGGGCAAGGCGTCGTCTCAACACTTCATACGTACATATATCCAACGATGTCCATAAGAACCGAGGAGTTACAATCCCGAGTGACTATTACGCGTGACAGTACCTTGGATAGAAGTTGAAGCTTGAAGACTATGGGCATGGACCCCTCTTCCTGACTTCGTACAACCTCTAATCCATGTCATTGCGTAACTCTCGACACAATCGGTCCGAAGAAGGTCACATATACCTCGTTCGGATGCTTGGATTGAAGTTTTGCAAGTTCGATCAGACATTATAGTGCACGAGTGCACGTACTTCGAGACGACGGGACCCCTGAAGCTCGGTGACACCTCGACCAGCCGCAGGTACACCTGCGGCCATCAGTCTATAAATATAGACCTTGGGGTCAGCCATTTAGGAGAAAAAAAGGAGAGACAAAGGCGAGGAAGCCCTGTCCAATTTACTCTGTACACACGCATATTGAGTGTTTCCTCATTTCTAAACATCAGTTAGCTCACATATAGCTATCTTTTTATCCGGCAGGAGCTGAGTGTTTATCCATATAGAGTTATAGAAGTCTACATTGGCAGCCCACTGTAAGCCTTCTCACATTCTGTAAAGCCTTCTTCCCATATTAGCACACACTATTATACACATTGAGAGTCGTGTAGTGTGCGTTTGCCCGAACTTTGGTCCGTGGTTTTCATTTTTGTCTGTATATATACACTTATATATATGTATATATTTTATATATGGACTAACATTATCGAGTTATGCCTCGATTGAGCCTAGACTTATGTCCGAGGCGTTTATTTACTTATATATATATATATATATATATATATATATATATATATATATATATAGATAAGGAAATTTCTAACCTAAAATTAGAAGTCTCTAAGTTAAGAAAAGAATTTGATGACAAAAGACCCGGCCTTCATGTTCAAGATTCTTCCTCTAGTGATGAAGATCAAGATGAACCTGAATCATCTGGTACTAAGGAAGAAATTGATCTTTTTGTTCAAGGTCTTTCGCTTAAAAGAATTAAGGATATCACCATCCAAAAATGGTATATCTCAATTAATCTAGTTGTCAATAAAACCTTTTAAATACAGCTTCCTGCCCTAGTTGATACCGGCGCAGATACCAGATTCTTCCTCTAGTGATGAAGATCAAGATGAACTTGAATCATATGGTACTAAGGAAGAAACTGATCTTTTTGTTCAAGGTCTTTCGTTTAAAAGAATTAAGGATATCACCATCCAAAATTGGTATATCTCCATTAATCTAGTTGTCAATAAAACCTTTTCAATACAGCTTCATGCCCTAGTTGATACCGGCGCAGATTTAAACTATATTCAAGAAGGCTTAATCCCAACTATTTACTATAAAAAAACTAATGAAAAATTGAATTCAACCAATGGTAGTCAAATGGAAATTAAATATAAGTTACCTAATGTTCATGTCTGTCAAGATAATATATGTTTTAAAACATTGTTTGTTTTAATCCGCAATCTTACTGATAAGATCATCTTAGGACTACCATTTATATATTTACTTTACCCTTTTACTACCAGTAATGAAGGATTAAGTTGTAATCATTTAGGAAAGAAAATAACATTTAAATTTCTTATTAAACCAAAAGAAAAAGATTTAAAATTTATTCAAGAAGAATCTATTTCCAAATCATTAAATTTATTAAATTGTAAATCTACTCATTTGAATTTCTTAAAAGAAGAAATTAAGTACAAACGAGTTGAAGAACAACTACAGAATAAAGAAGTTCAGAAAAAAATTGAAGAGTTAAAAATCTATTTAAAGGACAATCTTTGTTCTGATTCTCCTAATGCCTTTTGGCATCGGAAAAAACATATTGTAAGGCTCCCTTATACTAAGGAATTCAAAGAGCACCTGATTCCTACTAAGGCTAGGCCAATACAAATGAATCATGAACAAGTAGAGTTATGTAAAAGGGAAATTAATGATCTCCTTAGTAAAGGTTTAATTAAACCTATTAAATCCCCTTGGTCTTGTCTCCGCATACTATGTTAACAATGAAGCGAGAGAAAAAGAAAGAGGTGTACCTCGTCTAGTCATTAATTACAAACCATTGAATAAGGTTCTAGAATGGATTAGGTATCCCTTCCCAACAAAGACGACCTTATCAATAGATTAAATAACGCCCACAATATTCAGAGAAATTTGACCTTAAGTCCTGGGTTTACGGCGAGATCGCCATTCATCTCGATGATAGGTACAAAATAAACATTCACTACATCGGTTTGGTCACTACTGAATGGAATGTCCGGGCATTTTGCCTAAAAATGCTCCCGAAAGTGAATTCCAAAATTTTCTCAATGACATATTAAACCCTTTCAGTCATTTTATTGCCGTTCATATCGATGATATTATCATTTTTTCAAAGGCCATTAAAGAACACATTAAACATTTGAAATCGTTCTTCAAGACAGTTAAAGATAATGGTCTAGTTCTTTCACCTTCCAAATGCAGCCTGTTTCAGGTCAGAGTAAGGTTTCTTGGTCTTAATATCTTTAGAGGACAAGTTCAGCCCATTGAAAGAGCTATTCAATTTGATGATAAGTTTCCTGATAAGATAACCAATAAAACCCAACTGCAGAGATTTCTTGGCTCGCTCAACCTTTTTCTACGCATGTTTGCATGCATTAGATTTATTTTCCCGAAGTTAGTAAAATTCTCTACTTAGAACTTATTCGTGTAATAATAGTTTATAACAATATAGGAATATTTATTAATCCATCCTTATATCAAGTTATGATGCTGTCTCCGAATCCTAGGACATCTGGCCATGTCCGAAGCCTAAGACATCTGGCCATGTCCGAAGATATTACGACTTGTTCGAAGACAACACGCTTCGTTTGAAGACATCACGCTTTGTCCGAAGACATCACGCTTTGTCCGAAGACATCACGCTTTGTCCGAAGACATTACGCTTTGTCCTAAGACATCACGCTTTGTCTGAAGACATCATGCTTTGTCCGAAGTCATCACGCTTTTTCCGAAGACATCTCCGAAGTCAGCTCCTTTAGAGACTTCGGTTTACACTATATCGACAAGGTCTAAGTTTGTTGGGTTAATTTCATTAAGACTTTACTATATGCATACAACCTAAGGAAATTTCTTAATACATGGTTTAACATGACCGAACCCATCAGTTGGTTCCTAAGTACGGTGCAGTTGCACCCCATGGATTTCAGAAGCAGTGAACATGCTCTGTTTTGCAGAGTAGCCACAACTTGATTCCAAGAAATTATTAACGTATTTATGCACGAAGGTAAACTTTCTAAACACCCTATACCATGCTAATTCATCATACTTGACCTATTGATCTGAAAAAAAATGAGAATCAAAGAAGACTCAAGTTAAGAACGGAGTAGAAATTATACCTTCTCGAGCTTTAACCTTGATATCTCACACACTGATTTGGTAATGCTTAGCAACTAAGAATTCTTTACTCGATTTCTCCAACACTCTTATCACTAAAACAGATCGCCTACGGTGGCTTGTATTTAAAGAGAAAACATGGACTAGACACTTGCTTTACCCAATGTTGGGATTCATGGTGCAATAGAAATGAACAATGGTTACTTAAGGAGTTGTTCAACCACTCCATACCAGCCACTTAGCTAGCCATGCATGCCTAGGATTAGCAGCTTGAAAGTTTGCGTAAAGAGAGTTTAGGCTACTGTCCTTTGAACTTGGTGACCCTAATTTGGGGACAAGAGAACAGATCTCAGACATAGACAAGTCGGTCAGGCCCACTGCCCCACGCCACATTTTAATTTAACCAATACCTTGTACTCTCAGTTAACTATTTTGTTGGATTCTGAATTGGATTCTAAATATCCCAAGTTTATTGGGCTAACTCAAAAGTCCATCAATTAACTTATTGGGCTAGACTCCCAATTTATTATTTGGACTATAAACATGCAAATACTTAATTATTCCTCACTAATTCCATCATTGTGTCACACAAGACATTTCATGAACCTATCATAATTCTCCACATCTTATCGATCATTAACAGCTCAATTTTAATTCAATTGAGTTACTCCCCCTCATGCCACGTAAGCATTTATAAAATAAATAATCATAAGCTCTATTTATAAATATAAATATTAAATCATAAATTTTCTGGTTATTACATCCTCTCCCCTTATAAAATTCCGTCCTCGGAATTGATACAAGGTTATACGAAAAGATGGGGATAGTCTCTCCTCATCTTATCTTCTAATTCCCATGTGGCCTCCTCGACATCGTGGTTTCGCCAAACAACTTTTACAGAAGATATAACTTTGTTTCTTAGCATTTGTTCTTTCTTATCTATTATCTGAACAGGAATTTCTTCATATGCCAAATTTTTCTCTATTTGAATGGGCTCATAGGAAATCACGTGCTTATAGTCAGACTTGTATGAACGTAGTACGGAAATGTGAAACACGTTGTGGATGTGTTCCAGTTCGGGTGGCAAGGCAACTTTGTATGCCACTTTGCCCACTCGCTTCAATATCTCGAATGGCCCTATGAACCTCGGACTCAATTTTCTTTTCTTTCCGAATCTGATCTTTCCCTTCCAAGGAGATACCTTAAAAAACACAAAACTACCGACTTCAAGGTCTCGGTTCTGACGATGTAAGTCGGCATACTTCTTTTGGCGATCTTGAGCTGCTACCAATTTGCCCCTTATTGTTGCTACCACGTCGACCGTTTGCTGGACTAATTCTAGTCCCAAAAGTCGTCGTTCTCTGACTTCATCCCAACATAATGTGTGACAACCCGAGAATTTAGACAATTTATTAAAATCTTAAATGATTGATTTAAGGTCAAATAATAGACCTAGACAGAAAATAAGTGTATGCGTTTGTTGTTATTAGGATGGAATTTTGAGGATTTCAAAATTCTGTGAAGGATTTAGGTGAATTAGTCAGGATTAAGGATTTATGTGAATATGTGTTGTGTTTATGGTTATGTATGTGTTCAGAATATGGTTAAGGGTCAAGGTTGACCAGATAAATTATATATGTGTCAAACCCTAATCGTATATTAAGAATGCCAACGTTCAGTTAGAAAACCCTAACGTCTGATAAGAAACCCTAATTTTGGTTAGGGGTTTAAAACCCTAATTTAAGATCTCGAAAACCCTAGATTGGGAATGCAATGCTATGTACAAGGTTTAACGTTATTAATTATAAATTAATTAGGGAAGACCCTAATGAATTACCTGAAATCCTAATTGATTATTTGAAAACCCAAATACCAGATCTGAAAACCCTAGTTGCAGATTCTGATTAATTGAAGCCCTAATCTGGGAATAGAAAGGATAATTATAATGCTTATGTAGTATTAATTATACTACTAATTAGGGCAAAGCTTAATTAATTAGCAAACCCTAATAGTTGTTAAACCCTAATTTCGGTATTAAAAACCCTAAATTTATAATTAGGGAAACCTAAGTGTTAATTTAGTAATTTAATGTTAATTAGGATATATTAATCCTAATTTTAAAGTTAAGTAATTAGGGAACCGAAATCTAATTACGAAAATCTAATTTCTATTTTAGAAAATTATTTTTCTATTAGAAACCCTAATTAGTGGTTTATAAACCCTAATGACCATTTTGACCCTAATTGCTTAATTAGTGATTTTAATTAGGAAATACTAATCCTAATTAGCGAGATTTAAATTATGATTAAGAAATTTTATTGTAATTAGAAAATTCTAATTATAATTTAGAAATATTAATTTCTATTTTTGAAAATCTAAATTTGAAAAATGTTAAAAACTAATTTGCTAAACTTGAGGGTTCAAACCCTAAACCCTAAACCCTAAACCCTAAACCCTAACCAAACCCTAAACCCTAAGGGTTTGATCAAATACCAATTTTAGAATTAAAATAGCATGAAAATGTCCAAAATGCCCTTATGTCACATTTCATATTTAGTAGCTTGCAAATCTTGCCAAGATGTTGAGTGGTTGAACAAATCCTAGCTCTAGCCTAGCTATGTGTCAATTCTCAGCCATCTAACTCAGCCAAATACATTGCATGTGTATAATTATATAGATCTAAGGAGAGAGAAAAAGTTGCTTGCATTATCATTTTTCTCCCAACCATTCTCTCTCTCTAAAATTCGGGAGTTAGAAAGATATAGAGTGATGAGATGAAGCATGATCAGTTCCTAGCAACTTAAGAACAAAATCAGAAGTCAGAAAATAAAAATCAAAGCATAAAAGGTATAAAAATCCTAACCTTGCAAATCTATGATTTTGATATTTAATGTTGTTGTTTGTTGGTTAAACATGTGTAATAGGGTGTCAAATGATGATCGGGTTGACAAAACACAAACCCATAACATCAAATTACTCGAATCTAGCATTTTCAAAAAACGGAAAAAAATTGAGAAGTCATTCGGACGGTAGAGAATGTCGAGGCCTTAGATCCGTGTGTGTTAGATGTTTAGTGTGTTTGTTGTTTTAGATCCGTTTCTATGACATGTGGTCTTTATTCTAAAACTTGAATCATAGTCGGATCATGCATAGATCTAAGATATGATCGGTCAAAGTGCATTATTAGACATTTAAATTTGATTTGGGCAAACCCAGAAATTTCCAGATTTCTGACAACGTTTTTGAAGCTTTTGATCTTGCTGTAGTTTGATTGTTTGGCCAAGTTGTTGTTGATTAGTTGTATATTGGTATGTGAACTACACATATAAGTTATAATAACACCTAGAAATATTATAGAATCAAAGTTATAAAGGGTCAAAGTAGTGTTGATTAATCGCTTTGCATTTAAATCTGAAAACCCATTTCTTCAAGACCCATATTTACGACAAGGTTTGGTGGCTTGAATCTTGTGATTTAGTTGTTGATATGATGATCTTATGATATAAACATGTACCGACGACATCTATTCTAGATTATGAACCTTTAGAATGTAATTAACAATTTTAGAATGCAAATCATAAGGATCTAAACCTAGTACCCTCATTCGTTCTTCATTTTCGGAAAACCCGTAAATGAAAAACGGTCATTGTCGAATATTTGGAGGCTTGAATCTCTCAATTGTGATATGTTCTGACTATGAAAACTATTTTTAGTTGTAGTATTGCATAAGTCCTACATTCCTAACATTTTATCCAGCCCAGAAACGTAATAAACAAGGATCTATCACTGGTCAAACATGGTAACTTGAACACTGGCATGAAGGTTCTGGGTAGTCATCAAGAACACCAAGAACACCTATAGCGACATTACGCGCTCATCAGTATAGGTCCTTTAGTGACGCTTTATTTTCTATTTTTCGAAATTATTTAAAAATAGGAAATAAATAGAAATAAATGGTTATTAATTATTAAAAATACAAATTAAATTCTAAAAATTATTTTAAAGTCGAAAAATAATTTTTAATTATTTTAGGTATATTTCAAAAATATTTAATATTTTTGGAATATAAAAGCTATTTATTTATTTAATTATTTTATTAAATAAATTATTTAAAAATTGTTTTAATTCATGAAAAATCATGAAAAATATATTATGATATTAGAAAATATTTTAAATTATTTTTGATGACTTTTAATATTTTATGATGAATTTCATTAATAATTTTTATTAATGGTAATTAGTTTATTTAATAAATATATTAAATAAATTAAGGAAAAATAGAATTAATGTTTTAAAAATCATATAAAAATGATTTAAGTGTTATAAAAATATTTGAAGTTATAAAATATAACTTTTGATATTTTTGCATGAAAAAATATTAATATTAATAGCAATTATCGGATAATGGATTTAAGTGTTTAAAAATCATATAAATATGATTTTAAGGTATTAAAATATTAATATTATGATATATTATAATATTATGATTATGATTTTCATTAATATTTTATATTAAATGAATATTAATGATTAATGAATTATGTGGTATTTAATTCATATAGATACGATATTAATGATTGAAAAATCATGATAAATGGTAATAATTATCCAAAAATTATTACGAGCCTAGGAAAAATGTTTTGACTGCTAAGAAAATTATCTGTGATAATTGTTAAGTGTTTAGGCAGAGTTTAATTGAACTTAAACTCGATATTCGTCCGACTAGACCGTCGGGATGATAAAATTGTGTCGGTTTCAACTCAGACTTAAATAGTTTGACTTGATGCTATGTCTTATGTGTTGTATAGACTGATAGGCTTATGTGTTAAGTGTTTAGGTTATTCTGTGTGTATAAATATAACAGTATTATATTGTGATGATATTATTCTAATATTGGAGATCTATATTACTAATATTAGGTCTTCGGATAAAGCGTTATAAATTATGTTGCGGTAATCAACGGTTCAGGCAAGTTTGTATTTACTTAACTCTACTAAGAGTGTTTTATTCAAGCTTATGGTTAATCATTGCTGATTGCCATGAAAATTATACTCTGTACATCTTGCATGTATAAGTCATGTATGAAAAAAGGTCGATCACCTTCATTAAGGGTTGGTCCGTAAATGTTTGTTCATGTTTAAAACTTGTTCATCAAAAGTTTGTTCGTCTTTAGTTCTCAATTATATTGATGAATTATAGCCAGCTTATTATTCATACTCTTCAATCATGATATATCCTTAAATTGTATTTAAACTTGTTGGGAAACTTTCATGCTCACCTTCCTATATCATGATAAACATTGCGAGATAAGGCGAATGCATTTGGACATGTGAAAAGGTTAATGCCAAGTTCACTTGGGATAAAATGTCTTGATTAGTTTGTAATAGTATAGTTTGATAATTGTGTTATGTGTTAGATAAGTTATGATTTGTGTATAAGTTAAGGTTACTCGATTTTAGGGAATAGTGGGTAAAGTTTAATGTATAAACAATTTTTGTTTATATCTTCCGCAATTAGTAATAGAAATAGTGTACCGGATCCGAGGTGATTTGGGACCTGGATTCGAGGATGCTACATAATGGTGTTCTGCAATTTCTCCAGTAAAGAGCTTCATATGGCGGTATACCGATACTCACATGATAGCTATTATTGTAAGCGAATTCTACTAATGGTAAATGGTCGTCCCAATTCCCTTGAAGTCCATCATCACGCAAGCTCTCAAAGCATGTCCTCCAACGTTTGTATGGTTCGTTCACTTTGCCCGTCAGTTTGAGGGTGATAAGCAGGACTTAATCTCAATTGAGTTCCCATTCGTTCCTGCAAACTTTTCCAGAATTTTGACGTGAAACGCGGATCTCGATCGGAGACAATCGACACATACACTCCATGTCGCGATACGATTTCCTTTACATACAAATTTGCTAACTGGTTCAAATTGAATCGAATCTTGATGGGTAGAAAATGAGCCGTCTTTGTTAGTCGAGTCCACAATAACCCAAATGGCATCATACCCCTTACAGGTAACCGTAAGTCCAACCTGAAGTCCATCGTAACGTGCTCCCATTTCCATTCACGGAATTTCCAGTGATTGAAGTAGTCCACTTGGTCTCCGGTGTTCAACTTTGACTCTTTGACAAGTGAGACATCCGCTAACACACTCTGCAACCTCTCTTTTCAAATTAGGCCACCAAAAATGGTGTCAAGATCCGGTACATTTTGTGCCTCCGGATGTCTGAGAATCGTCGTATTGTGTGCCGTGTAGATTTCTCTCTCGGTTCGATTACAATTTGGCACCCATACTCGACCCTCAAATCTCAATATACCGTCCTTATCTACTTTGAACCTTTCTTCCTTATCTTCTACTATTCTCTTCTTTATCTTCTCACATTCTTAATCTTTATCTTGTGCTTCCTTTATTCTATCCAATAACGGCGGGTGAGCTCTCATCATGAGTAATCTTCCTTCCGCTTCTTTTGGTTCCTCCACCTCTATTTCCAACTTTTCTATTTCTCTTATTAATTCCTCTTGAGTTGTCAGTTTGAATAACTTCTCCCTTCCTTTTCTACTCAAAGCGTCGGCCATAACGTTTGCTTTTCCGGGTGATAAAGAATTTCACAATTCGTAATCCTTGATCGGTTCCAACCACCTTCTTTGTCGCATGTTCAAATCTTACGTGTGAAGATATATATCAGACTCTTGTGATCCGTATATATCTCACATTTTTCTCCATACAAATAGTGCCTCCAAATCTTCAATGCAAAGACTACCGCCGCTAACTCCAAGTCATGGGTAGGGTATCGTTTTTTGAAATTTTTCAAGCCTCGTCGTGAGGCATATGCAATGACCTTGCCATGTTGCATTAGCACACAACCCATCCTCTATGCGATGCATCACTATACACAACTAATCCTCCGTATCATCCTGGTAATGATAATACAGCGCCTCACTCAACCTCCTCTTCAATTCTTGGAAACTCTCCTCGCATTTGGGTCGTCCATACGAACTTCTCTGTCTTCCTCGTTAGATTGGTCAGCGGGGTCGCTATCTTTGAAAAATCTTGGATAAATCTTCGATAGTACCCAGCTAAACCTAAGAAACTCCTAACTTTTGTTGGCGTCTTCGGCTGTTCCCAGTTACTTACCGCTTCCACCTTTGTAGGATCCACAGAAATTCCATCTTGATCTATCACGTGTCCTAGAAACTGGACCCTTTCCATCCAAAATTCACATTTTTAAAATTTAGCGTACATCTTTTCCCTCCTCAATACTTCCAATACCATCTTGAGTGTGTTACATGGTGTTTCTTCCTTCGTCTTTGAATAAATCAAAATGTCATCGATAAATACTACTACGAACTTATCTAAGTATGGCCTGAAAACTCGGTTCATCAAGTCCATGAATGCTGCTGGATAATTGGTTAATCCAAATGACATTACTAAAAATTCGTAATGTCCGTAGCGAGTTTGAAACACTGTCTTTTGTACGTCCTCCTCTCGCACTTTTAACTGATGATAACCCGTTCGTAAATCTATTTTGGAAAAACACTTCGCTCCCTTCAGTTGATCGAAAAGGTCGTCTATCCTTGGCAATGGATATCTATTCTTAATTGTCACTCGGTTCAACTCCCGATAATCGATACAGAGCCTCATCGATCCATCCTTTTTCTTTACAAACAACACTGGTGCTCCCCAAGGAGACACACTTGGCCGAATGTAACCCTTATCTAGTAACTCTTGCAATTGAATCATCAATTCCTTCATTTCTACTGGCGCCATATGATATGGGCTTTCGAAATTGGTGGGGTTCCCGACGCTACGTCTATTATGAATTCAATATCTCTGTTTGGCGGAAGGCCAGGCAGTTCGTTTGGAAACACATCTTGGAAATCTTTTACCACTAATATATCTTTCATTTCTATTCCCTTTTGCTAAATGTCCACTATGTAGGCTAAATAACCTACACATCCTTTCTTTAACAATTTCTTGGCCTGCATCATCGTAAGGCAACACGATTGCTTTGAACGATGAGCTACCGTAGAAACACTACCTTGTAACCGATTTGAGGTGCGAAGGTTCACACTCTTCTTCCGACAATCGATTATCGCAGCTGCGTGGTAGGATAACCAATCCATTCCTAATATCACATCGACTCTCCCAATTTAATCTGAATTAAGTCTATGTTTAGTTCGTGACCTCTAATGTTTGCACAATGATTTGAAATGCATTTCTATGGGAATTACTTCCTTATTCGCAATCTCTACGTTCAATGAATTTTCTAAATATTCAGGAGGTACGTTTAGTCGATTAGCAAATTCTTCAGACACAAAGGAATAGGTAGCACCCGAATCAAATAATACATAGGCATTTATATTATTGATTGGGAGAATACCTGACACCACGTCCCTTGCATTCACTGCGTCTTGGACAGTCACGTTAAAGGTTTGGGTAGTCGGTCGCTTGGATTGCGTTGGTCCGCCGATCATCAGCTTGCTGCCCCCTCCTTGCTGGCTGCTTCCTCCGTTGCTCCCCTTCTTTGGGCAATCCTTGATTTGATGCTCAGTTGAGCCACACGCGAAACATCCCTTGCTCCTTTTCGGCTTTGGGCAGTTGGGTGAAATGTGCCCTTCTTGACCGCAGTTGTAGCAGACGCTGCGCCCCTTCCAGCATTCCCCTTGATGGTTTTTCCCACATTTCGAGCAAGCTTCACTTCTTTTCTTAAATCCTCCTTGATAATTTTTCGATTTGGTTGATGTTTGATTGGTTGGTGTTGTTGTCGTTGTTGCGGTTATCCCATTTCCTCTTTCCCAGATAACTTCCACCACTGCTACTCCCTCCACGAGTCTCTCCTCCAGCATTCTTGTTCTTCTTCTCCTTGTTGTATTGGCTCAATGCCTCGCTACCTCCCTCAGCAATTATCGCCTTCTCCAATAATGTGGCGAACGAGTCGATTTGAAGGACCGACACCTTGTTGAACAACCAAGGTTTTAGTCCAAGTTTGAAGCGTCGAGATTTCCTTTCTTGATGTCTACTTGATGTGTTCATGTAATCGTGCGAGTTCATTGAACTTGGCCATAAAGCGTGCCCTTTAATCATCTCCCCTTGTTTTAGTTCTAGGAACTTTACCTCCATCCTATTTTTCATGCTCTTGAAGTAATTCTCAAGAAGAGCAGTCTTAAACCTTTCGAGTGTTATAGTCCCTTGTCCCGCTCTCTCGTTGATTTGCTTCCCACCGGTGGTTTGCTTCACCCCTCATCATATATGTAGCGAACACGGTTTTCTGGTCTTCACCCACACGAGCAATGGCAAAGGCTTTCTCCATTTCCTTGATCCACGTTTGCGCTATGATAGGATCGGTAGTACCTATGAATTTTGGAGGTCCTACACTCTTAAAGTCCTTGAAGTTTGCGACCGGAGCTTCTTGGGGAATGGGTGGTACTTGTTCATTTCTTCCCCTAAGAGCCTCCCCTAACAAATCTACAAGCCTCTTAATGGGATCTACTTGTCCTCTCTCATCATTAACCGACTCTTCCGATGCAGTTAACCTACGTCTGGGCGGCATATTCTTACATCATAACACTTCCATTTTTATTATCTAATTACATTACTTAAACAATTCTCCATAAAAGGAATAAGATTTCGGAATACATTTCAGAACAAGATCATTTATATTCATATGCCAAATTGTTACATTACATGATTATCTCCAGCATACTTCTATAAATGACACAACTTATCCCCTAATATCACAAAAGATGGGGACAACCATTAACATACTACCCCTCTAACATAACTCAAAAGTTTGGGGTTTACAACATCTCACATTCTACATAAAGACTGAAATTACAACAATAGATAATACACTACACAACGAACTACAACTAATAACTTTTAACGCTTTGACTTAATCTATCATTCCGTGCTCCACAATGCTCTGGTACTCCCTCTGAGTAATGTGCACCACCACATCTCGGCTTATGGTGTGCCGGGTTTATCCCTGCTCTGTCGGGTAGTGATTTATCCCATCAATCAGTCCCTCCATGGCCGTGCGCAATGCATAGCTCATCCTATTCATCTTCCTCCTTTTGCACCTCACTTCATCTTCTATATCGTTAGCCCTATCATTGGCCCCTTTCCACTTTTCTTCGAAATGGATCCTATCCATTACCTCCATCCCTAACTGAGTATGGATAGCTTCCTTCTCCGTCCTCTCGCTCAACTCCCTCGCTCCATTTCTTCTAACTCCCGCCAGGTTCTACATTCCTAGCCACCGCCTTGGTGAAACAAAGGCCCCATCTGATTCCCTCTTTCCTTACGGTGAGCAATCTCTACTTCCATCTCTGCATCACTAACTTTCTCTGGTGGTCTTCGTCCTTCAGCTTTTGGAATTCAGACTCTCTGTCTTTAGCCTCAGCCTCTAACTCCTCAACTCTGCACCCTAATTCTAAAATCTGCTCCTCATACTCCCCCAACATCCTATCCTCAAAAGTAGCCTCGTCGGAGTCCCCCATGGGCTCGTCCACCATACGCTCCTCCATAGGCTCCTCCCCTGGATCAGACTCCTCGGGTATTGGCTCCATCTCCTCTTCCTCATCATCATCATCGATAGGGACTACAGTTGATATAGGCTCCACTATCAATGGTGCCTAATATACCACGTGTATGTCACGCGGATCCTCTTCTATTACTCGGCTAGGTCCTCCCATGTCAGTCATCCTACAATCCCCAACACAAGACAAAACAAACAACAACTCCATTAGAATGTTAAGTAACATAAGTTCATTGTATAAAATGAAATTATATTCTGTAACACGCTAAGTCCATCTCTATGAAAATTCTATATGAGTTTCATCCCTTTCTATCTTCTAAGTTCTCCTAAGTTATAATCTAAACCTAAGGTTTATAACTATGGCTTTGATACCAACCTGTGACGCCCCCAAAATTCAGACACCCATATCTCGAATTTTGGTGCATCACGTGCTACTACGAATATCTTACAAAATCATTAACAACGAAAATAATAGAATAATTTACATTGATGTAATATAAATATTCACATCCCAAGGTACCGTAACCATTACTACGACAAATCAGTGATTAGCTTAACATAGCTTAATCATTCTTGAATACATCATAACGATCATAACAATAATAATAATACTTCTAGTCTTAAGGACTAAGTTATTCGTCAGCTTTTGCCCTTTTTCCTTGTCCTTTCCTGAAGTACGCCTTGATCGCTTTAATCAGTAATGTTTTAGGAAGCAAGAATGAGCAACAAGTTTGCCCAGCAGGTAATATAGCCAGAAGAACAAGCAGTTATAGCATTTGAATCTTTCAAGGGTATAATAATAATTGGTAGTTCCAGGATATCAAGAATATCAAGAGTATTCAATAGGCGTCGCTATAGACTGAAGGATATTAACAAATTTCAGAATTTATTCATTTCGAGGTTCAACATAAATGAGTACTGAGCAGTCACTAAGGACTAAGAACTCTTACTAGAAATAACAGTATTACACTGTAATCCAAAACAAACGAGTACAACAGGTGATCAGCCTAAAGTACCCTACGTTATGCATAACATTTAATCATACTCATGTGCGCACGTCGGTTTCTCGATAATATATAATTTCCCCTTCTATGAGGGTTGTTCATCTCAGTAGATTTACGATAGTCCGCACCAAGTCAATCGGTTTGGATGGCTCTTTAACTCATAATAATAGTCTAGCCGAATCAAGGGCTTAGACAGTTTTTCATCATGCATTTAGGAACGATAAGTCCAATGCTTACAACAACGTCAAGGTATACAAATGATTTTTGAATAGAAGCAGATATTTGCTTCATAAAATATGATTGATATGACAACAATTCAATGTATAAAGTGTGAGAATTAAGGAACTTGCAACACAATAATAATAGTGTTCGGATATTTGCTCAATGTAAATTTGAGTGAAGTTAGGGAACTTGCCCAACAATAACAATAAGTTAAGGATAGAAAACTTGCATAATATAAATAGCAAATTTTTAGGGATAGGAAACTTGCATAATATAAGTAACAAGTTTTTAGGGATAGGAAACTTGCCTTTAGCGTTGATTACTACTAATAGCGAAAATCACCTCAATGAACTATGTCTGTCCTATTCATGTAAGTATAGGTATTCATTAGCCAAACACAATTGATATACATCAATAACATGTACACATAACACATTTTTCTATCTATGTATACTGTTGCACCCATCAAAACTCATAGCTGTACACTAACATGCTCATACTATTGACCACTATAGTTTATTCATAATCTTTCTTCTTCGTAATTCCAAGAGATTTATTATCTTAAGTAGACCATAACATCTAATAATTCCACCAACCTTTTTCTACGCATGTTTGCAGGCATTAGATTTATTTTCCCGAAGTTAGTAAAATTCTCTACTTAGAACTTATTCATGTAATAATAGTTTATAACAGTATAGGAATATTTATTAATCCATCCTTATATCAAGTTATGATGCTGTCTCCGAATCCCAGGACATCTCGCCATGTCCGAAGCCTAAGACATATGGCCATGTCCGAAGATATTATGACTTGTCCGAAGACAACACGCTTCGTTTGAATACATTACGCTTTGATCGAAGACATCACGCTTTGTCCGAAGACATCACGATTTGTCCGAAGACATTACGCTTTGTCCGAAGACATCACGCTTTGTCTGAAGACATCATGCTTTGTCCGAAGGCATCACGCTTTGTCCGAAGACATCTCCGAAGTCAGCTCCTTCAGCGACTTCGGTTTACACTATATCGACAAGGTCTAAGTTTGTTGGGTTAATTTCATTAAGACTTTACTATATGCATACAACCTAAGGAAATTTCTTAATACACGGTTTAACACGACCGAACCCATCAGTTGGTTCCTAAGTACGGTGCAGCTACACCCCATGGATTTTAGAAGCAGTGAACATGCTCTGTTTTGCAGAGTAGCCACAACTTGATTCCAGGAAATTATTAACGTATTCATGCACGAAGGTAAACTTTCTAAACACCCTATACCATGCTAATTCATCATACTTGACCTATTGATCTGAAAAAAAAAACGAGAATCAAACAAGACTCAAGTTAAGAACGGAGTAGAAATTATACCTTCTCAAGCTTTAACCTTGATATCTCACACAATAATCGATTTGGTAATGCTTAGTAACTAAGAATTCTTTACTCGATTTCTCCAACACTCTTATCACTAAAACAGACTACGGTGGCTTGTATTTAAAGAGAAAACATGGACTAGACACTTGTTTTACCCAATGTTGGGATTCATGGTGCAATAGAAATGAACAATGGTTACTTAAGGAGTTGTTCAACCACTCCATACCAGCCACTTAGCTAGCCATGCATGCCTAGGATTTGCAGCTTGAAAGTTTGCGTAAAGAGAGTTTAGGCTACTGTCCTTTGTACTTGGTGACCCTAATTTGGGGACAAGAGAACAGATCTCAGACATAGACAAGTCGGTCAGGCCCACTGCCCCACACCATATTTTAATTTAACCAATACCTTGTACTCTCAGTTAACTATTTTGTTGGATTCCGAATTGGATTCTAAATATCCCAAGTTTATTGGGCTAACTCAAAAGTCCATCAATTAACTTATTGGGCTAGAATCCCAATTTATTATTTGGACTATAAACATGCAAATACTTAATTATTCCTCACTAATTCCATCATTGTGTCACACAAGACATTTCATGAACCTATCATAATTCTCCACATCTTATCGATCATTAACAGCTCAATTTTAATTCAATTGAGTTACTCCCCTCATGCCACGTAAGCATTTATAAAATAAATAATCACTGGCTCTATTTATAAATATAAATATTAAATCATAAAATTTACGGTTATTACAAACTTTATGTGCGAATAACGAAGGTAAACCATTGACAAATTTTTCTTTCCAGAATGGTTTGTTACTATCAGTTCGCAACATAACTCTGGAAGTAAACACATCTTTATACCACCTAAAATCACTTAAGGTGGGACAAGTGAGATTACTTAATTGGTCATGAATTCTTTCAGTAATATTACTAGGAGTACGAACAAAATGTTTAATAATGGTAAAGATTAGAGTATTAACACCATCTGGAGGACCAATACCAACATCTTTATCAAAGATGGGATTGCCGTCATTGTCTAACCGAATAGCATGAATTATTGAGAAACTAGTATCTTCAGTGAGATGTTTTTCCCACCAAGATCTGAGAATACCAGTGAATCCACTAGCTAATAACTCAACAATATCTAGCTGAGACAGGTTGTTGAATTTAGTTATATAGCTATTTGCTACCATAGACATGTGGTTCAATTTATTTAATATCTCTTATTCACTAAATCCATCAATATTCCATTCATAGATTTTATTAGATGATACAGAAAGCTGCTTGTCTAGATTTCTCTCTTCATATTGTAGATCTGGAGGAGTAGGTCTAGAATACCAGTTTTTGGTTATACTAGTATTTTTGACTGTTAATTTATTTAACTGATCATTAATGTCTGGTATTGAATCAGTATCAGAATGATCTGATTGGCTACTACTTTCAATATTAGTTTCAACTTGATCAATAGTAGCAATAGTGCCACTTGGATCGGGTTCAGTTTTAAAATTTTTAAATAACTTATCAATTAATCGAACAAGTTCACTATCATCATTAGGCAGACCTAATTTATTTCTATTTTCCGGTAATTTTATTAAAGGATGTTCAATTTTTGAATCAGGTTTTTTGATAATGGTTTCTTCGAACTTTTCTTCAATCCTATCTAGCTGTCTTCCTATAGTTGCTAGAATCGATTACTAAAATTTAATTGTTCAATTATTTTTATCATCTTTGTTACCATCCAAATCTTAAAAAGGGCGACAACAACAGATGTATTTTTAATTGGGATTAGAACAGTTTCTAATGGGGGATGACTAGAAGAAATTTTTGACTTATCTTCTCGTATCCATTGAGATTTGGTAATAACACTACATTTACCTTGATATTGATCATACCAATCGTAAAATGTAATGTTTATTTTTTCACTGTTAATAAAACGTTTCCATCTATTAACTACTTTATCACGTTCCTTTTCAGAAGGGTGATTGGAGCGAAACAGGTGTCTTTTTCCTTTATTAGATTTAGAATTAAAATCCTTTACAAGATTGTCCCAATCTTGTATGAATTCTTTTTTAATGACTCTTAATTGATTATTAATAGGAATTTCAAAATCTGACTGATTTGGAAATTCATAAGAAGTAGGAGAAGAGGATTCCTCTTCAACAGGGTCAACATGTGCATAGCAAGGGTGACTAGCTTGACCTTGATTAAGGATTCCCTTTAATTTAATATCCCTAATTGAAGGATTACTGAGTACTTCAGTATCTCATTAGTGTGAACTGAAGGTGCTAAAGAACTAGTAAAATCTTGAATAATAACTGGTCTTCTGGTACGCTCAAAACTTATCTTCACCGTTCCATCAGAAAATTGCTTAACATTTTCAATATTTAACAGATTATTGACTACAAGTTGTTGTGGAATTTCATTGGGTAAAGTTCATTGACTAGGTAATGTAATATCCTTCCAGAGGATGGTTCTCGGGATTTGAATATTAGCATCACTAGTTGTACTCTGAATTAATACAGTTTGATCCTTAGGACTTTTATTAAGAGCATGAACGTTTAAATTCGTTTTCATGGTCTTATAATAAATCCTGTAAATCAAAGCTATGGGTTGAGAACCCTCAATCATATGAGTGATCTCACCAGATGTTTTAATGTTTAATGTTAAAGCTTTTAATAGATGTTGATCACTAAGGCTTAGTGTGAAATCAGGAAAGCAATTAAAATGGATAGGTCCATTGTACAAACTTCATTCCATTGCACCTATCATACTGGGATAGTAATTCAGGAACCTAGCATCCCTGAGACAAAGGTAGATGCTTAAATTAATTCCCTTAATGTTCAATGGTTTAACTTCAACTTGTACTAGACCAATGTGGATAAAATTTTAACCTTTCTTCCTATGTTTTTTAATGACATTAGGAGATAAAAGACTACAATTTTCATACTCTTTGTTAATTGCGTAAACTTTTTCTACAGTTTTAACATTATAATCAGTTTTGAAGTTATCAAAAAATGTTGACTGGTAAATTTCTTTAGGAGATACTCTAGGTATGTTCCAATTAAGTAAAGATTGACCGACGTTTTCATAACTGTGTGATTCTTGGTTAACTATGTCTAGAACAGGAGGCAAAGTCGACCGGTTACTAGTTGAGGAGTTAGACCTGAATAATCTACTCATTTTTTTACAGAATTTCAAAATAAATTTTTATTCATTATTCTTCAATTCATACCCTCTTACCTTAGACAGACTCATACCTGTGTTATATACCCGACACTGCTCACCCAAGAAACTTACAAAAGGTAAACACGAACAAGGTGGACTGAAGTAAGTTAGGTGACTTCGGAATAAGAATAAAAGAGAAATTTTGAAAATAGTAAACGAATGAACAAACTACTAGATCTTACTGGCAACTAGAATAGAATAACTTGGCTCTGATACCATTTAGGGACGTTAGTAAACATAGAAATAAGAACAAACAGAATAGTGCATACCAATAACATAATTTGATTACTAAATAAAAATAAATTTATTGATAATTGAAATATTTACAAACAAAACTGAAAATAGACTGACTTACTTACTATAGAAACATTTAAAGAAGAAGAGAAGAGGGGTTAAGTAGGCTAAACAGTGGTAGAAACCTAAGATTCGTCTCAGAAGGAACTCAGAGTCTTACTAAGTTTCTGCGTGTTGTTTGCCAAATGAGTTCAGTTTCCTTTTATAGATCAAGAAAAGGGAACTATTACATCAACTAGGGTAAAGTAGGAAACATTTTACTTAAGGAAAAGTAAAAGTAAAATACAGACACATTACTATAGATGAACAGTAATTACTTTTGACTAAATAGAGACGCTTTTGGACAAATGGCCGACAACTTTTAACTCATTGATGCTTTCGGTGGAAAAGAGAGCATCTTTTAACTTTTGGAGCAGACGCATGTGACTGGGCTGCTTTTGGTGGAAAAGAAGATGATTCTTCTGATTGATTGGTGAGCTGGCTGCCGGAGCAGGTGCAAATAACTGAGGACATTAGGCAAATGGATCCTGAGCGTCCTGAAGGTTGATGGTGCCGTATGGGTCATCATCATTATTGAGGTTACTGGGAGAACCATGACTGGAGGATGAAGAACATACTGAGGCTTCTTCATGTATGGCTTCGTCAATCCTTTCATTGAGTGCTTGGGCAATTTTTATTAATTCTTTACTGGAATAATTTTTAAAATCAGAAATTTTACTAGAACATGCTGAACCGGTGGGACTGACTTTAGACTCTTTTGACTTGGATTTTGACTCCTTTTCTTTACTAGCCTGAGGAATGGCTGTAACTGGAACTGTGACGCCCCCAAAATAGTTATACATCACCTATTCTGAGTCGCCAAATACATGGTACAGAATACAAATACAATCTTTAATATACAACAAGAAAGCTGTTAGTTTTAATACAAATATTGTCTTCTAGACAATATCCACTCTCAGAATAAGTCCTCATTACATTTATTATCACACTATTTAATAGAATAGTGAGGACTACTAATACTATCATCTAGTTCATCACTCCGTTCCCCGACTCGTCCCAGCTATATTCACATTTCCTGAAGAGAACAGTGAAAGAAAGGGTGAGCTCAACTAGCCCAGTAAGAAATATTATGACTAAGATAATGCAGAATAAATTATCAATAGTCTTCAACAATGTTAAACTGATAATATACATTAGACATCAAGTTTAACTGCAACGGAACAAGAAATCCATTAAAAGAGTCAAGTAGAGAATAAAATCTACTATCTTTTATGATTTAAAAGGTTTTTCATCACTTTTATCGCTGAGACTCAGCTTAATAAATAATCCACATCATCGAATCACCCCTGCACTACGGCCAAGGATATTCTTTAGTATCACGAACACAAATTATCCATGCACTACGGCAAAGAACATTCGTGTATTCATCAATGGTCATGATCATGCCAACAACTGTCCATCAATGCACTACGGGCCAATGAGGACTTTTATCACATCATTTGTAACATTACGGTCATGATTATTCCGAATAATCCCTAGTCATATCATACCAAGTCCATCTATGCACTACATGCCACAGATGACTTTCAACATAATATAAACATGAAGATGATGACAATTATATAAGAATTCAATAAAACAAATTCATGAATTAATTTGTCCAAGAACCAATAACGTCCAAATTGTCAACATGATACTGCTTTGTAGAGTAAAATTCAAGAATGTTCAGAAGAATATTTTCATGAAAAGATACTGGATGAAGCGCAAATATCAAGGATATTCCACCAATTTCATGGAGTATAGAAGTCAAAACTTTAACCAACTGAGTATATTAAAAAATGGAATAACAAAAGAAATCACCATGTATGCGGTATCAGATATAGATGAGTTATTCCAATGTAATAATAATAAATGTAACCAAAGTCGTGCAAAATTAGACCGAGCGAGGATGTTCCAATGTAATAATAAAGAAAGGAATAACAACATAAATCACCATGTATGCGGTACAGATGCAAAGTAGAGTTATTCCAATGTAATAATAAATAACGTAATCAGTGTCCGGAGTAAAACGCATGCATACATGATATTCCAACATAATAATAAAGACGGAACTAGGTCCACAGAAACGCATGCATGTGATGTGATATTCCAACGAATGGCGTAAAATGCATGCAGACAGGATATTCCAATGAATAATAAAAATGAGAACCAGTCCCGTATAACGCATGCATGTGATGTTCCAAACGAATAATAACGAATAGAATAACAATGTAAATCACCAAGTATAGGTGAATCCGCGATATCTGAGTTATTCCAATGTAATAATAAAGAATGGAATAACAAAAGTTCTCTTCATGAATATGAAAAAAATAATACCCCTTACCATAAAAGAAATTGGATATAAGAGTAGGGAAGTAGCAGAATACTTTTCTATAGTTTCTCTATAATTTCTCTCTCTGAATTTTCAGTGAATTCGTAAGAAATAATGAAGGAATGAGCTTCTATTTATAGGAGAATGGAAGTGCACTATTCATGAACAAAATTATTTTGCAGAATTATTTTCTTCAATCAACTACAATTAAGTCAATCAACTAACCAATAAAATCACAACAAAAATTAAAACATAATACATATATATAAACACATGTTTTCAATTTATATATATCATTATTATATATACACCACTTGATTTTTCTCCCCCATAACCAACATCAATCCCCCACCCCCTCCAAAATTACTTTCACTCTACCCACCACTTTTTACTCACACACATCACTATCACTCTTTCTTTTTCCCCCACCACTCACACATATAATATATATACACAATATACATATACATCAATTTCCTCCCCTATACGTAACTCCCTCTCACCCCCATTTCAAAAATCATTTTTCAACACATATGGGCCCCACATGTGGCCCCCACCTTTAAAAAATTTTCTACCGATTATTTTAAAAAATTGGTAAATAGGGGTCCATAAAATAAGAAAAACTTTATAAAAATCACCTTAATAATTTTAACAACATTTATCACCTTTATTATAATTCACAATATTAATCGACCAGGTCGTTCCCAGGAAAGAGGGGGCTTTCCAATAAGGATTTCTCCCTATTGGCGCGCAATTAGATTATCTAACCTCTCCTTGATAGAACTTCTAGACATTGTTAATATTACAAATAATAATATTAATAACTTTGTCATCTCAATTATTGATTTAATAATATATAAAATATCAACAATAATTGAATAACGTGAGATACTATGCAACTATTACTATTGCAATAATTGAACAAAACTGAAAGACTTCTCACGTAAGCATCAATAATCAATACCGTGTGCTACTATGCAACCACGCCAGACATCGTATTTTTTAACACCGGTGTTTCAACAATTAACTGTAAAACTTCCGCTATTATTTTCATAAAAAATATTTTGTTTTTTCTCAATCCAACAATAATTCCGTTATGGGGTCCACTAATGATTGTTGTCGTGCATTTAATATTCCCTGCTAAAACGAATATTCCCTGACCAATCGAATATAAAATAACAACTTGCATACTTTGCAGAATTTATAAATACTACCCACAACTATAACATTATATCAAATTTATTCTATAATATTCAAAAATGATAATTATAGAAAATTCATCTTTATTTATAAAAGTTGGGGTCTTACAACCTCCCCTTCTTAAGAAATTTCTCCCTCGAAATTAGGATACGTACCTGGTATGTCAAAGAGGTAAGGATACCTTGACTTCATTTCAGATTCCAACTCCCAGGTCATTTCCTCAACATCGTGGTTTCTCCACAAAACTTTGACTTGAGGTATAACCTTGGAGCGTAGAATATGTTCTTTCTTATCCAAGATTTGAACATGAACCTCTTCATACGTTAAATATTCCGCTATTTCGTCCCGTTATAACTCAATAATATGGTTAGGGTCTTTGACATATTTACGTAACATGGATATGTGAAAAACGTTATGAACACGAGACATACTTGGCGGTAAAGCGAGTCTATAGGCCACAGTTCCTACTCGATCGAGGATTAAAAATGGGCCAATGAATCGAGGATTGAGCTTTCCTCTCTTTCAAAATCTTGTAACTCCTTTCCATGGAGCAACACATAACAACACATGATCTCCTATATCGAATTCCACGTCCTTTCGATGAAGATCAGCATAACTCTTTTGTCGATCTTGTGAGGTTTTTATACGTTGTCGGATCATTTGAATCTTTTCCGTAGTCATATGTACCAACTCCAGTGCCAACAACGTTGCTTCACCCACCTCATCCCAGCATACTGGAGAACGACACTTTCTTCCATACAACGCCTCGAATGGAGCTATGCCAATGCTTGCTTGATAACTGTTGTTGTAGGAAAACTCCACCAACGGTAAGAACTTGTCCCAATTCCCTTGAAGTTAAGGACATAGAGTCTTAATAAATCTTTCAGAGTTTGAATAGTCCTCTCTGATTGTCCGTCCGTTTGAGGATGATATGCCGAACTAAATCGTAAATCCGTGCCCATACCTTTTTGCATACTAACCCAAAATCGTGAAGTGAATCTTGGGTCATGATAAGAAACTATGGATACTGGCATACCATGCAGTCTTACAATCTCGTTTATGTACATACGAGAAAGACGTTCAAGTGTATAAGTTTCTCGTATTGGTAAGAAGTGAGCAGACTTGGTCAATCTATTAACAATGACCCAAATTGCATCAATGCCTTGAGAAACCTTGGGAAGACCAAAGAATTAAATCCATGGTAATGTGTTCCCACTTCCATTCTGGAATTTCAAGTGGTTGCAATGGACCTTTTGGTACTTGATGCTCCGCCTTGACTCGTTGACAAGTTAGACACCTTAAGATAAACAGCGCTATCTCTCTCTTCATATTGCTCCACCAAAATGTATGACGAAGATCACGATACATTTTTGTACTCCCAAGATGGATTGGAAACGGTGTGTTGTGCGCCTCCATCATGATTTTATACTTTAAATCAGGGTCGTTAGGAACACAAAGTCTAGAGTTGACTCGAAGTATTCCTTCTTCATCAATTCTTGCTTCCGGCATAGCACCTTCTTGCACTTTCTTCCTCATATACGCATCACTCCAGTGTCCGTAGTTTGAGCAGCTTTAACTTTATCAATTAAAGTCGGTTCTACTCGTATGTTCGCCATCATCACATGGGTCCTCGAGTCTTTAACTCTATCTCCATCCTTTGCAAGTCACACAAAATGGGCCTTTGCGTTGACAATATCGCACTCGCACCGCAGATATGATCTTCTACTCAATGCATCGCCTACCACGCTTGCTTTTCCAAGATGGTATTGGATGGTATGATCATAATCTTTCAATAGTTCAAGCCAACGTCATTGTCGCGATGTTGAGTTCCTTTTGAGTGAAGAAATATTTGAGGCTTTTATGATCCGTAAAGATCTCCACTTTCTCCCCATACAAGTAATGCCTCCAAATCTTTAGTGCGAATACAACAGCTGCCAACTCTAGATCATGAGTAGGATAATTCCTCTCATATTCTTTGAGTTGTCGTGAGGCATAGGCTATGACTTTCCCATGTTGCATGAGAACACATCCTAACCCTTTGCCCGAAGCATCACTGTAGATGACAAATCCCTCCGAACCAGATGGTATTGTCAGAACAGGTGCTGAAATGAGTCTTCTCTTGAGTTCTTGAAAACTCTTCTCACATTCCTCGCTCCAACCGAACTTTGTATCTTTCCGAGTCAGCTGAGTTAGTGGAGTAGCGATTCGAGAAAATCCTTCCACGAATCTCCGATAATAACCAGCTAAACCGAGAAAGCTACGTACTTCGGTCACTGATTTAGGTTGCTCCCAGCTTTGAATAGCTTCAATCTTTGCTGGGTCAACAGATATTCCATGACTTGATACCACATGCCCAAGGAATGCTACTTCCTCAAGCCAGAACTCGCATTTCTTCAACTTGGCATAAAGCTTATATTCACGAAGCTTTTGGAGTATCAGCCTCAAGTGTTGCTCATGATCTTCACGTGTTTTGGAATATATGAGGATGTCATCAATAAAGACAACCACAAAGTGATCCAAATATTCCTTGAATACTTGGTTCATCATATCCATGAAGGCAGCAGGTGCGTTAGTCAATCCAAAAGACATGACTAGGAATTCATAATGCCCGTACCAAGTTCTGAAATCCGTCTTTGGAATGTCATCGGTTCTAATCTTCAACCGGTGATATCCGAATGAAGATCAATCTTTGAAAAGAATTTGGCTCCTTGCAACCGGGTCAAACAGTCATCAATACATGGCAATGGGTACCTATTTTGATGGTGACATGATTCAACTCCCGATAATCAATACAAAGTCGCGATACTCCCATCTTTCTTCTTCAATTAATAGAACAGAGCACCCCAAGGAGAAGTACTAGGACGAATAAAGCCAATGTCTAACAATTCCTCGCAGATAAGGTCTTTAACTCCTCAAGTTCAATAGAGCCATTCGATATGGGGCTTTTGAAATGGGTTTTGTACCGGGTTCAAGGTCGATACAAAATTCAATTTCACGCCCGGGGTAGGCCGTGAAGTTCTTCGTGGAATACGCCAGAAAATTCATTAACAATAGAAATATCATTCAAAACTGACGTATTTTTGTTTAGATCCATGACATGAGCTAAGAAAGCTTGACATCCGTTTTTCAATAAACGAATAGCTTTATGGCTTGAGATGACAATGATTGATTTTAATGGTTTGGTTGCTTTAATTTGCATAATAGGTTGGTTAGGAATATGAAAGCTAATAACCTTAAAAAAATAATTAATTTTTGAATGATGAGTAGTTAACCAATCAATCCCTAGAATCACATCAAATGCAAGTATTTTCAAAGAAATAAGATCGACAGGTAACGCGCGGTTACCAATTTGAATCAAACAAGACTTATAAACCGTGGATGTAATGAAGGTTTCTCCCAATGGAGTTTCAACAGATAAGTCAAAGTCTAATCTCTCCGGAGTCTAATTTCTCCCAACGGAGAAATGAAAGAGTGGGTAGAACCAGTATCAAATAAAGTATAAACTTCGCTAGAGTTTATGATTAGCTTACCCGTGATGACCTCGTTCGGGTTCTTTGCTTTCTGGGAGGTCACAACAAACGCTCTCCCTTGCACTACCAGTTTTGACTTTTCTGAGATGGCCTTTGGTGCCTCCATCCTAGCTGAACTTGTCTTCGGTGAACGACAAAATCGGGCTAGGTGAACTTCTCTTCCACAATTATAACATGCTTTGGACGGCATCGCGCAGTTTGGACTAATATCTCCCTCCCCTCCACATTTGAAGCATATGATAGGTGGTCGTTCTCCTTCTTTAACAACGGGTGTTGGTGCTGATGTCTTTCCATCATTGTTGAATCTCCTCTTCTTGAAATGTCCATTCTTACTGTTTTGGCCTTGATTACCACCGAAGTGGTTACCATTTCTGGCCTGTTAATTCCCTCCACGCTTGTTATCACCGCTTTGATGACTGTTTTCACTGGTATTATCATTTTGCCGGCTGCTCTCTTTTGGTTGGGTTGACTCATTATCACGCTCCAATAACTGAGCCCTATTAACAACATCTGAATACAAACACAGTTTATGAGAGATAAGATATTGATGTATCTCAGGTTTCAAACCTCTTAAAAACATTCACGTCATTCTCTCCTCATTATCAACCAAATGGGACGCAAATTGGGATAACTCGACAAACTTGGCTTCGTACTGCGATACGGTCATGTTGTTTTGTTCCAGCTTGACGAACTCTACCTCTTTCATGTGACGAATACTTTCGGGAAAGTACTTATCGTTGAACAGTTCTTGGAACTTCTCCCATGACATCTTCAGTGCGGCAGGTTGAGTACGCTTTACAGATTCCCACCAGTAATTTGCCTTTGCTCACAACATGAAGGTGGCAAAGGGAACCTTTTGCTCCTCAGAGCATCCCAAGACATCAAATATCTTGTTGATCTGCTTAATCCACGTCTCCGCCTTAAGTGGTTTTGGCTCTCCAAAAAACTCCGGTGGTCCCAGTTCCTTAAACTGCTTGGCGGTGATCGTCCGAGAGTTGCCAGTATTTCCACATGCATTTTGGACAGGAGCCGCTCTCGCCTGATGTTGCATGAATTGCATGAAGCCTCAGAACATTCCATCATTCATCATTTGGTCAAGTGTTGTTGTTTGCTCGAGGATTGTCACCTTCCGATGCACATTATCCTCGACTATTGATCTGTGGAGACTCAACGGCCTCCGTGCTCCATTGATGTTCTCAACATTCTCTTGATGCCATTTTCAAACATCGCCACAAAACAAGAGTTAAATAACATATCACATATTATGCTTATACTTTGACCGACCAATTAAATACCAAATAAACTTAGGTAGGTCATACTAGCGAAAGAATTCCCCGTCTCTCCCCTCCTAGTTCTTCTCTCACATCTTAGCCAGGGATCATATCCCTAAGCTTTGATACCAACTGTGACGCCCCCAAAATAGGTATACATCACCTATTCTGAGTTACCAAAAAAATGGTACAGAATACAAATACAATCTTTAATATACAACAAGAAAGCTGTGAGTTTTAATACAAATATTGTCTTCTAGAAAATATTCACTCTTAGAATAAGTCCTCATTACATTTATTATCACACTATTTAACAGAATAGTGAGGACTACTAATACTATCATCTGGTTCATCACTCCGTTCCCCGACTCGTCCCAGCTATATTCTCATTTCCTGAAGAGAACAGTGAAAGAAAGGGTGAGCTCAACTAGCCCAGTAAGAAATATTATGACTAAGATAATGCATAATAAATTATCAATAGTCTTCAACAATGTTAAACTGATAATATACAATAGACATCAAGTTTAACTGCAGCGGAACAAGCAATCCATTAAAAGAGTCAAGTAAAGAATAAAATCTACTATCTTTTATGATTTAAAAGGTTTTTCATCACTTTTATCGCTGAGACTCAGCTTAATAAATAATCCACATCATCGAATCACCCCTGCACTACGACCAAGGATATTCTTTAGTGTCACGACCACAAATTATCCATGCACTATGGCCAAGGACATTCGTGTATTCATCAATGGTCATGATCATGCCAACAACTGTCCATCAATGCACTACGGGCCAATGAGGACTTTTATCACATCATTTGTAACATTACTACCATGATTATACCGAATAATCCTCGGTCATAATCATACCAAGTCCATCTATGCACCACAGCCACAGATGACTTTCAACATATAATATAAACATGAAGATGATGACAATTATATAAAAATTCAATAAAACAAGTTCACGAATTAATTTGTCTCAGAACCAATAACGCCCAAATTGTCAACATGATATCGCTTTGTAGAGTAAAATTCAAGAATGTTCGTAAGAATATTTTCATGAAAAGATATGGATGAAGCGCAAATATCAAGGATATTCCATTAATTTCATGGAGTATAGAAGTCAAAACTTTAACCAACCGAGTATATTAAAGAATGGAATAACAAAAGAAATCACCATGCATGCAGTTCAGACAGACAAAGTTATTCCAATGTAATAATAAGTAAACTGAACCAGTCAAAGTAAATTCACACCGATGGATGTTCCAAATGTAATAATAAAGAAAGGAATAACAACATAAATCACCATGTATGCGTAGATCAGAAAGACAAAGTTATTCCAATGTAATAATAAATAACGTAATCAGTCCCGTGTAAAACGCATGTATGTGTGATATTCCAACATAATAATAAAGACGGAACCCAGTCCGAAATAAAACGACAAATATAAGATATTCCAATGTAATAATAAAGACGGAACCAGTCAGGCGTATAACGCATGCATGTGATGTTCCAATGTAATAATAACGAATAGAATAACAACAGAAATCACCAAGTATAGGGTAGATCGCGTATACAGGTTATTCCAACAGAATAATAAAGAATTGAATAATAGAAGTTCTCTTCATGAATATGAAAAAATTAATACCCCTTACCGTAAAAGAAACTGGATATAAGAGTAGGGAAGTAGCAGAATACATTTCTATAGTTTCTCTATAATTTCTCTCTCTGAATTTTCAGTGAATTCGTAAGAAATAATGAAGGAATGAGCTTCTATTTATAGGAGAATGGAAGTGCACTGTTCATGAACGAAATTATTTTGCAGAATTATTTTCTTCAATCAACTACAATTAAGTCAATCAACTAACCAATAAAATCACAACAAAAATTAAAATATAATACATATATATAAACACATGTTTTCAATTTATATATATCATTATTATATATACACCACTTGATTTTTTCTCCCCATAACCAACATCAATCCCCCACCCCCCAAAAAAAAAAAAAACTTTCACTTTCACTCTACCCACCACTTTCAACTCATACACATCACTATCACTCTTTCTTTTCCCCCACCACTCACACATATAATATATATACACACATACATATACATCAATTTCCTCCCCTATACGTAACTCTCTCTCACCCCCATTTCAAAAATCATTTTTCAACACATATGGGCCCCACATGCGGCCCCCAAATGTGGGCCCCACCTTTAAAAAATTTTCTACCGATTATTTTGAAAAATGGGTTTATAGGGGTCCATAAAATAAGCAAAACTTTATAAAAATCACCTTAATAATTTTAACAACATTTATCACCTTTATTATAATTCACAATATTAATCGACTGTGTCGTTCCAAGAAAAGAGGGCTTTTCAATAAGGATTTCTCCTATTGGACGCGTTAATTAGATTATCTAACCTCTCCTCGATGTAACTTCTAGACATCGTTAATATTGTAAATAATAATATTAATAACTTTGTCATCTCAATTATTGATTTAATAATATATAAAATATCAACAATAATTGAATCAAATAACGTGAGATACTATGCAACAATTACTATAGCAATAATTGAACAAAACTGAAAGGCTTCTCATGTAAGCATCAATAATCAATACAAGTGTGCTACTATGCAACCACATGCAGTATCATCGTATTTTTAACACCAAGTGTTTCAAACAGATTAATCAGTAAAACTTCCGCCGTTATTTTCATAAAATATTTTTGTCATTTTTTCAATCCGACAATAATTCCGTTGTAGGGTCCACTAATGATTGTGTCGTCGCATTTAATATTCCCTCGCTAAAACGAATATTCCCCACCAATCGAATAAAATATAACAACTTGCATACTTTGCAGAATTTATAAATACTGCCCACAACTATAACATTATATCAAATTTATTCCATAATATTCAAAAATGATAATTATAGAAAATTCATCTTTATTTATAAAAGTTGGGGTCTTACAGGAATAACAGGAAATTCCTGCTGAACCTAACCAACTATTCTGTTAATGTCAAATTTATCCCACCACTTAACATAAAAGAGGCGAGACACTCGAGGGAGTGGATCTGACTGAATACCATTGACTGGAGTAGAGGGAGATGGAATTCCGTACTGCCATTTAAGAATCCAGGGGATCTTATATTTATTAACAAATAAAAGAGTGCGGGGAACTCCATCATTCTTTGGATCTGTTTTACTGTGATTGCTAAAATGATTTAGTTGAACTTTAAGGAGGTCGGGAAGAAGGTCATAAGTACAACCTAACCTATACCACCAAAGAACAAACCAATAGGGGATTGGGCTTTTGAATTTATGGTCAAATTGAATGAACCACGAATTACTCTGTGATTCATTTTGGTGAAGGAGAACCTTGTACCAAGCTTCAATATAATCATAATAGCAGAAAGAATTATTATGACTAGAGAGATTCATAAGATCGAAGGGGTTTTTCCCCCAATCAGTCATTTGAACAAACTATTTAATGTATAAAGAATGATAAAGAACTTTAGTCTTATCACTGTTGGCGTAAATTGGATTAATGTTTACTGACTCTGTTTCCAGAAGAATATCCTTATAAAATACAAGAGATTTATAAGGAGCCAGGGGTTGGAAATGCCATCCAGGGGGAAAAAACTGGGCAACAAGCTTAATGGGGTCATCTTTTGGTTTCAGGTAGGGTTCAATATGAAAAAGGTAATTTTCCCACTTAAGCATATGCTCAGAAGGAGGATGACTAGGAGCTGAAGATGAAGCTTTGGTTGGATTACTAAAAGGTCAATTGGTTCAAAGCTTCATCGTTAAAGTCGAACTATATGGCTTGGGAAGTGTTCCAAGGACTGTGAATTTGTTTGACTGATAAATTGGAGTGACTGGGTGAGGAATCAAAGTTCCTTTGGGTTGATTAATTGGGCCAGTAGGGCGACCCGGACCCCTTGAGGAAGATGATCCTCTAATGCTCATGTCTGAATAGTACCTGTATTGATAAATTCCCGAGTGAGAAAATCAGGAATTGAAGTGTTACTCCCTTTGATGTATTCAATATCAAAATCAAAAATGCTTATTATGGCTTGCCATCTAGCAGAAGAATGCTCAGAGGCTAGATTTTCAACATCCTTTTCTAAGATATATTTTGCTGACTTGCAATCAATACAGACTAAAAATTTCTGATTTAATAGATCACTTTGAAATATATTAATACATAATACTAAAGAAAGTATTTCTTTTTTAATAGTACTGTAATTTAATTGTGTACTATGCCATGCACCGGAATGAAAACGAACAATTTTTTCTGGGGAATCTGGAGTTAACTTTTGTTTAAGAGTGCCTCCGAATCCAATATCTGAGGCGTCAGTTTCAACAATTTTATATGTTGAATCATTGGAAATGCCAAGACAGGGTAATGCCTTGACGTAAATTTTTACTTGTTGGATGACAAAAGTATGAACGTTAGTCCAAGGTGTAGGATTATCTTGCAAACGCTGGAAAAGAGGTTTGCAAATCTTCCTGAGATTCTTTTAAAACTTGCCAATATAATTGAGCGAGCCAAGAAATCTCTGCAATTGGGTTTTATTGGTTATCTTATTGGGAAACTTATCAGCCAATTGAATAGCTCTTTCAATGGGCTGAACTTGTCCTCTAAAGATATTAAGACCAAGAAACCTTACTCTGACCTGAAACAGGCTGCATTTGGAAGGTGAAAGAACTAGACCATTATCTTTAACTGTCTTGAAGAACGATTTCAAATGTTTAATGTGTTCTTCAATGGCCTTTGAAAAAAATGAGAATATCACCGATATAAACGACAATAAAATGACTGAAAGGGTTTAATATGTCAATGAGAATATTTTGGAATTCACTGGGAGCATTTTTTTGGCCAAATGTCTGGACATTCCATTCGTAGTGACCAAACGGAGTAGTGAATGCTGTTTTGTACCTATCATCAGGATGAATGGCGATCTTCCAGAAACCGGACTTAAGGTCAAATTTATCATTGAATCTTTATGGCGTTATTTTAATCTATTGATAAGGTCGTCTTTGTTGGGAAGGGATACCTAATCCATTCTAGAACCTTATTCAATGGTTTGTAATTAATGACTAGAAGAGGTACACCTCTTTCTTTTTCTGCTTCATTGTTAACATAGAAGGCAGGACAAGACCAAGGGGATTTACTATGTTTAATTAAACCTTTACTATGGAGATCATTAATTTCCCTTTTACATAACTCTACTTGTTCATGATTCATTTGTATTGGCCTGGCCTTAGTAGGATTCAGGTGCTCTTTGAATTCCTTAGCATAAGGGAGCCTTACAACATGTTTTTTCCAATGTCAAAAGGCATTAGGAGAATCAGAACAAAGATTGTCCTTTAATTTTTAACTCTTCAATTTTTTCCTGAACTTCTTTGTTCTGTAGCTATTCTTCAGCTCGTTTGTACTTAATTTCTTCTTTTAAGAAATTTAAATGAGTGGATTTACAATTCAATAAATTTAATGATTTGGAAATAGATTCTTCTTGAATAAATTTTAAATCTCTTTCTTTTGGTTTAGTAAGAAATTTAAATGTTATTTTCTTTTCTAAATGATTACAACTTAATCCTTCATTACTGGTAGTAAAAGGGTAAAGTAAATATATAAATGGTAATCCTAAGATGATCTTATCTGTAAGATTGCAGATTAAAACAAATGATGTTTTAAAACACATATTATCTTGACAGACATGAACATTAGGTAACTTATATTTAATTTCCATTTGACTACCATTGGCTGAATTCAATTTTTCATTAGTTTTCTTATAGTAAATAGTTGGGATTAAGCCTTCTTGAATCTGATTTAAATCTGCTATGGCCAGTATCAACTAAGGGTGAAGATGTATTGAAAAGGTTTTATTGACAACTAGATTAATGGAGATATACCATTTTTGGATGGTGATATCCTTAATTCTTTTAAGCGAAAGACCTTGAACAAAAAGATCACTTTCTTCCTTAGTGCCAGATGATTCAGGTTCATCTTGATCTTCATCACTAAAGGAAGAATCTTGAACATGAAGGTCGGGTCTTTTGTCATCAAATTCTTTTCTTAACTTAGAGACTTCTAATTTTAGGTTAGAAATTTCCTTTTTTAATTTATTGACTTCTTGATTTAAATCTGGAAGGGTTACTACCTTAACCGGAGTTTTAAATCGTTCTATGGTTTTATTCAGACTAAATACTGATTTGTCTTTAGCCTTAACAATTTTATCCTTAACTCTATTATCTTTAGTCAATAAATCTTTTAATTGTTTAGTATACTAAAATTTTAACTCAGGATCAGAAATTTTACTGATTAAATCAATTAGCAGAGAACTTTCTTCTTCATCTTTATTAATTACATTGATTTGCTTAATGCAACACTTTTCGTTGCAATTGCTAGTACAATTAGTGACTTCGTTATTGTCACTATCTGTTTCATGATTACTAGAACTGCTATTAGAAGAATAAGGAATATCAGAACCTTCATCATTACTGATGTTGTTCTCTATTCTCATTAGTTCTAATAATTGTTCAGTATTATCTCTAGAGATATTTAATTGAGATATATTCTTTTTTATTTTGCATTCATTTTTGTAATGCCCTTTCTGCCCTCAATTGTGGCAAAAAATTTTACTTTTATCAAATTTTTTTGATGATTTTTTATTATAATTTTTTGTGGTTTTGGGTTTATTATAATATTCTTCTTGATTTTTGTCCTTTTTATGCCTACGTTTGGGACGTCTATGACTTCTATGATGCTCAATATGTTTATGCATATGCTTCCTTCTAGAGGGAGCAATAGGAGGTAAACCATATTGTTCACAGAATATTCCTAATTCGTATTTGGCTTTCTTTTTGTCTTTAATAGCTTGTTTAGCTAATTTAAAATCAATACACATTTTTAATCCAATTTTTTGGATATAACTGATTATGTCACCATAAGTTAGTTTATCATAATCGATATATCCTAAATTTTTGCTTAACTCTTCACGAACTTTATGTGCGAATAATGAAGGTGAACCATTGACGAATTTTTCTTTCTAGAATGGTCTGTTACTATCAGTTCTCAACATAACTCTGGAAGTAAACACATCTTTATACCACCTAAAATCACTTAAGGTGGGCAAGTGAGATTACTTAATTGGTCATGAATTCTTTTAGTAATATTATTAGGAGTACCAACAAAATGTTTAATAATGGTAAAGAGTAGAGTATTAACACCATCTAGCGGACCAATACCAACATCTTCATCAAAGACGGGATTGCCGTCATCGTCTAACTGAATAACATGA